>NQII01002425.1:0-85264 GCA_002778355.1 Clitarchus hookeri | reverse complement strand
GTTGGTTGGTGTGACAGCGCCGTCTAATACTCCTAATACATCATGTGTCAAATTAAACGAGTGTGGTGCTGCTCTCTGTTGGTTTGTCTGTAAACCGGTTCGTACTGCATACCTGACGATTGTATGTGAATTGTTCCTTGAATTGATAAATAAAAGAACAGAGTAATAAACAAACATTGGACTTAATTTATATTTATTGCAGCCTTTAATGCTTCATGTTACTACCCTCAGCTAACCGAGAGGTAATTTCCATTTGTCATACCCAGACGTGGAATGCTACGAACATGGCGGCCCTAAACAGCAAGATGCCACATTACAAGTTTACATACGATACAGTAGCAATTTTTGCGGGTAGAATTTGATAAGAATTGGTTGATTGGTCCCTGATATACCCCATATACATATAAATTTTATTTATTTGATGTTCTTCCTAAATTTAGGACAGAAAGGTTATGTTATACCACATTCAATGATTGTCATAGATATTATCGGTATAAAAAAGTTATGTTAAAATCGGTTACATTATTTTTAGATACAACATCTTAGGGCAAAGTGCTATTACAGATTAGCTCCATTCTGAAAATGAGTACCTGACACATTAAAAATACATAAATTAATGTGGCTTATCATACAAAAAATTCTTCTGTAAAATTTAGTGTGATTTGTTTGATTGTTTCCCAAGATGTGACAAAACATTTATTATTTCATGTTGGCGTTATCTTACAAAATGGCAGAGAAATGAGTCTGTATAGACAAATTTGTTGGTTATAATGTATACTGCCAACATACAAAGTTAAGTGAAATTTGTTTCGTAGTTTTGTAAATAAAGCATATTGATATAAATTGTTATATGGCCGCCGTTTTGAAAATCAGTTTCTGACCCACACAAAACATTTCAGTTTACATGGCTTGCCGTAATGCTGCTTGTTCTCCAAATTTCGTGGGAAAATGTCTGTTTTCACCAAAGATATGACTTAAAAATTTTAATTTTTCATGTGATGCTGTCTTACAAAATGGCGGACAAATGAGACTTTGTGTGGACACATTTTAATGTAATATTTACTGCTTACATACAAAGTTAAGGCGGAATTATTTACATTGTTTAGACGACATAGCATACCAAGCTAAACAGGCTATGAAGCGGACATTTTATAAATTATTCTGTTATCTAATTAAAACATACCATTTTATACCACCTTCCGCGGTACTACTTGACTGCGTAATTCGGTAGTGATCGGTCAAATGTTTCCCGTGATATAACAAAAACCGTTTCATGAGGCGATCTCTTACAAAATGGCGGACAAACTAGGATATAAGTTGCCACATATGATTCTTCTAATAGACACTTTCAGCATATAAAATTTTGTTTAAATTTGTAGAACGGTATAGTCGATATACCAAATAAATCATATATGTGCAAGGCGCCATTTATAAAATAAGTGCCTCATTAATTTATTATTAAGAAGTTTACCTGGCCTACCATAGCATTATTTACTTCCCAAATTTGGCGAGAATTTTGTTAGTAGTTTTCGCGATATAATGTAAAATCTTTTTTTGTGTGGCGTTATCTTCCAAAAAGGTTGATTAACAACAAAATAATTTTTTTTCATTCTATGCGTACATGGTACACTGTAAAAATAAAATCTTAATTTAAATCAGTTGAATTGTTCCTAAGAAATGACACATCATCCTAAATATTAAAGTTGCTGCAATCTTAAAAGTAGGTGCCATACTAAGTATGTGTACCGTGTTTGGTGAAATTTTGTGCCCGCACTCAAAAGGCTTTTAGAGGCGGTTTCACACACGCACACATACACTCATATAGACACACTCATACACACAGTGATACAGACATACTGGCCGGAAAGTGATTTTATAAGCCATTCTTTCCTTCGGAAAGTAGGCTAAAAGTACTAGACTCGCATTCATGGGCATAAAGCTTCAATTCCGGCTAACGTCCTGGCATCAATTTTACCTTAGTTTTTCAATATATCGCCAGATATGCATGGATGGTTCCCTACTTCTGGCTTTTATCACATTCTTCCCGAATCCTGATTTTCTGAATAATTGGTTTCCATATCTCATGTCCTCTGTGGCAATAATACGTAAACTCACAGGCATAAATTATCATTGCTCAAAACACTATTGAGGTAAATATCCCAAACGTTTTCTTACATAATACTTACTTGCACGAATGCAGGATTACATGATAACTATCAATAATATCCATAAAAGGTAGAAAGTGTTTATTTGCGCGCAGTTAGCTAACACATCTGACCGCCACAATACATAAAACTGCTTAAATGCGCGTATGTCATTGTTCTTTTAAATAATTACTTGCTTTCTGATTTCAAGGGAATGTTGCTATTACACTGGAATTTTTTTTTCACTTTGTGGGGTCCAATTATAAAATAACATGTTATCCTGAACGCACCGAAATACGAGGGTAAGAAGTCGCAGTATGTGTGCGAGAACGTAGTAAGACCACAGGCTTCTAAATATAAAATTTCATCGAAGCTTATGTGCCTAATTGTCTAGTGTGCACCAGGTATATTGTTGACATGAGGCCACTGAAATAAGATAATATTGCACACGCATGGATCTACCAGGTCAAATCAGAAGCACGGATATGAAGACTTACACAAATCACAGCACAGGAAAAATAATAGGCTCCGGCACGAGAAACTGGTGTTATATAAAAAAAACTTCCTGTTGGCGAGATTTTAAGGGCAAACGCACAACAGGTGAGCTGCTGGAGAAGTGTTGATGGGAGCTTTCTTTCCAGCACCTCACCGGCGGAGATCAGAGGAACCTTTGAGAGAAGCGGCCCGCGCTAGGTTTTTGTCGTGAACAGCAATTAGATAATACTGCTGGCGCCTGCAACTTTCTCTTCTACTCCAACCCCCAACCCCCTCCTAAGTGCAGATGAAGTCGTCAGCCAAGGAAGAGAGGAAATAATCCCCTGACATTGTGTTGAGGGGGTGTGGGAAGGACGCAGAACAGGCAATGTTACAAATAAAGCTTTTCAGACGAGGCCAAAGAAGGAAACGGATTGCGGATAAAAAAAACAAGTTTTTCATTTTTCGTTCCGCCGAGTTTTTTCAAGCAGCAGGGGGGGCATTACAGCAACTTTGTTTGTCACGACAGAACCCTGACTAGTTAGTCCCTTGGGTTGGGGAGGTGGATGAGGGCGAGAAGGTGAGTGAAGGCTTGAGGGTGGTAGCTTACGCTTTCTGCTCCGCTATTATTTCCTTCTCCTTCCCCTCCCTACTTTTCAGACCCTACCTCCCTTTTTAAAAGGAGACAAACCAACTTCTGTGTAGTTCAGCGAGTAGGAATAAAAGTCACGTTAAAAGATTCGAACGGAAGAAAATGTTTTAATCTCTCTGCTAAGGGACTGTTCTCGCTGACGTTTGCACTATGGAACAATTTAAAATAAGTCTACGTTTTCTTGGTATAAAAAAGTAAGGTGAAAATGGTGTAAAATGTGTAAGACCAATATCGCAAATAACAATTCAAATCCCTCTTTACACACGTAGCTTCCCCATTTTATGCAAGGGTTAGATATACTTGACACCATAGAATGTTCGTTAAGTTCAGTAAATTTTGGTGGTTCTCGAAAAGTAGTACGGTCATAATGTGTCCCTCCGCCACAACTGTTCCACCAGTGAAGAAAAGGATTTTGTAAAAAAAAATTCAATGAATCCAAAGGCAAACACTGAAAGACCGACACTTTCATTCTAGTCCTTTGGCTATAACAGCTGGTTGCAATTGCCACGTATTTTGTTTTTGTTACGACAATGTAATATACAAGAAAGGATTTTGTTTATTTTAATGATGGGGTGGGACCTTTTGTTTATTGTGTTTAGTGAGACGGGATTGTTTTGCGGCTCTTCTTATGAGAGATCAGCAATTTGAGCTGCCCGAGTTTTTGATGATGCAGCGGAACATTTTACTCGCACGTAAATAAAATTCAAATTATTATATAATTCGAGAGTTGTAACTTAACCGAAATAACAAAATGCGACGAATGTGTCAATGTTGGTGCCAATGCGAGAAACCTTTGGATTTTTTTATATAATAAACTGCACCAAAAATGGCGTTTATTTAGGCCACGTAATTTCACAACCTCCCGCAATAATGAGATGCGATAGATATGTCACTGTTCAAACTAATGTGAGAAATGTACAATGTAAACATTTTCAGCAAATTTAACTTTACACATAAAAATCGTTGGTTATGCAAGAAAATAAACTATAATAAAAAAAAGGCACTTTCAAAGGACACGAACATTTAAGATATTCTAGCAACCGTTTAAAAAAAACATTATTTACAAAACACTTAAACTTACTGTTCACTTCGTATTTGGGGCCGCAGTGCTGTAGTGATAAGACTACTCGCCTCACATCTAGGTGAACAGGGTTCGACTCCGGGTGGGGCTGCTCCCGGATTTTTGCATGTGGGAATCGTGCCGGACGATACCTCTGATCGGAGGGTTTTCTTGGAGACCTGCCGTTTACCCCACCATTTAATTCCGGCGCTGCTCCATACTTACTTCGCTTCACCCTCATAGACACTCAAGATCTCGATGTTAAGAGTCGGCCAAATCTCTTCACTAACTCACTCACGCCACGTATTTAACGTGGCGAGCCTTGAACGGTTACTGCACTAAAAAAGCTTTTTTTGAACACTGACACGAATAATTTTTTTGCTGACTTAGTCTATTAACCGAACAATTAGGCTCTTTCTAGATTCCAACAAATTTAAAATTCAGAACATAAATACGTAGTCGCTCGCGCTTCATGATGGATAAAAAAAATGGTGGGCCAAAGCACACAATGAACCCTTTTACGAAGTGGAAGACACGTGTCTATACATCATTTCACTGAGGTAGCCTGTTCGAAAAAGGCGCATACAACGAACTGCATTTAAAGAAATATGTAAACACAAAATAATTAATTGCAGATATTATATTCCGACACCATCAGCAAGGAATTCTTGCATGTAGATAAATCATGGCGAAAGAGAGCTCAATGAAAAAATTTTGTGACCTTGTTCTATAGCTCAAAAAATTGTACATTACTCTAAGGGAATAATTAGAGTCATGCATGTTTATATATCATTAAGGTTCTTAATTATAATTTATAATAATGAGTACTATTTTTCTATAATAATCGCAAAAATCGCTAACATAACAACATAAATCGCGCAACAATCATCAGCTGACACAATTCTTCGCAAATAAAGGCGTTTACTGTTTAACATCCATTGTAAGTTGGTCTCAATGACTTTCAAAATTGACTTAAGTTATATGAAACAGAAAAAAAGAATTATATCGTATTTAAAATACTATTACTTACAAATGTTCGCTATTTATTTATGCCTATAACAGTATTTAGGTCAGCTTTATGACATTTTAAAAATGTCTGTATTAACGATAGTTCTAACTGTTATTATTTTACATTGTTAACATATTTGTAATACACGACATAGCATATGACACGTAATACATGTTAATATTTTGCCGCCACTATGTTTAACCCCTTTACAACTATGTGGGAAAGAACTGTAGTATTTAACCCTCTTGTTATTGATATGTGTTGCGTTATTTGGTTAAAAGGACGGCCTCAGTTGGAATAAATATCAACACGCAGGGGCAACCAGTAGTACCAAAAGACAGTAAATTAAGCACGCACGCAGCTCGTGTCTCTTATTTTTTGACATAGCAGTGAAAAACTTAAAAGATAGCAGTGAACATGCACACAAATAGAGCTGCAGTAACTTTTATTCCGCTCATATTTCTTTGCATAGGTACTTAGGTTTTACTAGGTTAATTTAATTATTTATTAAACATTTTCTGGCTCTACTTAGTATTTCGATGGGATTGTGGCAAACATTCAAATCACAGAAACGTAAGCACGTTACACATTTGTGTTTCAAACACCTAGAGTAAAGTTACAAAATTGTGATAAATAGACGTGACTTTCAAATAATTAATTTTGTCATTAGAACAGTCCACTGTTAAAACGTATACATATAGCACGTCAAATATTTGCAATCACTCACTCACGCATACACACACGCACACGCGCACACTGGCCCGGCGTAACAGAGACGCAACGATATGATTTCGCACGCAACGGTCAGAACACACGTTAGTATATATTTATTCCTGCCGTGGAAACACAGATTTATCACAAGATTGTAACTTGCCTAGGCATATTAGAAAAAAACACTACAAAAAAACTTGCCGTGGTAATTAAAAATATTTTTCCCATGTTGAAAAATAACACTTCGTTCAGCAACAAGCTAACACACAAAGCACACAATGTCATGTCAACACTAGCCATTGCAACTTCTGCCAACTTCGGATTTGTAACCGTCCCGCCATCACATCTAAATATATTATAATAAGTATTCAAAAATTAAAATATCTTTCCATTTTTAAATTATAAATTCAAAAATTATAATTTTCGCTGAAACAATTATAAAATATGCTAAAATTAAATTATGTATAATTTTTTTTTCTACTACTAGCGGTGTGAAATTTCCGAGAGGGAGGGAAGGAGAGAGAAAGAGAGAGAGATAAAGCGACAAACTCCGCTCCACCGATTCAAGTTCTGTCCTCGGAAGGAAAAAAAACACCATGTCACTAGGGTCTACGCACCGTAATTTGTGCTGAAATTTCTAACTGTAACAATGAGATACGTTTCCATCAGTGCTGCCTTAAAATTTTGATATTCCAATATGCAAAGTTTAATTAACGATAACATACAAAAAAAAAAAAAGCTTAAAACAATATTTTTAATGTGAACTATTTATTACTAACTGTTGCCAACACATAGCTGCTCTTACGATTTTTAAATCAGATTGAATACGAAAAAAGTATTAAAAGTTATTGAAGATGATAAGTTAAAGCTTCATTTAAAGAAGAATACAATACTTTAAAGTTAAGCACAGTGTTAAATATTTGTGGTATAAAAGTTATTAAAAACAGGGGGACATGTTACAAACAGGGCGATTTTTCAAATGTTTATTTAAAAATATCTTTAGAAACCATGAATGGAATATAGATACTAAACACATGCACACTGCAGTTGATAGTTGGTTTGCACCTTGCCGCATACCAGGTGAGTAGAGAAAAGTAGATAAATTTGGAGCAAGGGGTTAGGGGCTCGGAATGTCGGAGCTGTACGTGCTCTGTCATTGCGGACACCCGGTGGCCATCTTGTCCACCATGTTGTATTCAGGTGACCTTTGACCTTGTAAACCCAAAAAAAACCCAATTGAAAAAATTTCTGTAAATTTGAAAAATTGATTAAAAATGATAAAAAAAACTACATAAATAATTTAAAAGTTATTAAAAAATATATTTTAAAAACCCTGCATTTCTGGAGTTCCCCCATTACCAGCACATCCCCTTACCAATACTTATTCAATTGTGTGCAGCCATTTTGTTTTTTTTTTCGTTTGTCATTTGTTTATACATTACTGGAGGACGCCATATTGGCGATATTGTGAGGTGAAAAATATCCTAGTATTTTAGGTTTTATTAAACTTCAGAGGAAATGTCTATGTTAACACAAAAAAAACCTGGCCACTAAAACAAATACAATACCTTAATAACATTTTTCTAATTGCAGAGTAAGCGTCATAATATAAGATCTGTAAGACCTATTATAAAAAAAATCCAGTTCATTATAAACTTGCAGAGATACATACTCATGTCAGCAATGTTTCAGCCCAGTGTATCACATAAACATAAAAAAACGATAAATTTGCAAAAGGCCAGAAGCGAGAGTTAAATCACCCATTATCGGTGTTCACTTTTGCAACAAATTTTGTGCACCTCCATCATGTCCAGAAAGAGTTCTGATGCCTGTTAGCATACTTGCGCTCTTTTATCCCCTTGTGGTGCCACGAATATACAAAATGTCGTATTTTGCAAGTACATAAGCAAATATTATTATTACTCATGCAAAATTTAAAACGTATCAGGCTACAGGAGTGATATCTCAGATCAGAAAATCTACTGCAGTCTGCAACATTATGAAGATTTGGACACATCTCCATCAACAACAGCACACCAGGCTCATTTAGAAACGATGGCCTCTTCCACGATGTCGCATTAGAGATGGACACCAGCGACGCAGAGGCTAGAGCTCTCGTTTCCCATAAAGAGCACGCACACAGAATACGTTATTTTGTACACACTTTTTCGCACAGGTGGTCCACCTCAACACTAGCACATTCTTCACTAGACTTCTATGCCCAAACACAAAGATACAGGTTCGATTCATGGCAGGGCACTCCCATATTTCCGCCCTTTCATTCCTCAATGTATTCCTCGTTGCTAAAAATATACCTCATTCCTAAAAATATTCCATAAAAACCTTCCTTATTATTCAAAAACAATCACCATTCCTAAAAATATTCCCCAAAAATCATTCCTCAAAAACATTCCACATTCGCAATAATATTCCTCAAAAACATTCCTTATTTCTCAAAAACATTCTTTCCTCAGTTCGTTTGTTTATCAAACCGAATTCAGCTGGGTTAAACAAACAAAGAGAATGGCACACTGATCGTTGCTAGTATTGACCATAGTTCCCTCGCCTGCTGTGAACATATTATGCAGCGCATTGTTAACAGGAGGAAGCAAAGTTGTCCCATGCCGTTTCTCGGTAGAAGGAACACTATATTTACGGACATATATATAATTAATAAATTAAAGTAATATACAATAGGAATATACATAATTAAAATAATTTTATATTTATTTCAAATGACATAATGCGTAATTTATATAACTATAAGCATCTCATATGTTGATATAAAAAACATATGTCTAAAGCTTAGTATATCTTTACATAAAAATATGTTAGTGCATGGGCGACGATATCTGCCCTATCATAGAAGGAGAAAAAAACAAATCATATCGGCAAAAATAATAATATCGGATGCTCGCGAGCATTTGGTAATGTTAGTATTAATTTGAATAGCCCTACATTTTTTTGCTATATGTTATGATTTTTTTTTATTCGCTGGTAAAAAGAATTACGATTACATAGAAAATTAAGTCAGCAGCAGCTCAGTTGATGTTCTGACCCCGTGATTTAAAAACATTTATTTGGATGTGAACACTCTCCTTGTACCGAAGATTCTAGCGCGTACGACTGACGGTGATGAAAATTGAGTCCACGCCTTCATCATCGAATTGCTGAAAGTTCAGATACTGCGAAAAAGTATATGCGTTCGACTACAATGTGCGGCGATATGAGAAGAGTGAATGTTCGAAGAACCCATCTCATGTAATTTTTAGCTGCAAGTTCGCACGAGGTGATAACTTGAATATACATGCCAAGATCTATGTATACTGTGTTCCTTCTACCGAGAAACAGCATGTGACGACTGCGCTTCCTCCTGTAATATGCTGCCTAACATGCTCACAGAAAGCGAGGGAACAATGGTCAATACTTGCAACGAACAGTGTGAGTAGTAGGATTATCTTCGTTCGGTCGCAAGGGCTAAGGGCTGTGGCGCAGTGGCGCAGTCCGCCATATCGGATTTTTCCATCTTGAATGACATTTACCTTGACCTAAATCCGCCATTTTGGTAGCCAGTACATCATATTCATGTATGACCTTGAACTTCACCTCCATCCACCATCCTGGTAGGTGTCACAACCAGCACCCGTCCTCTTGTTTCCGTCCGCCATATTGGTAGGCGTTAAATCCACCATCCACCATTTTGGTAAGTGCAGCCGGCAGCCATGTTAGTCGGTCAGTCCACCATCTTGATAAGCATCAGATCCATCATCCGCCATCTTGGTTGGTGCGACCAGTAGATATGTTGGTCGGTGCAGTCCACCATCTCAGTAGATGTCACAGCCACCCTCCGTCATCTTGTTTCCACTAGTCCTTCATCGCCTGCTAGGTACGCTGGTGTCGAAGTCACTTGGTTGCCATGTTGTTTCTAGAGTTGGCAGTTAGGTGCGTTGCTTATTTTTATTTCGGTACTCAAAACATCGTTTGGAGAAGGGCGGGACTGAATTGCCGAACCTTGGGTTGGCATGCAGACGACTTAGACCACTTGGCTATCGGGACATGTGCTGGGATAAGGGTTTAAAAGAAGTAATAGCGCGTGTGTGTGGGTTGAATAAAGATTTTTTCGTAGTTATTATTTTATGGCATAGTAATAATTTTTATATATATTTTTTGAGTATCTTAGGGTTATATAGACCAGCAATTAATTTTTTTTTCAAATCAGCACCCCATGCACTACAATCAGCACCACATGCACTACAATCCGCATCACATACAACACAATCAGTACCACATGCATCACAAACATCACAATGTGCACCACAATCAGCACAATTCGCACCACAATCAGTACCACACACACCACAATCCGCACCGCAACCTGCATCATATGCACCACAATCAGCACCACATGCACCACAATCAGCATCACATGCTTCACAAACAGCACAACATGCACCACTTTCAGCACCACATTCTGGTGTCTTTTATTAGTCATTTAGGTGTCATCAGCAGTTATTTGTGGGTCATTTATGAGTCATTAGGGACTATGGTGTACATTGGCCGAGCTGATGGAATGGATGTTAGAATATGAACTGGTTTGAACTCGATAGTTGCTTGGTACCCTTAAGGTATGATGGATGGTATGATTGGCATGTTGAATTATTTTTGGGTCAGAGAAGATGTTATGGCTGGTACATTGGGTGGTCTGGTATCAGTCCAATATGTTATTCTGACAGTTGTTAAAGACTATTCTGATATGGGCTGGCCTTGAATATATGGTTGCTGGGGTAGACGTGATGGTGTGTGACTTTTAATTTGTTTATATTGGATTTTAAATATAATTTTGCTCGATCCGACTGTTAATTTGTAAGTGTAAGGTAAATGTTACTCGTAGCGCTGATTGGTCGCATTCTGTTTGAAGTGCGTTTCTTATATCTGGACGCGTCTAATTTCGTTAAGTATCGGAAATGCTGATAGACATGTAAGTCATGTGAGTGCTTATCAGTATGATTTTTATCTGGAAAATAGTAGGTAAGTTTATGTTAGGATATTTTTTTATTTTTCTGGCCTTTGGTTATGTTAGGTTTGGATTTATTAAGATGGGGGGAGGGGAGCTTTGGTAGGTTAAGTTATGTTAGTTTGTCGGTTGTCAGGGATGTTTGTGTTCGGCTGGTCTGAGCTCTATAGTTTCTCTAAACTTGAGTTATGGTGTGTGGAAAATTTAATGTTAAGTTGCCTGCTTGCGAGTATATAAGGAACTGGGTTCCAATTAGGAAGGTTAGTTTGAAAGTGGCAGTCGTGAAAGATACATTGCCTCAGCTTGAGTAAGTAAGTTGAGGATATTTTTTGAGAGTTTTTGTAGAAATATATTTTAATCAATTTTCAACAAAAAAAAAGGATTTTTGGTTTTTATTAACCCAATATCGAAACCAGTCCGTTATAATTTTTTTTGTATAAAACATCAGTATGAAGCAAATATATAGGCTAATCACCATGGTTATAAAGAGCTTTAACATACATTCCTGAAGCTAGAAATGATAATCGCATACTGAATTTCACGAGCCTTATCCTACGAGTTCGCAAATTATATTAGCTTACCTAAATTCCTGTACATAAACGCTTGCTTACAACTTGACTTGCGAAAAAATCTGGTCTGCTACATAATTATTTAAAAATAATATATAACACCACTTATTGTCAGCTAGGCTCATATGATTCAGACTATGACTGACAATAACGAAATGTTTTTAATACAACATTTGCCTTTAAAAGTTTATCAAAATGCATAAATACGATGGGTGATTATTCCGTACTGCATATCCAAATCACCCAAAACACACTACGTTTCGTATCCAAAGATACAACAAGACCTACCTAAAAAGTCGTCCATTTCGTATTCAACTACAGCCAGAAGTAGTCTAAAACAAATGCAAAATTTCTCTCTGCGTATCCAACTTACCTTCAATTACCCAGTTTTGACCAAAAGTTTCTCTATGTATATCCACATGAAAAAAAACTTGAATCGAAAAGTCATGGGTTTGCATATCCAAACCAAAAGGTGGAAATTAGTTCCACGCCTCATTTGTTCCAATCCACGTATCCAATTCCCTCGGGAAATTTTTTCGACAAACACCAAATTGTTTCCCGTTGCGTACCCAAATCGAAAACTGAACCATTGGTCTCTTCTCCCATTTGTTTCCCCGGGCGTACCCTATGCGGAAAGTGACTCGTTAAAATTTTCCTATTGTGTATCTAGAATACGTTTAGTACACAACCATCTTAAATTCAAATACATTTTACTGATTAAAACTACTACTCTTTTAAACTTTAAACTAACACAATCAACGACAAACTTACACTTTAAACCCAAAACAAATAACCGCCTAAATGAATTATGCACCGAAAAATGAGCGTAGAAGCAAATCAAGACAATGAGCAATTTATGGAATATCCAAAGCCTCCTCACTGCATTTCTCAGTAGTCTTCACGGGCTTACAACTTTTTCACTCATGCAAAATGTTTTTTTAATAACGAGCAAAAACCTTGGATGATGCAAAACATTTTTTTTACTAGATGTTTTTTGTTATATAAAAGAATTAGATTCCCATGCACACAGAACACAATTAAATGTATAATACGAATCTCAACTATTGTTTGCTTGGTTAATTATTATTTAGTTAAATATATATCGGCAATGGGGTAATGAATCGGACCTCCCTTGCGCTTGCAATGTATTGCGTAACAACATCTTCTGGTTGTAATAATAAACATTGCTGCATTTCTCAGGGGCAGATGTAATGAGGAAAACTGGAAACAATTTGCAATCACGAGTGTCGCGTAAGGCTTTTTCGCATTGTTCGTTCTGATGAAAGTTGGAAATTTATGGAAACTCCAAGGTCTTCGTAGGCTTATTACTAATGATTTGACGTCAATGCCTCTGTACTGAAATCACGAGCTGATAATTATTGTTCCATGCCTCTGCCCTGCATTTCTCAGTAGTAGATGTTCTGAGGAAAACTGGAAACAATTTCAACATACCTGTTGTTGCACAATAGGAGTATTACTACTACATTTGACGTCAATGCCTCTGGACTGAAATCACGAGCTTTTAATTAATGTACCACGCCTCCACCCTACATTTCTCAGTAGTAGTTGTAATGAGCAAAGTTGGTAATTTATGGAAACTTTAAGGCCTTCACAGGCTACCAACCCACTTATATAAGTGCGGAATTTAGAAAGAGATGTTAGTCGGGGCTGAGTATTTAATATAAACGTGACTCCTCTCCAAGAGAAAAAGGCAAGGAAAAAAAAAACTAGAATTAATAATATATAATTATGGAAACTTTTCAATCAACAGTAAGCCACTAGCACTTTTTTTTTTACTGGTAAAACAAACTACTTGTTTATAGTTTAAACTGATGCAGAATCTCAACTGATTAAGTCGCGAGGGACTTTAAAAAATGTTTAAGCAACAGTAACTAATTCACACTTTAAAATTTTTTACTTGTAAAACCAACTACTTGTATACATTTTAAACTGACGCAAAAAAACAAGTCCCTTTAATTTTAATGTTTTTGTTCGTTCTGATGAAAGTTTTCAAAACTACCATTTGCACTTTAATATGATGCAGAATCTCAATTGCTTTAATCGCGAAGGACTTTAAAAACTTTTTAAACAACAGTAATCTATTAGCACTTTAATTTTTTTACTGGTAAAACAAACTACTTGTTTATACTTTAAACTGATGCAGAATCTCAACTGATTAACTCGCAAGGGACTTTAAAAACGTTTTAAACAACAGTAAGTAATTCACATCTAAAATTTTTTTACTGGAAAAACCAACTACTCGTATATATTTTTAACTGACGCAAATAAAAAATTACCTTCATTTCAAACAGACACCATAAACAGCAAGCCAATCATACTTTAATTTTTTTAAGTAACACTACACTTAGGTACGCGATACGAAACAATTGGTTTGAACTTGGATAGGCTAAACGGATTTCAGCTGGATACGCGATAGTACACTGACTTGCAAAGGAAACAATTTGAATGGATACTCGATACTATACTCGCGGTTATACTATGGGTTTACCATAAGGGTACGCAATACGGAACAATTACCATACGATGCACTACGATGGAGGACTGCACCGGCCTACATGACTGCCTGTCGCATCTACAAAGATGGCGGTCGGTGGTTGTGACGCGCTACCAAGATGGCAGATGGAGGTCAAGATCATCCAAAATGGCGGAATCCAAGATGGTGAACGGTGCCAAGGCGTCATTGCCCTCAGAACTTGCCACCGAACGAATTTAACCCTACTACTACTGAGCCATACGATCGTATCTTATGAAATATACACTTTCTAAACTGGCACATGAACTTAACGAACTTCGAAAAATAATGTAGCACCAGTAGCTGCGAAGTCTGATGTGGCCAACCATACTCAACCTTCAGAGGAAATGAAACCCTTTGATGTTTGTGCTGACGACGAAGTGGGTAATGCCTCTGCACAAAAACGGAGTAGCCATGGATACGATAATTACGAGAGTGCTCACGATTAAAACGGTTGTGATTTCTTTGACGTTCTTACACATATCCCCACCGGCCTTGTTGAAAAATGTGTTGTGAATAATGCAGAAGACGACAAGATCGCCGACTACATATTTCTTGAAGACCCCCAATGAACTTGCTGATATACTAAGACATTTGATTGGCTTGCACAGTAAGGAGATATCTTCAATCATCGGTGAACCTAAGGGAAAGGAATACGTCAAATGAAACGATTATGTACTATCCACCGTCTGCAAACATCAGAGAACTGCAAAGATTGATGGTATGGAAACAGCAAGAAAATTTATTTATGAGTTCTTATTTTTGCACTTATTTGTGCTCTTTTTAGGTTATTTAACCTTACCCTACTACTTTTTCGAGAAATTAATTATTTCAGAGGTGTATAAAATAGAATGGAAGAGTCTATTTTAAGTAAAAATTCCATGAGAAAGTGCTCTAAGGAGAATATGGTTCAATCTGAAGTTTTATGCCTCTCTCGGTTTGTTTAAGTCAGCTGCATTTGGTTTGACAAACAAATGAACTGAAGAAGCAAACTTTTTAAGGAATAAGGAATCTTTTTGAGGGATAATTTTATAAATGAGGAATGTTTTTTTTTTAGGAACGAGGAACGTTTTCAAGGAATATTTTTGCGAATGTGGAATGTTTTTAAATAAAAAAGAATATTTTTAGGAATAAGGAATGTTTTTGAGAAATGTTTTAAGGAATTTTTTTAGGAATGAGGAATGTTTTTGAGTAATGTTTTAAGGAATTTTTTTAGGAATGGGGAATGTTTTTGAGGGATGAAAAGGCGATAATCTGGGAGCGCCTCTGTCGTGCATCGAACCTGTCTCGCAGTGTGGGGCGAAGAGGTCGAGTGAAGAAAGTACTGCTGTCGAGGTGGACCTCCTGCGAGCACAAATGTGTACAAAAGAAAGGATGATGTGTGCGTACACGTGATGGGAAACAATAGCTCTATCCGCTGCTTCGCCACGGTCTCTCATATGCGACAACGTGGAAGAGCTCATCGTTGCGAAATGGGCCTTGGGTGCTGTTTTCGATGGGAAGCCTGAAAATATGTGCCTAAATCTTCATAATTTTGCAGATTGTTGTAGGCCTTCTGACCTGAGATATTACTCCAGAAGCATGGGACGTTTTTAATTTGGCATGGGTAACAAAGAGTATGTGTGTAAACATGAGTAGTTTTAATATTTTTTTCTTGTAAATCATTTGTTTATGTACTTGCATAATACGAGATTTTGTATCTTCATGGCATCATTAGGCGCTGATAGAGCGCAAGTATACTAGCAGGCACCAGAACACTTTCTGGGCATGATGGAGGTGCACAAAGTTTGTCGCAAAAATTAACACCGATAATAGGTGATTTAGCTCTCGCTTCTGAACTTTTAAAATTTGTAATACCAAATAAATCTTTGTGCTGAGTAAAGTGATTTTTTTAATGGTTGATACGTACATATTTGCCTTCATTACATGTTGCGAATTTTCTATTTTTTTCGTCTTCGAAACGTGGATGGTTCGAGATTCTGAAAGCCCGATGCTGCGAATTTGATGTAAGGAGAAATGGCGAAACTCCCTTCCTCGTATAATGCCACCTTCCTCGTATAATGCTACATAGAAATATTTTTTATTAATGTCTATATTAGATCATCGTAAAATAGTGACGTGAGATTACATTTTCTAGGTGGTTTGAAAGCTAAAATATTAATAAAAGTAAATTTTATACTATTTTGAGACGGAACGAGTTGCTAGGGCAAGCAGGAACAAGTAAGTACTTGACCGATAAACTATCCCAGCATTTGCCTACAGTGATTTTTAAAATATAAGTTCAGGCCGAACGAGTCAAGTAACTAACCTGGGTCTCTTTTAACACGAGTTTCCCATGGTGTTGATTTATGCGTGCAGATATCTGTGTTTATTATCCTATGAATTAAATATAGCGTGTGTGAGAAATAAAACAAGCTGCTGGAGTGAGTCTCCCCCACCAAGCACACCCCCACACCCACAACCCCCCTCGCGTTATTAAACACAGCTCTCCGGCGGTCAGTGCGCTTGGGTGTAGCCCAATTCAACACCTGGTGCAGAGCGGCTGGACGCGTACGCAAGCTCAGATTACGACTGCACGTGTCTTTCGTTTACTTCTGTACTGGGACTCGTGACCACTTCTGTAAGTATGCTTTTGTTATACTAGTAGTTTTTTTTATGAATCTATCAGTCTATCCTGCAAATGGGATATATCGGGCTCTGTGTTTGTGTGTTTGACGTATGAGCAAGTGGAGAACTACCATATTTTTCTTATTTCTTAGTTTTACAGCATTACAAAAAAAACAAAGTTGAAGTTCGTGCCAGAATTGAATTATAAAAAAATTGTACATATAATTAATTTTCTACATTCGAACGAGATTAACATAAATCTAATAGTATTTCATGGCCTTCGTAATGCATTGGCGGCAATATCCTCTAATTTATTCGTACTTGTGAAATCTTTCCTTATGTCTCGACAAGGTTGAAGGGCGGTGAATGATAGCTATATGCGCGCGTCTTTGCTGGAATTCGTATTGTGATATAAAGACGCATGGTGGACTAGCATCTCCGGGAATATAACTATGTTTTTGTTCGCGTAGTTCATAAAGAGTGAATATTATTTACACCTGCCAGATTAGATGCCGCACATTTTGCATGTCACTTTTCATTCGCCTAAAGTCAAGTAGCAGTCTGGTGTGCCTCAGTAGAGGAATGGTAGGGGTGTTTTACTGTGGATGACATATATCTCCTAATGGAGCGAGAGCACGCGAATGTTTGAAAATACAGAAATATTGTTTGCCGAAAGTAACTATTTTTATGATTATGTACTTGTGGCGGGTGCACCTTTACGCAAAACTTTCTATACGTACATTATTTTCATGTATAAAGATTTTTAATGCGGACATTGGGAGCTTGAAATATTGTTGCACGTGGAGTACCGATATGGATAATTTTCCCGCTGCGTAAATTTCCTTACATACTGATTTTAAACTTGGAAGGAAATGTTTTTTTTAATGATGAGCGTCTATGCCTTGGTGAGGAAGAATGCATGTGGTCCTTCTGTGTGCATATCACATATCGTGAAGGGTATCGAAGGGGTTTTAACAATGTTTTTGGTCTTTTTGAACTGTGGTTGCTTTATAGAAAGTTGCATAACGCATCCGTACGCGACACATGATTTTTTCTAAAATGAATTTTAAACAAATATTTTGCTGAGGGGGCAAGCATTTTGTTAAGAGTGGTAGGGGCTATCGGTGATTGATTTTTCTTTTAATATTTACCCCGAAACATGCTCTTTATATGCTTCTTTCTCGTGACGTAGATATATTTCCAGTTTGAGGTTTTTACAGTATTTTCCATATCTTTCATTTCGATTCGAATACATTACTTTCGTAGAATGGGATCAGTTTTGCAATGCTGTGTTTGAGCAATTCATTAAATTTAATTTGTGGTGTGTTTATGCGGATAGCCAACAGCGATGTTTTCCCCCATTCGAGTTAAACATGTGCAATTATCCTCTAAACAACCGCTCTCGTTGTGGAGGCAGAGGTCTTTAAACTGTAATGGAATGCAGTTTGGGCCTCCATGAAACCATTGACCTTAACCAACCTAGACTCTGCCACGATTCTTGGGCGTGATGTTTGCTGGTACAATGGCGAACAATCATCCTGAGCCCTTGACTTCGTGGGAAATACACTCGTACACTGCTAAGAAGGAGACTGTACACGACAGATTTTGGCAGGTGAAGGTCCTACAGTTTTGCAGTTTTTTGCATGCCTCTGCAGGTTATCGCGCCTTGCAAATGTCATGCCACATTTTACACACTTTTATGCCAGTTGATCTGCATTATTCGATCATTCACACTATTCGTGTCTTCGAACACATTTGGTGAATGCAAAAGATGTGTTACAGTAGCGTCAGGGGTGAAGAGGTAAATTAAAAAAAAAACGAAGTCCTATTACCGTATTTTATGACGTTACTTATTTCTCCAGAGTCTAGCTGGCCCGTATCGATACTGCAAATTTGAACAGATTTGTAATTTTGTGGGAAAATATACGCGTATTACGCGCACGCTTGATAATATCCTGCGACTCTGATTGAATTAAATATATGAACTTACCAGAGGGAATGCTAAAATAAGACATGAGAGAAAGAGAGAGAGAGAGAGAGAGGGAGAAAGAGAGAGAGAGCGAACTGTCACCTCTGGCCTCAGACGAGAAACATTGCCGAAGATGAACATTTTTCCCATTTTATACATTTCTTACACTAGCATGCTTGGCGGACAATACTGAAAACAAGAGCAGTAGTGGTAAGGTATTAATCGTGGCTGAATAATTGGTCAGACATAAGTGGTGAGGTGAGGGGTAACAGAATAACTACTCAACTTCAATGACATTTTAATTAGGATTAAAAATTATATTTGTATTTAGTTTTAATATAAGTTTTTAATTAAAAAAATTACCAATTAAATAAAGTATGCATGTAGGCATACCGCTGAATGGAAAAATGACTTTATAAATTAAACAGAATATTACATGTTTTATCATATCTATGAAACAAATGTGATGCAGACAGCTCACTTTGCGGATAAGTCGTCTGAAGGAGCAGGTACCGACAGCTCTCTTGACGGTGAAATCGAGAACTTAAGGCCACCTATGTGTTGAAAATAGAATCCAACATGGAGGGCGCCGAAGGTACCATCTATACGTTTAAAACATAAACTAGCATGGCTGCCACCTGGTGGCTAAATCGGTGGGTCGCCTGCGGGGTAAATCGATAATTCATACACGAGTGCCACCTATGTGACGAAAACATGAAATCCATGTTGGCATCCTCAGCAATGTAAAAACAAATGATAATCGAAAAAACAAGATGGCGTCCACCAGCAATGTATAAACAAATGACAAACGAATATAACAAGATTGCGTTCTCCAGCAATGTATAAACAAATACAAACGAAAAAACCAAGATGTCATTCTCCAGCAGTGTATAAATAAATGAAAAACATAAACCAAGATGGCATCCTCCAGCAATGTGTAAACAAATGACAAACGAAACAATAATATATGCGTTCTCCAGCAATGTATAAACAAATGACAAACGAAAAACCAAGATGGAATCCTCCAGCAAAATATAAACAAATGGCAGAAGAAAAACTAAGATGGCGTCCTACAGCAATGTATAAACAAATTACATAAAAAACAATATGGCTGCACACAACTGACTCAGTATAGGTGAAGTTTGGAGGGGATGATAAATAAACACAGAAAATACAAGTTTTTTAAAACATATTTTTAATAAAATTTAATAATTTAAATTTTTTTTTAAAAATAATAAGCTAATAATTTTTAAAAATTTTAATTAATTGTTTTATAAATATTTTAATTTTTTGGGACTTTTTGGAAACTTTTTTGGGTTTTCGAGGTCAAAGGTTACCGGGGTTAGTGTCACAGGTCAAGGTCACCTTTATCCAACATGGCAGAAAATATGGCCCCCAGGGTCCGGAATGGCATAGCACGAACAGCTCCGACGCTCCTAGTCCTCAGCCCATTGCGCCAAACATCTCTATTTTCTTTTACTCAGGTGCAATGAGCAACATGATCGTAAATGAGATCCCGTCGATAAGTAGATTGGTGCATCGCCCGCTACAGAAATGTTAGTTGTTTCCTTAAAAACTATTACTCTACAATGTTCGTGCCTGCTCTATGAGAGATAAAGGTAATGTGTCTTTTATATCTCTGCCAAGCCTGACAATTTGCAAAATATTTACCTATATATTTAAAAAGGACGATTGTAAAGATACGTATAATTTTGGTCCACAACTTACACGAAATAAGGGATTTAATACGATAAAGGTATAATAAGTTGTTTTCTTTGTCTGAGGTACAAGAACATCCAATTACATTATAATTTCTATGACCAAGTCACAGAGTTCGCAGGAATATGCGCCGTGCAACTTTGTGACTTTATGCTATATCCTTCTATTTTATGGGATTATAATAAACAAGAACTATTGGAAAACCTCGTATTTACTGCAAAATTTCAGTATGTGACAACGGAAGTGTCAACGCGAATTTAACTCACATCTGTCAGATAATAATTGTTAAATAAAACCGGATGCATTCTTACTTGCAATTAGAAAACAGGCGTCGTTACAAAATATCAAATTTTGTAGATATTACATTACTTAATTTCTGTACTCCAACCTACTAGATTATTTAAGAGCCCATTTCTAGCATACTTGAATAAATATCGCTTAATTTAAATGCCCAATAATGTATTTCCTGGATAAAATTAAATATTTATAAACTAAAAATATGTATTATATGTGTTGATTTTAAAAAATTGGTTATATCATGTGGGGCGTTTTATGCAAGTCCGAAATTACTCGACTATGAAAAACTGTGAGTGAATGATAATATTATATGTGTTTTTGAAAGGATATACAATTTTTTAGTGTAATTAGTTTTCTCATCAGGTTTAAGTCCCTCTTACGTAAATGGTTAAACATATGTGTATACTTATCATTAAGTGGTAATTTGGTCACTGATTCTGTTTGAATGAAACCGAATTAGTGGTGTGATTATCTGCGTCCGGGAGCAAGGGGTTGGGGATCCGGAACCGGAGCCAACATCATGTTATGTCATTCCAGTCACCGAACTTCCATTTTGGATCCACGTGACCTTTGACCTTGACCTTTACCCCATGCCCATGCCATTGAATCACCTTCAAATTAAAAAATAAATTTTATATCGCTGAAAATTATTAAATCCCTAAAAAAATTTTTTATTACAAACAATTTTTAATGATAAAAAAATTATTTAAATTTGAACATGTAGGAAGTCCGGGGTTTGATGACAGGTAGATCAACTAAGCTCCCGACATGACCGGCCTTCGCCAGGTCGAGCAGAGTCAATCTCGTCAGCCACGTTAAATGTCTGTGACCTTGAATTTTGACCTTGACCCCGGTAACCTCGAAGTTAAAAAATTCTAAAAAATACCAAATAAATTACGAAAAATTTTAACAAATCCCCAAATAAAACCCTTTACACATAACCCAAGACCCAGAACCCATGACCCCAAGACTCCATAACTGAAAACCCATTGACACAGACTCAAGGCCCCATGACACATTGACCCATAAGCCATGAACAAAATTGTTTCTATAAATGTATAAAAAATAAGAAATAAAAAACTGCCAATAGTTAAAAAAATATAAAAACATAATTATTAATAAATTTCTATAAAAAATTATTTACAGAGGTTTCCTCAGCGCCAAGTAGAGCAGACTACTGACCATCGCTAATGATTCTCATTGGTTTAATTAGTCGACAGGCCTCCATCCTCACATTTACTCATTCTGTCGAATGCACTCCACCCACAATATTAATTTTTTTCGTTTGTGATTTGATTATGTTTTTATATCATTGGTGATGCTAATGTATTAATTATAGATTTCTCTGCAAGAGGAGCTGTCGATTTAGCCTCCATGTTGGTTGTTGGTGACCTTACCCATGACCCCAATTACATAGAACACAAAAAATAGAGGAAAATCGTAGTCCATATAATTGACTATTACTAACTAGTCACAACTAGGACCAAAACTGACTAACCATACCAGCCAACGACTGACTCTACCTAAGACTAAGTCCACCCAAGACTAGTTCCTGGCGAGATTGACTGAGCACAAGACTAGCTCCTGATGAGACCAGTTCCTTAAAAAACTGACTAGAACAACCGACAAGACTAACCTGCCATACCACCCATCTAGAGAAACGATGATGGTCAATCTCGAAAAAAAGTCTCTTATAAGAGTCTCATAGCCAACTTATTCAAATAACAAGTACGCAAAATTTTCGCAAAACATTTCTACCAGAGCTGACCATACCAAAGGGTCATATAACTTACCAAGCCAATTTACCAGACAAACCAAATAGTTGCAAAACAATCCTCAAAAATATTCCCCTCGTTTTATTCGTTCGTCATATAAAGGTTGAGTATAAAAGAATGCTCCAAATTTGATGTTTTGTAATAACAAAACCAAATAACATACAACAACCTTGATTGACCAATCAAATGAACCATGGAACCGTGAAGTTTGTTTACCATATATTCATAAATATTCAATGTGATCACCATGAGCGGCCCGAACGACATCTACGCGATAATCAAACTCGTTCCACACTCTTGTCAGCATGTTCGGTGTTAGGGTTTGGATGGCGTCCGTAATTCTCGTTTAGAGGTCGTCAATGTTAGCAGGCAATGGTGGACGAAACACTTCATCCTTTATGTACTCCCATAGAAAAAAATCGCACGGGGTAAGATCCGGGCTACTTGGGGGCCAGTGATAAAGAGTCTGGTCACCAGCTGCTCCTCGACCAATCCAGCGTTGCGGCAACGTCTCGTTCAGGTATCCGCGAACAGCCGGAGCGCGCTCGTGTTCAGTGGTTTTATATGGAAGCTCCTGTCTCATATCCGCTCGTTGTGCCGGTTCACCTTACCATTTCTATGTTCATCGATAGAAACCAGCTTAGACACGAAGGGATTGTCTGCCTCGTTCTGGGCAAGAACTAACGCGCAGAAATTACATCTCAGTTCTTTATTCCTTTCGGTATGAGCCTGTACAAGCTGTAATCTGTATGGTTTGTACAGCAATCGCTTTCGCAACACTGTCCATACCATCGATTGAGGGATTTGTATTTCCCGGTTAGATTGTCAAGTTGATTTTCTCGGACTGCGAACGAACGCTTGTTGAATCCGTTGCACATTCTCTTCGGACACACGCGGCCGCCCGGAACTTTTGCCTTTGCAAAAGCACCCTGTGTCACGGAACTGACCCAACCAACATACGATACTCCACCTATCGAGAGGACGACGTCCGTATTAGCGACGGAATTCACGCTGAACAGTCGTAACTGAGACACATTAAGCAAACTGAATCAAGTTTGTTGGTTGTTTGGTTTTGATATTATAGACCTTCAAAGTTGGGGTATTCTTTTATACTCATTCTGTATAACTCAGTCGATTTTAAACGTATACGAATAATACATAATTGTACAAATCGTACTATAGCCCTGCTATTACATGCACTCACATTAATTTGATCTAAAACTGACTCTCGCAATCGATTGTTTACACCACTGAATTAATAAATCTTTTAGATAAGGAGAAGGGAGTGTATAAAAACTAAACACGCGTTACTATGTACATATACATATTTTTATTTTCTCACTAAATACATTATATCTTTCTAATTCTTTCGAACATTCCATCTTTACATATTTCAGATGTTTGCAGATTATGGTTAGAAGTCAACAGTCTCATCTAATGTAACCCCGATCCTTCTGTTCATTTATGATTGAAGATATCTGAACAATGCTTGAGAGATCACCGCGTTTTTGCAGGTCAATCGGATATATGAGTCTATCAACAAGTTCATTTGACTATTGAGGAAATATGTAACGAGTGTTATTGACACCTTCTGCCTTCTTCGCACCACTAGTCGAAGGAGACTCGTTAATGAAATGTGTGGGAACGTCTAGATTATCATCATCCTTTTATCTGATACTTTATCAATATTGTTATCATAGTCATTATCACCAATGCTGTCTTAATGATCGTCTTCGCCTTATGTTTCTTCCTCAATATCAAGTTTACTTTTATTTGTAGGAGTCACATGGTCATCATCCGTAATCAGAGCTTACAGCCGTTTATTTTGAAGTTCGTCGACTTCACGCGATCGCCTTGCAAGTGTACATTCCACACATACCGACTCTATCATGACATGTAGGTCTCTCATTCCACCATTAGCATTAACAGTTTCCTCATTAGCGTCTGAGGAAACAGTACCCATCGATGTAGCAGACTGTATGGCGACATCACTTGCTGGCTCCCAGTAGACGAACGCTTGCAGATATCGATGCGTTCCTCCATTGTATCTTCTTGTATAAACTGCATGTGGTCATTGTCGTAATACTTAATCATGCGAGTTCCCTCGTCGTATGCAAACATTTTATGCAGTGTATTAACATGAGAACGAAGTGATCACATGCTGTTTCTCAGTGGGCGAAAATGTACTAAATTTATCAGTCTTGATGTGTTTATTTACGTTGTCAAATCGTGTGAACTGCCTTGAACAGTTTTTGCAGCTAAAAATCAAACGACATGGGTTCTTCAAACAGCCAATATTCTCATGTCGCCACGCATAGCAATTTTTACTGAAGGACTTAGCAGAGGAACAGCATGGCATTCCATGTAATTTGGAGGCAGTCGTTGAGGGTATGAATGTAGTCGTACATTACATACACGATTTCACATCGTCAGTGGCTTGCATCATCTTCAAGCATACATGAACTCATACACTTTACTCCTGCTGACTTACTCCTGCAGACTGACTCCTGCATGTATATATATATATATGTATGTGTGTTCGTGACGATGGCTGCCGATAATCGAATCCGAGTAATCCAAAATGCGAGCCCATTGTGTTACTGCTGCACTACCCTTTTAGCCTATTTCTTTAGAGAAACTTAGGCTTATGAAGTCACCCGAATATCTGTCTGCATTTATACCTCTCCGTCATATAATTTCTGTCCTCGCCGGTTGCTCAGTTTCAAAATAGCGGCCATTAAAATATTTAGGCGCTATGTCATATCTCGAGAACCATCTTTTCAATTTAAACCAAATTCAGTATAATAAGTGTGCGTTATGTAGGCATCATAATTAGAGAACAATATTGTTATTCTTCCGCCATTTTGGAATATAGCACTTCAGAAAAGTAAAACTTTTACATTATATCTCGGAAATAACTTAACTGATTCCCACCAAATTTGACATGTATGTAACATTATTATAGGTTATGTAAACATATTTGAATTAAATAGATAGTGCGCTTATTTTCAAAACGGTGGCTGTAAAATATTTTAGGTTCAAGTACTATATTCATTATACCGTCTGGCCAAATTCAACCAAACTTCATATGATATAAGTATGTGTTACAATAATAAAATATGCCAACGAACAGAACTTTTCGTTTGACATTTGGTCCTCATTATTAAATAAATTTATTACCATATCTTGGAAAAAAATCAACCTATTAGGCACTACCAAATTTAGGAAACAACTAGTTCTATTTTAAATAATGTAAATTTTATACTTTAAGTGGGTCAGACACATATTTTCTAAATGGTGTCATTATTACTGTTTTAGTTAAAGTATCATATATCTTTGTACTCTGGCAATATCTGCTACGATCTTCAAATATGTGTACATAGAGAGTCTTTCTTATCCACCATTTGAAAGTCAGCACCACATGAAGAAATTAAATTTGCATATCACATCTCGAGAAACATTCTACTGATTCTTATCAAAAACTTCTAGGTTATTCAAAACATTTTTTTTTATGTGGTTCAGACATCAATTTTCAAAATGGCGGCCATATCAACATTTTAGCTCAGAATGTTATATATGAAAAAATCATATACTCAAATTCAATTAAATTTGAATACTGAGAGTGTCTATTACAATTATTAGTGATTTGTTGTTTCCATGTTAATAGTCCTGTTGTAATAAGTAGACCTATAAACAGAATAAGAAATTTCGTCGCAGGTGGTTCCTCTCCTTTGCCTTTCTCGAAGTACCAACGTCCTTAACAAAAATTGAAGTTGCAAGCTGAGTTCAGAGCTTCATTCGTAAATTGTTGTACAAGATAGTCCATTATAACGTAATGTATACTCTTGTAATCGTTAAACTAACTTCCGAAAATAATTTATCACTCTCCGAACAGCAAATTAAGAAATGTAATCTCCTCCGGAGGAGACACAGTCAAGGACGCTTGCATTTCAATTCAGAAAATAACAGCTCGGTGCTTTGAGAAACCGGACACTTTTCTTCAGTGAACCTAATAGGCGGGGAATGTAATGAATAAATTAACCAAAGCGTTTGAAAAATCTTGTGAAAACGCTTCACAGCATCGGCTACGAAATCGTGGTTACGCAGACCGAAGCTAGTAGTAATAAGGACAAGAAAAAATAAACGGCGCCTTGAGTACCGATTCCATGTTCCCGTTTAACTTTCCAGGGGCAAGTCGTGTCTCGGCAGGCGCTGCTCTGTCGGGGAAAAGTAAGCCTTCAAAATTATTTGACTTTCTTCGTGTGGCGACTTTGTTTTCTAAACCTCGCGGGATGGGATGTGAATTATTCAGCAGCGGTGCCTTGCATCTTTTGGGAGCTGACGTAATCTCGTTCAACAGTATAAACATTAGTTTCTTCATTTTAAGCATATTATATAACAGTGGCATAAAACAATAATCTTAGAAGATTGCTTTAATATTGTTAACTTAAAAACTTCATTGAATTTAAATATATTTTAATTTACACAAATCTAAAAGTTTTACGAAGTACATTACGCTACATCTCTATATAATTATCCATATCATCAGGATGACATCATAATTTATCCTCGTTAATTTTGTATTTTGTTCACACATATCTAAATTTTAAGTTTTGATGTAAAACTTAGTCAAAATAGCTTCTCACATATAAACTAAGGGCCCTATTTCAAAGAAATTGTTAACATGACACTCCCGTCACTTCAAGAAACACTAGCTGAAACAAATATTTGTGTCAAAAATAACTTTTTGAAACTTATGCAAATAAATATTTTATGTGAAAATTCTCATATTTACGCTAAAAACGACTTCGAATGTAATTTTTCAAATGATTGGGTATTTTTATCAAGTTGCTATTAATAATATATTACGATGACAAAAAAATTATATTAATTGTGAAAAAAAAAATTATTTGGCTTTTTAGCGACCTTAGGTGTTGACCTTAGGCGCAAGTCACCGCCAGGGAAATGAAGCGTCCTGGTGTAGGTATATTGATGGCATATTGATATTTTGGAAAAATAATTTCTTTGTTTTGGTCAAGAATAATAATTTTATTTATTATTTTTATTTAGTGTTAAATAAATTGTTTATATCTGATGTAAAAAAGCGAATTTATCATCATATATAATACCATAATATAATTTTTTCTTTAATACTTGTAACTGATAATTGAAAAAAATTGCATTTTATTCATTATAAATATATTTTGATAAATGACAAATTTGAAAGCTGAAGAAGGAATTAGGTACTGAGTGTATAAATTAATGATGAGGTACATAAAAATATAATAAAAATTTAATTATTACCAGATAATAACAGAGTTATGATTTTTGTTCCAAGTTACAGTGGAAAAACTTATTTAATGATTAGTTTTATATATAAAATTAAAAAATTGCTGGTTAAATGTTAGGAAATTATAAATTTGTTCAAAAAATTTAAATCCATTAAAATATGTACATTAAATAGAACACTGTATTTGTATCAAAATAATTTAAAGAAAAACTTGGCTATTTTTAATTATCTTAATAAAATGAGTTCATTACATGAATGCAAAAAATATTTTTTTATTATATTTGATAATGTTATTCTAGATAAGTAAGATATAATTCGTGTACTAGAGCAAAACAAACATTTTTAGAATTTTTATTTAGCTCAAATTTAATAAAAGATTTAAAACAATAAGTGAACTCAGGCTGCCAGCCTCATTGGCGGGTCACAGTCTGACTCCCGCCAGTTTCGGGTGCGACACTAAGAGATAATGCTAATTTTATGTTTATGTAGACGAGGCGGTACTATTTTAAAACATACATAACATAATTTTTTTGGTAGTAATTTAAATAATAAAAAAGGGAAAGAAATTTTTTACAATATTGGGATGGATATAATGGTTTCATTACTATTGATATGAATAACAAAATAAAAAATAGAAAATACAGAAAATAAAATTAAAGAACTTAGAACGGTATACATAAGTGTGTTCAAAGCAGTATAACAAAAATTGCATGTGTGTTTAATAGATAAATTAAATTTTAACAAAAAATTATAAAACATTAATTTAAAAATTATTAATAAAACTTAATTTGTATTCATTCTATTTGTGTGTTTTATGGTATACAAGCCATAAATATAAATTTTGCGATCTTTCTTATAACTTTTTTAATTAAATATATATCTGGATAGTAAGTTTTCATTATTTCATGTTCATAAAAATTTATTTTAATTTCTTCATTACTCACATCTTTTAAAATATAAGTTCGTACATTGCAATTTTATCCATTTCAAAATAATCTGTTGACAAATTAGCTGTATACCAATTTAAAAACTTTTCTTTTACAAATTCTAAATATATCAACAATTTTGTATTTAGTGACTGCGGATATTTTTTTATATTATATATTTTTTAAAATAATTAATTGGTATTATTATTATTAATTGACTACATCCCTAATTTTCTCTGTGTTTGTATTATTATATTTATTAATGAAATAATCAAAAATTACTATCCACTTAAAATTTCCATTTGAAGCAAATTTTTTCAAACATTTTTTTTTTAAGTTTTTAAAAATATTTGAACAATACTAGTGTAAATTTTTTAAACTGTTTAAAATTGATTAAATTTAAAGTTTTCCTTTAACATTTTGAATTTTAAACATAAAGCTTCTATATTATCGGTTTGTAAATTTTTAGGATTTTATTTTATGGATTCAAAAGCATTTATAATATTTTCACCAAATTTTACATATAACTGAAATTGCAAAACTGTTTCTAGAGAAAACAATAAAAGCTAAAATATATTCATGTGCTTTATTTTTTAAAATATCTTCTAATTTTCTGTATTCATTCAATTAAATTCCAAATTTAATAACTTTTATTGAAGATATGTTTTTTCTAACTGGTTAATACAGTCCAGTAATAAAGCTTTCGCAAATAAAAAATAATTTCAAATTTTTTTTAATTGAATTTTTGGCACCAGGTAAATAACAAATATAATTTTTTATATATTTTTTATTTAATGTAATTTTATTTTTATATTCTTGTTTTTTTATTATTTCTTACAATTTTAACAATGACTTTTTAAATTAAAATTATTTTTTTTTAAATTATTTTATTAAAAATGTTTTTTCATTTTTGTTATAAAAACATTTTTATGTTTTTAAAAAATATAAACAAACATATATTTATTTAAAACCATTCAGCAATTTGCTTATCATCCACTAATTTAAAACTTAAGTGATCATAATTTTTATAGGAAATATATTTGCAAAATAAAATATCATGTCAACTATTATTAAATTAGTAAAATCATATAAACATGAATGAAATTTAAAATGTTGAATAGTTTATTCACTATTCAATTATGCAGTTATATTTATTGTGTATATTCTATTAATTGAATTCATTAGCTACATCATTAAAAACAATAGTATTAAGAACTTTTAATATTATTTTAATGGCTATTTATATATTTTCGTAATGCTATCAAAAAATCATTTAATATTTTAATATTATTTATAATATTTACACATATTGATAACATTTTGAAAAATAATGATTGTCAAACAATATTCATTTATATATTGAAATACAAATTACTTTGAATTATTTATTAAAAGCGTTTAATTTATACTCTTACTCATTCCCTTCTCCATTATTAGATAAATAATTTTGTCTTATTTATGTATATTATAATTTAATTTCCATATTTTTCTTTCCTGTTGTTATTTTTTTCTACTAATATGATTTTTGTATCGAAATTATGTTGAATTAGTTTATTTTTGTCATTATTGTTTTCGTTTTCAACATAATAATTTAATTTAAATATTAAAATATAATTTTTAGTATCATCAAATATATCGTTTATTTAATGTCTGTGATACAAGTAGTATACATGAATTTGTATTTCACTGGAATAAATAATTATTTTCTCGTATACAGGTTGAGTATAAAAGAATACCCCAACTTCGAAGGTCTATAATATCAAAACCAAACAACCTACAACCTTGATTAACCAATCAAATGAACCATGGAACAGTGAAATTTGTTTAGCATAAGTGGCTAGAAAAGAGAGGTTCTATTGCACCTGGTGCTGGTGCTGGGACGAGGGACGAGCCGTGGTGTCACCCGCGGGACACAGATGACGTCATCACAGAATTGTCCTGCTCACGCATTCATCCCCGACGTGGGCTCTGATTGGCTATGCGAAGCTCTCGAAATGCTCTCGTCTCTGATTGGCTATGTGATGCCCTCAAAATGTTTTTCAAATGTTTTTTTTGAAATTTTTAAAAAAAATTTTTTTCAAATTTATTTACAAAAATGGTTTTCAAAAATTTATTTTTCAAATATATTTTCTCAAAGGTGTTATTATTTTAAAAATAATATATGAATATTCCATGATAGGGGTTTTTCTCAGAGTTTTCCCCTATTAGATTATCATTTAATTCCTTCCTACTGGATTGTATACATAATGCTCTTGCATTCCAAGCTTGGGAGTTTTCTCCGAGTCTTCCCCATTCCCTACCATGACGTCTCAACTGGCTCCTACTTCACACTCGTGCATTCCATGCTAGGAGGTGTTATCAGAGTTTTCCCAAATGTCATAATGATTTAATTCCTTCATACAATATTGTATACTTCAAGCTCTTGCATTCCAAGCTAGGAGGTTTCTCCGAGTCTTCCAAAATCCCTGCCACGTCAGCCCGACTGGTCCCTACATCATGCCCTTGCATTCTAAGCTAGGAGGTTTTCTCCGATTCTTCCCAAACCCCTACAACGAGGTCCCGACTCGTCATTTAAGCCATATGCGAACTTATAAGCATTGTTGGCCCTAATTCCCGAGCCGTTTAAGGTACAACTGCCAAATTCGTAACACAGATATCACCTCCGACAACAAGTTTTCAAAAGAAATGTTCTAAATTATTTTCAATTTATATTTTTTTTTTCAAAAATTTATTTTTTTTCAAAATTATTTTTTTTTAATTTTTTTATTTGCTTTGACGATGCTCGGCGTCATGTAACCTCCATCAGGAGAGATGACGAGACGATACTTAGCGTTATGTATGATCTCCGGCTAGACTGGTGTTGACGGGGCGATGCTCGGCGCTGTATGTAACCTCTAGCCGGATGGTTGACCTGCGTCATGGGCTACCGCTTAACAGCTGCGGCGAGGCGGTGCTCGGCGCAGTTCTGAAAACAATTCCATTATGACTGTGGGGCTGCGGTGGTGCAGTGGATAGACAATACACCACCTAAGACAGCGCGGGGGCTTGTATTTTGACGGAGGTCGTGGTGATGCAGTGGATAGATGACATGTCATTCAAGCTAGTAGATTTTCTCCGAGTCTTCCCAAATCCCTGTCACAATGCCTCGAATAGTCCCTATTTCGCTTCTTGGAGGCCGAAGTGACATGGTGGATAGACGACTCGCTTATTGAGGCCATGGTGGTGCGTGGATAGACTACTCGCTTCTTGGGGGATGCGGTGTCGTGGTGGATATACTACTCGCTTATTGAGGTCGCGGTGGTGCGGTGGATAGGCGGCTCGCTTATTGGGGCCGCGGTGTTGCGGTGGATTGACTACTCGCTTTTTGACAGCTGCGGTGGTGCAGTGGATAGACAACTCGCTTTCTAGGGACCGTGGTGGTTTGGCGGATAGACACTTCCCTGGCCCCTACTTCACGCTCATGCATTCCAGGTGTCCTCGCGACGAATCCCTGATCCCTGACTGTCGTCGCTTGGGGTAGCGGTGACGAGGTGGATAGACAACTCCCTCCCTGGGGACCACGGTGGTTTGGCTGATAAGACATTAAACTCTATTTTTATTCTAGCGTGGAGGTAGTGTGTGTACGAGCGTGTGCTGGGGCGTGCGTACATATTACTTGTAGTTTATGTATGACTTGTCCAGTGGCTGTGACCTTCAGCGTACATGGAACTAGCACCATGTTTATACTTCGTCTTTCACCCTACATACTCGATGATTGCAGTCTCTAGAGTACATAGTAATTGCTACTATTCTAACAAAGTCTTTCTCCCTATATATTTAATAGCGAATGGTTAAATTTAAACACGTACGAAAGGCGTATGAAAGGAATATGAGAAAACTAAGGTGAAATGATATAGCACGCGACACGTCTCCATCATAGCGTTACGTGAAAGGAGACCGGAAGGAATATGGGAAAATCAAGGTGGAGGGTAGAGTATGAGACTTGCCCCTGCCAGGTTGTCATTTAAAGGTGCTCAGAATAAATATGAGAAAACTAAGGTGGAATATCTGTTGTACTGATCGAGACGGTCAGGTCTCGTCTACCATCATCATCATAATCTAAAGCATCGTACGGTATCCAACAGTTGTGCAATATGTGCTTGTTGGTAAGTGCTTATAACTTATTTTCTCTACATTTTATTTATATCTATTTTACGTCTCTACGAATATACTGTACGCATAGGTTAGTGTTCTGCACGCTGAATTTCAGTAATATGTACCATTGGGCATATCGCTCCCGCGGCCTCCGTACGGCGGTTCACAAGGAGGCTGGCGGCGGCCGGTGTCCAGACCGACCGTCTAGGTTGATCATTTTAGAGCTCCGGCTTAAGAGACTATTAGTTATCGTTTCCTCTGAGAGGGGATACTGCCTTAGAGGCGTTCAGGCATAATTCCACGGTTGGTAGCTTCGTACCACCGGTCTTTCGACCGAGTGCATGAACCAGCGGCCCGTACCTGCGGTTCCTGCATATAAACATACATATTAACAACGGATATCAGAAGAATTTCTATAAAAGGTTTTTTTTATAACCTCCTTTCCAATACATTTCATTATTATCTCAATTAAAATTATACAGTCATGCCGGAAACCCAAATGTTTCTTCATAAATTTTTCTAAAATTGATACAATAAAATTAGATGTATGCTTTAAGGAAACGCCGGGTACCACTTAAATATTATTGAGAAACTCACGTAAAATTCTCATGCGTCCATAATCCCTTTAAACCAAATTTAAATTATCATGTAACACTTTGTAAAGTTTGAGAATTTTTTTTTACCAAATTTAACATTTTACAAGTTCTGAATTAATTTTTTTAATATTTAATGTAAGCATTGTGATTTTTACTTAAAACCAATCTTACTTTATAGTTTTCCAGCTATATTGGGTTAACATTTTATTATGACAATAAGTTTTCACGTGTGCACACAACTGGAAGAATTCGTCCTTAACATCAGTCAGTAAAAACAAGAGAAATTCAAACAAGACAAACAAAGAATAAATGAAGTAGTAGAATGATTTAGTTTGTTATGGACCAAGGACGTAGGGGCGCGGAGCATCAGAGCTGTTCATGCTGTCATTCCGGTCGGTCGGTGGCCATATTGTCTGCCATGTTGGAATGTAGGAGCTTGACCTTTGACCTTGACCCAGTGATATTGAATAATCTAGAATCCAAAAAATTCCGAAAAATTCCCAAAAAAAGTCTATGCATTCACCTATTTATAATTATTAGGTGAATGCATAGACTTTTTTTGGGAATTTTTCGGAATTTTTTGGATAAACTAACAAAAATTAATTTTAAAACTTTATGAAAAATTACAAAATATTAAAATTTTGAATGTTTAGGCTCAGAGGGGACGGGGAATAGAAAAAACCAGCCACCATATTATGACATCACCCAACCACCATATTGAATCCAAGTGACCTTGAACTTGATCTTTGACCTTGATTACTCTCGCGTGGAGCTATATGGGTCACTTGCGGAGCAAGATGGGTTATTTGTGAGGTATGAGATCAAGCTGAGTGAAGAACTTGTTTGGAATAAACCATTGAAGTTATAACTGCATGGTAATGTGATAAAGAAACTAGATAAAATGTATTGTTGAATGGAAGCATAGAAATGCTTCTACCGCACTAAAGAAATATGTTAGTAAATATATATAAATAGATAGAGAGCAACAGCTAGACGAAGTAGATACATAAGTTTCTACTGAAGAAAGAACTTCAGATTTTTCATGAATATGACGCAAGTCAAAGATTGTGCGAAGTCTACTGTAGAGCTTACCTCTATGGATGTTAATTCTGACACTCCTGGAAAATTACTTGGAAAACAGTATCTTTGCTACTGTGGAAAGATCTTCAGCAAAAGCTGCCATGCTCGTCGACATGAGAGAACCGCCTGTACAAAGAGTCCTTTCAGGGCGATGAAACATTACGACAATGGCCAAACACAGTTTATGCAAGGTGATACGATGAAGATCCACATACATATTTGCAACGATTCGTCTTTTGATAGCCAGCAAGTGATGCTGCCTATATTATCTGTTCCATAGGTGGGTACTGATTCGTCAGGAGATAAAGTTGAGACAATTAGTGCTAAAGACGGAATGAGTGCAGTATAGAGTCGGTTTGTGTGGAATGTACACTTGCAAGACTTTCGCGTAGAATAGATGAATTTGAAAGTAAACAGTCGTCGGCTCTAAATACTGATGATGACCACGCGACTCCTACAAAGATAAGTATACCTGATATCGAGATTGGAACAGAAGGTGATGATGATTATGAATACAGCATTTATGATAATGACGACGGTGATGATGAAGTATCTTATGAGAAGGATGATGATTCTCTCAACGTTCACACGCATTTCACCAAGTTTCCTTCGAAAAGTAGTGTGAAGAAGGCAGAAGGCGTCAAGAACGCTCGTTACATATTTTCTGAATACTCTAATGAGCTTGTTGTTGTCCTGCAAAACTACGGGGATCTCTCGGGCATTGTTGAGATATCTTCAATAATCGATGAACTGAAGGATCGGGGATATATGAGATGCGACTGTTTGCTACTATCCATGATCTGCAAACATCTGAGAAATGTAAAGATCGAAGGTGCAATATAGTATGAAATATAGAATATATACAATAACTAAAAAATTAAATCTATGTTTACCAAATAATGTGCATTTAAGATCTTATACTGTCCCTTCTGCTTCTTTGAAAGAGTAATTAATTCAGTGGTGTAAACAATCACTTACAAGAGTCTGTTTTAAATAAAATTAATGCCAGCGTGTGCAGGAGGAGGGCTATGGTTCGATTTGAAGTATGACGTTTTACTCGGGTCATTTAAAATTGATGACTTCTATATGGCGAACGAATGAAATGAGGGGAATATTTTGAGGAATGATTCGCTACTTGCCTGGTTGGCCTGGTCAGTTGGCTTGATAAGTTAGTATGACCCTTTGGTATGGACAGCTGTGGTAGAAATGATTTGCGGAAATTTTGCGAAAAATTTTTTGCGAGGTCAGCTACGAGACTCTTATTAGATACTTGTTTCGTTATTGTCCATCACCGTTTGTATAGGTGGCTGTTATGGCAGGTTTGTCTTGTCGGTTGGTCCTGCCAGTTTTGAGAAACTGTTCTCGTCAGGAGCTAATCTTAGGTTCTGTCAGTCTGGCCAATGGAGTCAGTAGTTAGCTAGTAAGGTTAGTCAGTATGGCCCTTTGTTACCAGACAGTAATGGACAATTGTATGGGCTGTGATTTTTCTCGATTTTTCGAGTTCAATTCTATTTGGATCAAGGTAAAGGTCGACAATAACCAACATGGTGGCTAAATAAACAGCTCCTCTGGAAGCAAAATCGATAATTATTACACTAGCGTCAACAAGATGATGAAAAAGTAAACAAATGACAAAGGAATAAACTAATATGGTGGATGGATTGTAATCGACTGAATGAGAAATGGGCGGTGGGGAGAGGAATGTTTATACAATGAGAAACATTGGTGGTGGGTCAAACGAGCATGAGTAATCAACCAATAAAACAATGGTGGGGGATGAATCGAATACAAGTTATCAACCAATGAGAAACATTGGTGGAGGGAGTGGACGGGAACTGACTTATTGACCAATGAGAAACATTGGTGATAGTCTGTCGTTTGCTGGATGTGGTGCTGATGGTACCTCTGGAAATGAAAGTTAAAAAAAACGTTTTTATAAATCTTTAAAATACATTTTTGAAACTTTTTTTTATTTTTAAAAGTTTATATAAATTTTTTGGTAATTTTTTAAATAATTAAGTGATTTTTTGGGTTAACAGTCATCCAAAGTCACGGACATGGGGTAAAGGTCAAAGAGCTCACTTACATTCGATATGGTGGTTGGGTGACATCATAACATGGCGGCTTGTTGGAACCAAGCCCAAACATTTGAAATTTTAATATTTTATATTGGTTTTTAATACATTTTGTATAAACATTTTAAATACTTTTTGGAAGTTTATAGAATTTTTGGAGAATTTTTATGTATTTTTTAATTTTTTCGGTTTAATGTTATTTAAGGTCACCCGGTCAACGTCAAAGATCAAGGTCACCTACATTCAACATGGCGGACTATATGGCCTCTTCCGACCGGAATGACAGGTTCCCAGAAAATACTAAATAATTATACTTGTAGACTAGGATAACAACTAATGCTAATTATACAGAAGCCATTCGTCATAAACTCAAATCATGCAATGATTCTATGAAGCGTGAGTCTCACCTATGCAATTTAGTCAACGCTCTTACTGGTATAAAATGTTTTTCAGCTGCCAATGTTCGTAATGCTGTATGTATAGGTTTACAACATATGAAGGCCTTTGTAGAGGACAGGCCAAGAGGATTTTATAACGTCATTCCTAAGAAAGTAGCCACAACAGCTTCTATTAAGAAACACATTGAAATTGTAACAACACCTTTGTTTGATACTGGTTTAATATATTCACGTGTGATCGGTCTACAAGAAAACTCTCGTGATGTTAATATATTTGATGTCCTTGCTCATGATTTAGCACCAGTTTCTACCTCAATGCTTGCTGATAATGGAGAGACGAGTCTTTGTAGATCAAAGTTAAAACTGAAAACACTACTGCAGGAATCTACTTCCTCTCGTCTTTGAAGGCCAACAGACAGAGTGTGCGAGGTTATTAAAGGGAAAGTTTTTTGAGTGCGTCATTCCGTGGCCTGATTATAGCAACATCAGTGGGACTTACAGTGTTTCAAAGCTGTGAATATTCGTATGTTTGAAATTGGCAAGTATACTAAATATTTGACCAAAATAAGGCATGCAGAACGAAAAATGCGAATATTTGTTGCTACACCTAGTCGGATTCATCAGATGACACAGACTATTCAACCAACTACAGTCTCAAAAAGTAAATTTAACCGTGTCAGAAAACGAGATGAAACCAATTTTTAATGATATGTCACAGCATTCTGCAAGACACTGATCGTATTAGTTAATATTCTCTGTAACACAAGCTTGTTACAGTAGAAGATTATATACCCCACGAAGATTGTGTTTCAGCTGTGATCGAGAGGCACTACACAAATACCAATCGCGAAGAAGCTGATGTCATTTTTACTCAGCAAGTGATGAAAGTTGCAAACGAACGATGTATCAGATGATACCGATGTGTTTCATTTACTTCTTTATTACTACAGAAAGAAAAATATTTCTGTTCCAGTTTTTATTTATTTAGTTTTGTAGCGAAGTAAAGTGATTTATATTAGTGCTAATGCTATCAAGAACAGATAAATAATAACATAAATTTTGGCTGAATGACTGTAACACTATGTTTCCTATTTCGGCATTGGGAAAGGAAAAATACAAAAAGGATATTCCCTGTCACTAATGGAGGATAAGTATTCAGAAATACCTGATGTCAAAAGAAACTTCAGAATTCATTCTTGCGTATTATGGTCAAGGAAAATGTTCATCAAGAATTGAAGCAAAAGTAAAATCATGCTAGGGAAAACCGTGAAGAAATTGTTCTCAGTTACAAGAGTTTTGCTCACTGCCACTGACCAATAAAACCTTTCTACAAAATGTCAAGCGATCACATCTTCAATCCTGTCATTGAAAACTGCATCGAAAATACTACAGATTTAGGCACAGTGGCATTTACTAACTACACAGAAGAGCCAAAAAAAACTGGTACACCTGCCTAATATCGTGTAGGGCCCTCGCGAGCAGGCAGAAGTGCCGCAAGACGAAGTGGCATGGACTCGACCAATGCCTGAAGGTATGCAGGAGACAATTCACACCATGAATCCTGCAGGGTAGTCCACAAATCCATAGGATTGCGAGGCAGTGGAGATCTTGTTTGAACAGCACGTTGCAAGGCATCCCAGATATGCTCAATAATGTTCATGTCTGGTGATTTAGGTGGCCAATGGAAGTGTCTAAAGTCAGAAGAGTGTTCCTGGAGCCACTCGGTAGCAGCTCTCGACGTGTGGGGTGTTGCATTGTTCTGCTGTAATTTTCCACGTCCGTCGGAATGCACAATGTAAATAAATGGGTGCAGGTGATCGGACAGGATGCTTATGTCGTATCTAGACGTATCAGGGATCCCATTTCAAGCCAACTGCACACCCCCATACCATAACAGAGCTTCCACCAGCTGAACAGTCCCCTGTTGACATGTAGGGTCCATGGATTCATGAGGATGTCTCCATACCCGTACACGTCCATCGGCCCGATACAATTGGAAACGAGATTCGTCAGACCAGGCAACGTGTTTCCAGTCATCAACAGTCCAATGGCGATGTTGGCGGACCCAGACGAGGCGTAAAGCTTTGTGTCTTGCAGTCAACAACAGTACACAGTGGGCCTTGGGCTCCGAAACCACATATCAATGATGGTCTGTTGAATAGTTCGCACACTGGCTCTTGTTGATTCTCCAGCATTGAAATCTGCGCCAATTTGAGAAAGGGTTGTACGTCTGTCACGTTTAATGATTCTCGTCAGTCGTCGTTTGTCCCGTTCTTTCACGATCTTTTTCCGGCTGCAGTGATGTCGAAGATTTGATGTTTTACCGGATTCCCGGTATTTACGGTACACTAGTGAAATGGTCGTACGCGAAAATCCAAATGTTATCGCTACTTCAGAGATGCTATGTCCCATCTCTAGTGCGCTGACTATAACGCAACGTTCAATCTCACCTAAATCTTGATAACCTGCAATTGTAGCAGCAGTAACCGATCTATCAACTTTGCCAGACACTTATTGTCCTATATAGGCGCTGCTGACCACATCGTGTTACTCTGATTAGTTCCATACATCTGTTATTTGCATACGCACGCCCATACCAGTTTTTTTGGCTCTCCAATGTGTAAGAACACTGCTTCCAATAATTTCTTCCTTTTAATATTGCAAAATAATGTTCCATTGGTATCTGCGGAGAAACTGAAACTGGTGAAATTATTTTGTGGAAGAAATTGACCTTACTGTAAAAACAAATGTAGTTGTGTACAAATCAATTTTTCTTGTATTATTTTTCTGTAAATGCATAATTATAGGTTGTTTAAACAGTTTTACTCTAGTGGTACTAGAAAATGAAGAGAGTGGTGAAATCGTTTAGCCTATATTGAATGGAAGGATTTCATCCAAAATCTGACTGAATATTACCATCCGAAGTTATATATACATATTTTTATATATATATATATGTCATTTACAGTTTACTATATTAGCATATTTTAATACTAGATAAAAATTTCCAATGATGGTTTTACTTAAATAAAATTAACCATCAAAACTAAGGAATAATCATAATCAGTATTTTACTCAACTCACAATACAAGATCATGGGTTGAATATGATTAATATTGATACATTTGTAAAATGATTTTAAATGTTCTGTTAGTGTTTCTGATTTTTTTTTTAAATCAAGCCAATACTTAACAAGCAATATTAATTCCCTATATTGCAATCTTGAATCTAACCTGTTGCCCCCGAGTACTTTCGTGGTACCCACAATTAATGGAATCTGCATTTCCTATTATATTTTTAACAGAACTAAAAAAACCTAAGATGCTAAAACTGGGTTCGGTTAAAATAACTTCTATGGCTGGCGGACTATCAGCTGGAACGTCCGTTTTTTTAAATATTTTAATAGATCCAAAAAAAAAAAAATCTTATATTTTCAAGTCTTTCTGTAAATAATACTATAAAGTGGCACTTTTCAAACACATGGTGAGTATAAAAGAATACCCCAACTTTGAAGGACTATAATATCAAAACATAATAGCTTACAACCTTGATTTACCAATCAAATTACCAGTGGAACCATGAATTTTGTTTGCCATAGAATCATAAATGTTCAATTTGACCACTATGAGCGGCCCGAACGACATCTACGCGATAATCAAACTCGTTCCACGCTTTTGTCGGCATGCCCGGTGTTACGGTTTTTATATTTTAGACCTTCAAAGTTGGAGTATTCTTTTATTCGCATCCTGTATCTTATATGTTTGAATAACTGAGAATAACAGTATCAAGTTATTTAATTTGGACATGCCAATCCTGTGAGAAGGAAAAAAAAATTGATTGAAAAAGTTTTGTTCTTGATGACAATTATGATTTCTCATAATACAAATGTTGNGCGAGAAGACATTCAGCCGCAACTACTGGACGAAGAAACACAGAAGCTTCATCGCCTGGTTGCGCATATACCTGTCGTACGCGTAGTCCGAGAGAGTTATAGTTTTTCTGGCATTGTCCGTCAACTTAGTCGAATGGGGGTGCTAGGAATGCAAGCTATTGGAGATGACGTCTACCAGCTACTGCGATGAACGAGAGAGAGAATTCTGCCTGAGATTATAAATATAGGAGTGGGGAAAAAATTAATGTCATCCCGGGAGAAAAACAATCATTCGGTATGATCGAAAACTCAAGTCAGCCTTCCCTTCTTATAGTTATTTCTGAAGGGATGGGTATATATGCAGACACACTGACAGGAATTTGATATCGTAAGCCCAAACTTTCTTGGGAAAGTGGGATAAAATACACGGAAGAGGTCAGTCACACGGTCACAGTCTCATATGGGATCATCCTGACGTACTGCGAATTCGATTGCTCAAAAATATTAGCCAAGTTCACTGATTCAGAGCCTGAGAAGTTACTGTATATACGGCCAATAATGACAAATTGAAATAATTAGGCCTATCAACAAAAACAGTACATTTGTTTTCTATTCTTTTTGTGAAGTGACGGCAACCAAACTTCCACTGCTAGCTGCAAATGTTCTCTAATTCATTACAGTTCTCATTGTTGCACAATGAAGGAGCTGTAGTAAGCATTCGGACTAGCATTCGGGAGTAACTGGGTTCTATTCTCAGTCTGACCATCCTGATTTAGATTTTCTTAAAGATTTCTCGAAATCACTCCCGGCTAGGACTAAAGGCCATGCCCGATTCCTTACCCGTTCCTGCTTCTCTGATAAACTTATTCCACTGTAATGAACTCGTTTTAGAAGACCTAGTTTTCGAAGAGACGTATGTATGTACCAACCTACCTTATTGTTGGAGAAACCATTAAAATACGACTGAGTTTGTTTCGTTCCCTGTCAATTGCACCACTGTGGGAATTATGAATTCAGAACCACGACAGAAAATACCGTTGGTGTCAGTTTCTTTTATAACAGCGTTAATAAGCCTGTTTTATAAAATATGTTCGTCACCTTCTCCAAGTTATAAAAGGTACATTGTGGTATCTCACCCTTGGGTACACGAATATTCATGAGACTGGAATTGATGACTCGCCTACAATATGCGGATGGCAGAGACAAATCACCGAAAGTTTTGTTTGAAAAGTGCGAAGAAACCGTGAATATACTGTACTGAGTACAGAAATGTGATTGCCACGTGTTCAGAACACTGCGATGCAGAGTGTACCTAGTTCGGCTCCACATATCAAAGTAGTGTCTGCAAGAAGGGCACCCGTTCAAAGGGACCTCTTGAATCAACGGTGGGTCTGTGGGGGATCCTAGAGTTAAGTCCTTCCAGAATATTACAGCCATACTTCATGGGCCGTTGGGAACAAGGACTTAGTTTGCGCTGCGTGGTTAAACCTTTGTGGGAGAAACTCTTCACCGGAGAGTTGCGTACGCACAAGGAATTAGTCTTCAAGAATTAATAATGTGTGTGACCACTGAGTTAAAAAAATTACTAACGTCTTTTTTGAAAGNATATATATATATATATATATATATATATATATATACCGTATTAAATTCAATTTAAATCACAGTTACCAGGAATGCAAGAAATTTTTATTGTTACAAATGCTTGTCGAGTTACTATGGAAAATAATTCGAAATAAACTCACAATATGATAAAGAGAAGCAATTTTTTTAACATATTGCTCATAATGCCACAGAATTTCTTCTAGTGAAAATGATGTTAGTCTTAATCTAAATAATTTTGGACACAATTTCTAACGGCGTTTTAACACAGCATTTTGTTGGAAACAAATTCATAGAAAGAAAAAAGGTTATATATATAACTTTTAATATACATTGTATATATATATATATAACCGTCAGAAATTGTCTCCAAAATTATTTAGATTTAGACTAACGTCATTTTCACTAGAAGTATTTCTGTGGCATTATGAACAAAACGTTAAAAAAAAGTCACTCCTCTTTATCATATTGTGAGTTTATTTCAAATTAATTTCCATAGTTACTCAACTAGCTTTTGTAACAATAAAAATTTCTTGCATTGCTGGTTACAGTAATTAAAATTTATATTTCGACATACTCCGTATAAATAACCTGCATTACACTATTACTTTTACTATTTCATTCACGAGATTTAAATGTTGTAAATGAAGATTCTCTTTTTGCAAACAAACGAAAAGAAAATCTCACACGTGTGAACATCCTTAATCCATTCACATTATAATATTTTGCAAAGTTAAATAATTTTTGTTTTTGTAAATTCACCTGGAGTTTAGAAACGGTTAAAAAATAAACTCCGCTTTGAGTATTTCTAAAAATTGTTTGATATCTTATACATTAGGATTTTAGTATGCACATGTACACNTATATATATATATATATATATATATATATATAGCTCTGAAGTAAGAAACATATTGTATTTTGAGTAAAAAAATTATTTCCTTAAAGGAAAAATTCTAGGATTTCATCAGAGTTACCTAGTACGATCGGTTATTCTCTTTTTCCCTAGGCTTTGAAATTATTGTTATAATTTCTCAGTGTTGGTGGGCTTATTCAGGTTATTTAAGGGACAGAGGCTTCAAGCAAATAAAAGAGTAAATAATAATTTCCTAATTTATTTTAAAGCACTACAAAGAAAATACTCTCGACTTGATGTCTCGCAATAAATTGCTGTCGCATACATGTTACATTACCGTTCATCACGTCACAGAAGTTTATGCAATAAAGTAACTAAAATTAGTCCCAAAAACAATGTAACAACACTTATTGAATTGTTTAACAAATTATGTGTCCATATTTGGTAGTTCCAGTATTTAGAATAAAGTCCGTATCACACATTTACACTGTACCAATGTAATTCAGTCCATATTGCACTATTGGGGAATGGTCTAAACGCTTCAAGCACCCCCCCACCCATATTAGCACTCTACTTCGTCGGGTACCACGCTCTCTAGTCCATCCACACCACATACACGTTAGTTTGCCGTCGTCTCGCACCGTCTACCCGAATACTGTACTTCAGCCAGATGGATACCACAAATACAGACTGCTTTCTTGTTGGGGGAAGGAGCGAAGGCTATTTATAGCGTCATCGGCTCTGGTACAGAATATTCTCTACATATCGGGTTCCGCCGAGGACGGAGATTATAGTCTGTTCGCAGTTTTTCACACTTTTTGAATCAAACCTTTGAAAAAACGCCCAACGTAGGACGCGTTTGGTTGTCTCCTTAATGTGTCATATTACAAGCGTTTTGTACTTGTGTTAACATAAAATACTCTTATTTTTAGTTTAATTGAACTTTCACTTTTAATTTATAAGTAAAATATAATATTTCATTTAAAAATAAATATAAATAAAGGCAGAGAAAATGTGTGTGTTGGTAATGCCTAGTAAGAAATAGTTCTTATGCAAATTTGTATTACATTACGTGCGCACGAATGTGGCGCGTGTGCTCAGTGGTGTAAATTTCTAAGCTTTATATGAATTTGGAGGAAGAATATCCTGGAACTAGAACATTAGCAGGGCTTCAGAAAAGTTGGAAGTAACCATGAATGGGTTATACTAGAAGATTCTTGCTCTCATCATCTCAAGTCGTCGACTCCTCCCGAAGGGTGAGGAAGTAGGTGGCAGCCAGGTCGACTGTCCGACCACCGCGTGACATAGCGGCGAGCGAGTCTGTCTGGTGGGAGGGGAAGGGCCTAGGTGGGTCAGCCCTCCTCAACGCCGGTACCTCGCGTAACGAGGTGAGACGGCGTCCGTGCACAGTGCGGAAGTCCGTGCATAACAATACACACATTTTTACATTTCGTAACTTTTAATGATAAATATATCTAGAGATTAAAAGAGACAATCCAAGATGTAAAACCTATCACGGAGATGAAAAATGCTTACATATTTACATTTACTAAAATTTATCCTACCGTTCAACACTAGCTTTAAATAAAGTGGCAATTTGAAAAATGAACTTTTTGGCANTATATATATATCAAATACAGTTAAAGTAATAGAAACGAAAACATCCCGTCATAGGAAATTAGCGGGCACTCGTGGTCTTTGTCTAAGTGCAGTTGCGACTGAATTCTGAAAGCCAAGTTTAATCATCTTGCTAACAATATCCAATAGAACTAACATTTTTCACAGAAATTTTAATTCGGTGATTTTTTCAGGTTTGTCACATTTCTGAAAATCTAGTATAGGCAGTTCACGGTAAAGTGATCACTTTTAAGGCCCTAGTTAATTTTTATTTCGGCCATTTTCTATCCTTCAACCACCTTTTTAAATAAATATTGCCATGTAAGTAATAAACACAGGGTGTATATTCCACCGCACTCAGAATATACATATTATATTATTTAATATATTTATTTATTTACTATATTATTGACTATTTTTCCAAATTAAAGGACTTCCAAAAGTTCTCATTTCAGGGTGAAGAGCCTATACATAAATGTCTTACCTTTATTTATAGTACAGGCCCATTATTACGTAGGAATAGTTCATTGTTAGCTGAAAACTTTTGAAATCCTCTTTAGTTTTTTCAGCCCAGTGTGTATTTTTAATCGCTAGTAAACATGTATTTATTTTCATGCACCTCATTGAGCGTATCTAACAAGAGACTCTGTATAATCGTTGCAAAAATGTGTCATTGATTTCTTCCGATTATTCTCACAATGAGGGTAAATAATGTCAGCCTTTCTCACTACTCGCTGTGCGATCTTCATTGTGTTGCTTAGAGCTGTTTACGTATATTAATTTGTATGAAGACGAGGGTTTCGATTTATATCTAAACGCATTGATAATGTAAATTTAATGTTGCTTTAATGTCACGTTAATTTATTTCAATCTAATTTTATTCTCGTTATTTTGCAGGGAATTACCAGATCAAACACACGTTACATATAACTGGATTTAACAAAGATAATTAAAATCCCGAATATTTACGTAAATTGTTGGTTAAATGCAAAAATTAGTTACGTCATAGCCGTTAAAGTTTATGTTAATAAACAAACACTAATAAAATAATTATTATAATATAATTTTTTTGGTAATACTTTGGGTCGCTGCCAGTACACTACGATTGCTGACTGCCGAGACTCAAATACGCGACGGAATCTGCTTTTAAGTGTACCGCTATTAAGGATGGCGTCAGGTATTTATTAGTATTTTTCGGGCTAGAAAACTATTATATTGTAACACTGTGCCGTTTGTAGGTACTCGATTACTTTTAACCGTGTTATATTTTAACATTGTATTTTTTTGAGGGTATTTTTTTAGTTTGTATGGCAAAGCCGCTTCTTTTCTTTTCCGGCACCTGGCTTTATTGTTCATTTATATGTAAAAGTTAGGTAAGATAATGTTTTAGTCACTGTTTCTGTAATTTTGTTTATTCAACTGGGAATATTCCAAGATTTCGTTAATGTTTCATTTTGAAATTTATAGGTGACCAGCTACTCTGATCAGGTTAAGCTGTTGTATCAATCGATTAAAATAACTATAGTTAAAAGAGTTGTAAATTATGTAATGAAATATTCTGTATTTGGTTTGTGAATTTCATATTAAAATTTTTTTCTGTCAATGTAATTTTATAAAGCATTCATTTTATTAAAGTAAAATACCGCATAACGAAAAAAGATAGTATCACTCATTTTGTGTCAAGTGACTTGATATCTGTGATAGTGACTGGTATTTTCGGAACACACCCTACCGCTTTCTCCTTACTCTCTAATCGTTTTGGCGTGACATAAAATATAATTAGCTCCGGCTATTATCCAGTTTTAATGGAGTGATCTTTTGATTTTTACCGCTTTGGGTGAGTGTTTCTCGTTCTGATTTTTGATCGTCGCCTCAATAATGTATAATTTCGTCCTTGTATCGTTATTTTTTGCGTAGATTTGGCATTTACAGCGTTTGACCTGTTGGGTCGGGAAATGCTGTGTTGAGGCCATTTCTCTACCTTGCTGCCGAGGTGTGGCAGATTTTCTTTGAAGTCGCCTTGCGCATTCTTGATGCCGTTTTAATGATAAAGTAACACCTATGCTAGCGTTGGCAAGGCAGATGTCCCGAAAATGAGCCACATCTCAGGAAAGTCCAGTAAACTTGTTTTTATTGTTTTCAGCATTTACATGAATCTTTCAACTATACAGCAATCAAGTCACCGTATTAAGTTCTTTTAAACGCAATCTATAATTTAAAAAAAAATAACGTTACCTCTAAATTTTTTGTATGGCTGGACATATTTTGTAATTGTGAATTTCAATTTTTTTTGTGGGATTCCAACAAATTAAAGATAATTTCTTACAGAAATGTTATTTTCTTACAACATGCCAGGGATATTATATATATATATATATATATATATATATATATATATATAGCCTTTATTACCCTTACCCATTTAAGCTGTTTTATTATTGTTATATCGTACGTTCATAAAAATTATTTTGGTATACGAATCTAAGTTCTACTATATTTATCAACCACTTTGCTCTTTTTTTTTTTTTTAACTATAAATCACATTTTGCTTTATTACTGTATTTAATTGATATTATTATTTTCTATGTGTAGGGATGCTGAAGTAGGAATTTTGGCTCGGTCACTTTGTTTCTCCAATTTATATTGGGGTCACACCTACACAACTAGAACCTTCGGAGCTTCTACTTGTAGCATGCTTGTGATCATATTCCACAAAGTCCCCACTGCTACAAAACTAGTAGCATTCGCGTGGTTATTTTCCGCGAAGTTTCACAAATGCTACAACACGTTACATTAAACATCAGAGACTTAATTAAGGGGTTAATAAAACACAACCCGTCAACGGTCCCGCATTCTCTAAGCATATTCACGGGACCGCGAGCACGTAACTGCCGTCCTTTAACGGTAATGTGATTATGAAAACACCTTTGAGCCCACATAGTTTGCTCTTTCAGAGGTTACGCGGGAGAAAAAATGAATGAAGTGGGGAANGGTGGGGGGGGGGGTCAGGTTACTGGTGATGGCTAGCGGTGGCGCCAAAGGTTTTTATGGAACCGTTTCGGAAGAGGAAGGGAAATTGCGAAATGAAAGGGAGAGAATTTTTCACGCTCGCTTTTCGCCGTTGCCCGTCTCGCTTAGCGAGATAACCCCCTCCTACCCGCCATCACTCTCACTCTTCCCGCATGAACTTTCCAACCCCCTACTCACCCAGGATCCGTATTGTAACCCCCTTCAGCATCCCTCCAACCTCCATTCCGCCAGAGGCCGTCTCACTCTTCAGCAACCGGCGCTGTTCCCACCCCCTGCCCAGGGTGCTAAATGCTAACTAGCTCGTGACAACGCCGATAAAAGATGCATTACAATGAGCGGCCACCGCCACGAGGCAAAGTATGGGACGTGGGGGAAAACACACACACAGATACATATATATATATATATATATATATATATATGATCGCAGATGCAACCGAACGTAAAAATACACACGCGTACACATAAAACTCCTGCTTGCTGATGGCTTTCTCTCTCGCGAAACGAATAAATGAATAAACGAAAATTTGCGTTCGTGGAGATGGTAATTGGATGGCTTACTTCAAGAGGCTGGTATCGGAATACGCCTTCGGCGCTCTGATTCCTGTGGCTTGAATAACGTTATAAAAATGTTGCGAGTCGCCTGGAATTGCAGCGTACGACGTCTAAGCCAACATCATAGTACCAAGTAATTTTTTTTTAAAATGATTGTTGTTTTCACATAACCGTGTTTTTAATACTTGGTTAGAAACTTCAGAAATTGCAGTTTTCGAGACTCGTTTTATTAAAATTTAAATCTGATGATATACAAACGCAAATTGTAACCCGAATAATGTTTATCGACAGAATAAAACAGCAAATGTTTTTTTTATCAGCTGTTTTATAAATGCTATTATAATACATTCTTATTTTAAATGTGATATAAATGCTTTATCTTAGTATATATTGGTATATTGTGACAATGTACTTTTAGAATTTTATATTAAACTCCCATATAATGTTTTCCATCAATCATTTACCGTGGTAATAAGGTCAAGGTAATGACAAAACTTTCAACAAAAGTTAACTTCAAAAATGTAATAGGCCTATATTTGATTATAGAATGCTTACCGTGGAATGTGTAATCAGTTTAGGAAGTTACGACATTCAAAGATTCGCATAACCACTTGACTAAATCAATACAAAGCAATTTTAATAAACGATTTGACAGGTATTAAGGCCCATGAGTCTGAAATAAACATGAAAAGTAATATTGTTGAATTATATTCGCATCCAGTGTAATATAAATTTACTTCATGTAGTGCATGCAGAGAACAAATATATGACAACAACAAGGTCACATAAAGGGCTGTGTGCTCTAGCATACAAACAACACAATGATCGATGCCCAAGAAAACCTACAAAACATAAATCTAAAAAGTTTCGTAGCACCATATATTGATGGCAACTCAATGACAAGCAATGGAGGAATGTGTAAATACAAGATTCTGAATGTAGCTTTGCCACTAAATACAACTCACTAGAATAACGACGTACGGAACAGACACTACCGTATCTACTGGGACGTAATTCCAGTTCCATATCTGACAAAGACACAACATACTTTAATTATTTATAGCGAATCATCAAGGTGGTTTTCATTTCGCTATTGTTATTTTGTTAAAACATTTAAGGCGTTATAAATTATTTTATTAGTAACAATAAGCGTCTACCCTTTAATTATTTTTTTTAAGTAAGGACTTAACTCGCGACATTAATTCAGATTTCATTAACTATTTTAGTTTTTAAAACGGTGATAAACAGTTATCTAACAATTAACTATTTATTTTCAAAATAAATACACGCGCATTAAACTGACAAGCTAGTACTCCTCGTTCTCCATGCTGAAAATTAAAAAAGTGTAATATTTCAACTATGCAACGTTCCTTATACATTAAATAGGGTTTAGTATTTACGGTACGCAACTTTACCATCTATAAAACGAATTCATACTCCAAAATATATACCTATTTAAAAGGATTGCGGTATATTTTAGGTGCTAAAATATAGCGAATAAATACCTAACTCTGCTTTGTGACCAACGAATTATTGCGTAGTATTTATATAATGATGAAATCCTCCTAGATGAATTGTAACTCTCTCCTCTCTCTCTCTGACTGTTTAGCATAAACAGCCTTTTTCGACATGGAAAATTAGGAGAAGCATTTTAGAAAATATAAAGGTAATACAAATTATTCCTTTCAGGAAATANCTTTTTCGACATGGAAAATTAGGAGAAGCATTTTAGAAAATATAAAGGTAATACAAATTATTCCTTTCAGGAAATAGATATTATTTGTACAGTGTTTATTCGCAATGATTATTTAGCATTGAAATAAATTATCTAATAAACTCGCTATTAACGCTCCGCCGGGTTCTGACACAGAATATCTGCAGCAGATATGGTGTCTGTGTCAGCTTGATTAATTCATCAATGGAAATGAGATATAACCTTTCAGACCTTCTTTAACTTATAACTTCAAGTTTTACAAATATTGCTTAATTAAGTGTTCCTTTAAGAGTCACTTTCTTTGATGTGGGTGAAGTAAAATTTGAAGAACTACTAAGGACGACACCAGTTGCGGCATGTTCTTAGCACAAAGCTGTATTTTGCTGCTATGCAACCTAAAATAAATTCAGACCCAGTGTGCACAGTTGTGCAGATGTTGCACAATATTTGGCTAGTTACCAATGCAATGAGCTCCATTGTGGGTTCCTGATTCGTAAGTCGAGCTACTGCTCGCTGTACGTTCAGATACCCACTACCGCCGTCACCGTTAACAAAACTCTTTAGTTGTTATAAAGAAACATGTGCAGCACCGTATGTAGAGCATGCAAATTCTCTAAGAATAAATTAAAGAGTGTCTCAAAGAGTCAATCATCACTACTCACATTATTTTTTAAATGCAACGTCTTTAGTCAAATAAAAGCAGTTGTACGCCCCAGTTTCGTATATGCCTGATTATGAAACGGCAGCATTTTTATCAATGCTAGGGAAGAAAAATTGTGTTTTTAAAATGTGATGTCTTGAAAGTACCGACTTCCAAAGTGTTTGTTATTTTCGTACTTAAAAGTTATGTAAAGATTCTGCAATATACGAATTCCCGAAACAAAATCAAGAAAATTATTTGAACTTCTTGTTATATTACTGATGGGGATATATTTATTGATAACATACTTGAATACTGTTATCTATCATATACAGCACTAATTAATACATTCAATGGTTTTTAATTAAAAAATTCTTCTATTTTTGAAAAATAATGTAGGGATGTATACCATTGAATCAGTTAATATTTCCTAATAATTACCTTGAAATTAAGATAATAATAGGTATTGTTTACAAATTTATGTTGAAATTTATGTACCTTAAAGGAAAACTAGTTTTTTTTGGTAACAAAATTTTATAACAGAAGTTTTCAAGTAGTGGAAATTCGGTTAAAATTGAAAATTTTATTCTTCGTTATTACAGAGTATTGCATAACGTAATTTCACAAATACTTTAGCATTTATTCTTGCGTAAGTACTAAATTTATGGCATGAATACACTATTATTCTAAAAAGTATAAAAATTTTATTCAAAAATTATTCAATGCCTCAACTTTCACCTCTGTGCAATAGTTTTATTGGTTCCCATCTAAATGCAATAAAAAAACTATTTTAAAATATTTCATGTTGTTCAAATTCTGATCTTTATTTCAAATTTCGGAAATTCACATAGCCTTTAAGTACATACGAGTACTCCTGGCTCGTGGTTAAGTGAGTGCTTTCAATATTAACTTGAAAAACGATCCCTTTCCCCCATAACTGCGCATTTTATACTGTGAATAATGAATTCCATGTTCGCAGTAAAGTTGGCAGTGCTGTAGCGATGTCTTAGCACCGCATTAATCGTTGAGGGGGCGAGGGGGATTATTGGCTGCTGACCTGGCCTGGCGTCATGCTCGTCCCCCACTCTCCCCCTTTTTCGGAAGAGTCAACGACTTGAGATCATGTGGAGGAACTTTATAGTTATTAATCCTCTCAGCACAACTCGACGTGTAAAAAGAACGCCTGCCTTATAAATACCATAGCATCCCGAGGGTTGGCAAATAGTAATAGCCTTCTGGCGAAGTGCGGCGAATGTTGAACTAAGATCAAGCTATCGAGGAACGCTGAAGGAGAGGACTGGCGGGAAAAAGGCCGTCACAAACCGTGGCGGACGAGTGTGTGGCATCCGACGAGTGGAGGGTTTCTGTTAATTGGAGCGCTCGGGGGTGCTCCAGAACATTCCGGGCTGGTGATTTCTTGACTGAAACAAGGTGGTATTAAATGGACGAGTGATAAGAGACTTAAATGTAAACACCGGAATTGTCAGATATCAAATATATAATTGTAAAGGTAATTCGATAGGTGTTAATAAACTGTTTATGAAGGGTGATTTTAACTATTTTATTGTATTAATTTTTTGGTGTTGGAAGATTATTTCAATATTAGCCGTAATTGACCTCCCAGGGACATTGGAAATTTTAAAATTAGTGTTGCCGAAATCCTTGGATTCCAAATACGCTGCGAGAGGCATACGGGAGATGACGGGAGCCTTAACCCCCCGCTCTCTTTTTACCGACATGAGGCTTACATGCTGAACTAACGTAACCTATATTTAAAAACAGCAGAAATAGCCATGGTTCACCCTAGACTCGANATGAGGCTTACATGCTGAACTAACGTAACCTATATTTAAAAACAGCAGAAATAGCCATGGTTCACCCTAGACTCGATCTAGGGACGTCGAGTACCCGTGGTAAGGCCACGCCGCCCTTCCAGGGGGTAACTGGCAAGGCAAGCCTCCGAAGACGGTGAGGAAGAACGGCGCTAAGGACTTGGTAAGCACCGCGGGTGTTTTACGGCCCCCTAGACGCCGTCGCCTTGAGGTGCGTCGCGACGGCGGTACGAAAAATAGAAGAAGTAAGGAGGAATGAAATCAGAAGAAGAGAAGTGTCGCAAAGGTTGTTGCGAGGGGCAGGGGGAGAGAGCTGGTTGGAAGGGTGGGTAGTCGGAGGAAGTGACAAAACGTGCCGGCGGCGGCGGGCGACACAGGCAGGGGTTGGCAGTGCGGGCCTCATGCATACTTTATAATAGGGGCGGGTCCCGCAGGGCGGCGCGAGAAGTGTTTGGGGATGAGTTGCGGAGATTCGCTGTGAAGACGGATAGCTGAGGGGACGCGGCGCGAGGCACGAATGCTGAGTGCGGTGGATGCGCCCCTGGGGAGCGACCACTGGATGCCGCGGGGAGCAGCGCCACACTCCCGCACTAACATAGTCTAGTGTTTTTCTTCCGCTGATTCAGATTCTGGAGCTCAGCTCACGAATAAGACATATGAAAACCAAAATGTGCACGCCTTACTGTTCCTACTTCATCGCGTATGTTCTCATATACCAAGCACTGATAAAGTGCGGACGTGTAGGAATTGACGATATTTTCCTTCACATCGTGTGCATGAATCCTTAAATAAATATATTTTTCCGGGTAAAAAAAGAAAGGATGAATTTTATAATTTTATTAGCTGAGTAAACTTATATTTTTAAAATTTTTTTCACATACGTAAATGACACNAAAAAAATTTTTCACATACGTAAATGACACCTCTGTACTATATTATGTATAAAAATCGCTAATTCAAGTGAATCACGTTAATTTTAAGTAATTGCTTACAAAAGAACTTCTTATATTGTACAGGTACACGTTTCTGTAGCGACGTCTCTTGCGTACACGGAATTGATCGTGAATAATTCTTAAAACTAAATTAATCATAAATGGCTTCAAATCAATTGGTACCGACGAAAAGTACTTTGCTGGAAATTGGTGGAAGCTGAGTATTATTGCTTTACCGATGTATTCTAGCAGATCCTGTATTTCCGAGAATGGGTTTCTATTTCGTTCGACTAAAGTTGTGGTAGATTGATATTCATCTTCTGCACACATTCCAATATTGGCTGACGATTTGGCAGAAGAATCGTCACTGTCTGGACACATGACGTGCCTTTGGTTACGTTTGATTTTCAAGCAATCTCCACTTTTACGATCATTTTAATATTTTCAGTACTTTCGTTATAACGCATGTAAAGTGTCATGACAAGCGCAATAACATTTGATAGGTCTTAGGTTTATAAACAACGTGGCAACCTCGGCAGAATTCTCGTGGTGTTGATAGTTATAATGGAAACCGCACTCGTTCTATGTTGCGACGCAGAGAAGGTTATGTTCAGCTGGCATGCGCACTTTACTTCAGATCCCTACTTTGGTTTTGCTCGTCGTTAACGATTTATTAATCGATATAAAACACGTTATATATAGGGCCAGTTTCCTGTGGTGGAAAACACATTCCTATAAATGTACATCGAAACTCTTCATATCCCTGTTTAACATTTAGGTTTGGGAGGATTCTTTCCTTTTTGGTTGGTGGCTGTGCGCCCGCCATTCACGGAAGTTACTACTTGCATTAACAGAATCCTGAGTGACCCGGTCTAAGTGGCCAGTGGCTTTTCTGCCCCACAGCAGCCAATTAAAAAAAAACATGATGTATCTGCACAGCCTAAAATAAACAATCCCATTCTCAGACCAATTCTCTAAAACATCCCAACAATTAATACTCGGTAGATTCAATGAAAACAACCTTTCTTCACAAACCTTTCGAAACAAGATTAAATTTGCGTCAGTTGTGAACAACTGCTTGTATTGCGAAATGACGAAGAGTCTTCCAGTTAATCAAAAATAAGTTTGGTTCGCGGCTCAGAAGACAGCGGCGTGAGTGACAACAGTAAGAACAGCGAGCGTCCACCACGTTTTCACCGACTCAAACGAGAAAACACAAGCAACATTGGTTTCCAAGCTTTCGATGTCCAATATAGATCAAGAACGGACAAAATAATCCTCGACTTCATTTGTTTGAACGTTCTGATTTACAATTATTTTGCATACTCTCTTGGGGCGCGTATGATTCGATCCTTTTCTCTTTTTTACTTTTATAATGGATTATTAGCCTTTATGCACAGCGTCTTCAATGGTGTACAGAATGAGCTCATATCCAGTTACAAGTGTAACACAAACTAAGAGTATTAAAAAAAATAGCTTATTGCAAAATAATTATAAATCTTTTATTATTTGTAAACATTGATGTCTGAGTTCATATGAAGCAGGTTTTCGATATGAATTTAACTGTGTAGTAAAAAAACCGTTCCTTATCTCTCTAATGCGAGCGGGTATTAAAGGAATACGGATCAAGTATATTTAAAAAACATTTTTCCATAAACTGTTTCAGCTTATAAATCTCACTGACAGAGTTGATCTTTCGTTGTCAAATCCCGAATGTAAATTTAATCAGACAGTAACTACAGTTTCCTGAGATATAAAATCCTTTCAAAATAATTATAATTTTATGTAGCCATTTTTGTTTTCAGCAAACCTGCTAGAGCTCTGCAATATGTGAAAAATAACAGCAACTTATATAAACAAGATTTAGAAAAACAAAGACACACACATCCTACTTTGCCAATCACGTTATGGTGGGAACACCAGTTGATTGCTAAATATTTAATCTTTGAGTTAACCAGCCAAAAGAGTTTTTCTTTAAATGAGTTTAGTGGAAAGCTGAACTGCAAATATCAAAGCCAGCAAAAAAAAAAAAAATCGTTATTCTGAAGCATTATACAATAACTTTCCTATTTCTCAAACTGTCGGGCTTTGCAGGTACTGGAACGTTATAATTGGTGTATTTTCCTGACGACGCAGTTAACACAAAGTTACATTTTTCAGGAGGGACTAATAGTTATTTCGTTCTGTCACATCTAAGAACAAAACGGATTACGTACAACTGCGAAGTATTCGTGGTGCAGGTCCAGTGTGTAAGACTGTGCTGTTGCAACAAATCAAGGTTAATTTAAAATAACTGACATATGGCTTTGGGAACCTGCACGAAATAGAATAGATTAGCATATATAAGAGAAACGGCGTGTCGGTTCCCGTAATGTAAGAGTACCCATTCACTGAATGGCTGAGCGAGATTCTGGAACGAATCTTGTGTCTGGTTGACTACTGCGTGCTGCGGCAGTATTTCTTATTGGCTGGGCTGCCAACTGGCAAGTATGTTACCAGGCTAGGCTGCGTACGGCGTTCTGACGTGTCGCTGGTGGCCAGTGGCGTCTTTCTGCAGGCGTATGCGGCTGGAGTTCTCGGTATAACCCGCTGTTTCACATCTCTATTCTTAAGTAGTGTCCATACTTTGTCTCCAACAGCCGATGTTCAGGGTTTCATCCCAAGGATGTTGCATATAGTAAATATGTGGAGAGACGCTAGTCCGGATGGTGGTAAAGCCATTTCGGGGGAGAAAAAGGACGAAAGAGAAACAGAGGAAAGCACGTTAGCCAATAGGAAGTGAGTTTCCACAAATGTCTCCGCAATCTTGATGATTTCGTGCAGTACGTGCAACAATGGTACGGCTGCAGTAATCGTCGTAACAAAAAAAAAACCTGCGAATGAGACATTCCATACAAAAGATTCCATTACTAGTTACTTCACTGTTTATATCTACGACTTAAATTTTTAACAAAACAGAACTAAAAAGGTTTTGTAGCAAGCAAAACACATACGGCTTAAAAATAATAAAAAAAATACTGAACATTTTTAAACCTCTCATTTAGCATCCCTATAATTATTTTGGACTCATTATTCTACGCTCTCCCGAAATCATTATACTGCTTTTTCCTAATTTTACATTAAAATGTCTGCTTTGATTTTCATTCCATTATCGATTAAATGTGTAATGGTAACAAATGGTTTTGTGATATTTATCTACACAATTGTCAATTAAGTAAAATTTCCCGCTTAATCATACAGTTGTTTTTAACTAAATTTGATATGAAACCGATTTTTTAATTTTAGGATGAAATATAATTTCATATTATTTACTAACGAATTATTAAATTTTTCAATTAATTCTTTTACTGTAGAAAGCTACTGATATTTTAGGTTACGTGTTTTTATTCGTACATGTATACTGAACATTGCAATTTTTTGTATACATTTTTTTAGTTAGATGTTTAAAATTTGGTCAACAGGATAAATAAAATAGTCAATATTTTACATTTAACCTCTCAAAACACTGCAGCTATCAAAACATATGATTTTATACTTTCGTTACAGCGAGACGTTACTTTTCAGTCGTTGAGCGATTTTTAAAATTCGTTTCTGTGGGGAATCGAAACGCGGGCAAACTGACATCGATAGTGCAGTGTTGTTAGGCTGGTAATCAGAAAGTTGGCTCGAGCATATATTTTCTTTCGAATAGGTCTATTGTTGAAAATATATAACAAGTTTTATGTTATGTTTAAACTCGATGCCTGATAATTCACACTGACAGCAAAATCATCTAAACTTTTCAGTCCATTATGCAAAAAAGCAAGCCACTCACAACAATTCTGCAACTTCCACGTAAAATATCGTTCCTTTCTCTACATTCCATGCAGTTATATCCCCTTACCATTTCTTCAAACAAAATTTTTTGAGAAACTTACTTTTTACGCTGCAACTTTTCTGGAATTCTGCGTAAACATTTTAGTAAAAACTAATTTTTTGAATGGTCTAAAAATATTAATAAAAAAGAAACCGGTCCATGATGGCAAGGAAAAATGTTTGCATATATTGCCAAAATATGAATCTGTTTGGATGAGAGGCTTCGGAGAAATAGTGTTTAGAGGTTTTTCGCGCACTTCGAAAGTCATTTTACTCTCGCCGACTCTTCTTCCAGTACTAAGTCGCGGGAAAGCTCCACCCCCTGGCTTCAGCCGACACTACACGCAGAATAGTAGCAAGGCCTCTCCAGATGTATACCGTAAATAACCTCCTTGTTTAATCGCAATCCCCGGTGGGCAGTGATATTTTTGGGCGGGGATTATTATGTGGAATGGGTGGCGGACACTGCCGCGATGAAAAGAATTCCTCGGGGCACTCCCGTTTCTAACTCTTTCATTCCACCGCTGCTCTAGCTACATTTTACCTCTTACATCACCATTCATCGGAATGGCTGGAAAAGCATCCTCTCATACACGCCGACTGGCTCTTTCTGAAGACGAGAACAACTAGCAGACTGATATCAACCTTGGAAATAAACATTCTAGTACCTTACTGTAAACATTTACCCCTAATGGTAATGTCTGCAGTAATTTTTTACAGAAATATCGAAAAATAATTTATTTATCTGAACATTTTGTTTGAATTCGTTTCTGCTAGTAACTTTATATCCTATGCATTGGTGCAGTAAATGCTTGCCAAATAGCATGTTTATACTGGCATATTCTTGTTTCAGGGACAGTTAATTTTTGTTTTTCTTATTTGTTTGACGACTATCCTTTGGACCTTGCGTCTATTGTTGTGGACGTGGATTAAAGATGAGGTAGACCGATCTCACTGGCTGCGCAGAACCAGTCTCCACGTCCTTACATTGAACTGATTTTCTGCCAATAAGCTTGTAAAAACGGCGTAGATTGGATTTCAGGTTAGAAAACTGTTAACAAACAAGTGCTTTCCGATGTTTTTATCATTCCTATAACAAATTTTTATCGTATTTAGTTTAAATTCGAATAGATGAAAGATATTATTAATATAATAGCACTTGTCATTTAAAATTATGATACAAAAACTTTCATCACTATTTACCATGAGACATTGACATTTATTTTCCTATGGGGTAGGTCAATGTTGGGTACATGCGCAGAGGACGAATAAGCGGTCTGCCTCATCTTTAATGTATGGTTATGGGACCCTATGTGCCGATTCCGCGATTGCAGTTCGGTGTGGTTGCCGGGATGGCGTGATTGTGAAGTGGCGGTCGTCGCCTTACCCAGTTGTAAGGACCACAAACTGCTTTTGGGGCCCTGGCCAGGATAAGTGTCCACACGCGAATATTAACTGTCCTCTGAGCATCAGGGGCCGCGGTGGCTCAGTTGTTAGTCTGCTCGCATTCCACCAAGGCAAACCGGGTTAAATCCCCGGCCGGGTCACTGGATTTTCACACGTGGGAATCGTGCTGGACGATGCCGCTGGTTGGCAGGTTTTCTCAGGGATCTTCCGTTTCCCACACCCTTTTATTCCGGCGTCANCGTGGGAATCGTGCTGGACGATGCCGCTGGTTGGCAGGTTTTCTCAGGGATCTTCCGTTTCCCACACCCTTTTATTCCAGCGTCGCTCCATATTCACCTCAATCGCCCTCATCGGCTCTCAAGTCCTCGCTGTTAAGAGCAGCCTTAATCTCTTCACTTACTTCACTCTTAGGCGGCGTCAGCAGTCCTGAAGGAAGAGAGCGGAGGGCTTTGCCAGCCCGCGGTACTCTCTAAGGTGTTGTAGGGGTGATTTCGGGTTGTCAGTGAACCAGTTACGCGTTCGCAAGTATGCGAGAGTTAACTACAGATATTGTCCTGCAGATAGGTAGATAACACAATTGTGCATCTGTTGCTAGATGTTTTCAACTTGGAGTACATAAACTAAACATATCAAGGTTTAATTTTGGCTATAAATCCATCTGAGATTTTTCGTTAAAGAAAATTGGCAGCCATATTTAAAAATGGATAGTAAGTGTAATTTTTGTTATTCGTCACTGTAGAGTTTCATGTCTAGATATTAACTTGTGGTTACAAAATGCCTATTGTACACTTTAGAAGTAAAAATGAAGCCCAATAGTGGATAATTTAGTTTACCTTTTCAATTATATACATATCATACAACAAATATATTTATTCCTTAAGGCAAGAACACAGGGGTAAAAGCAATAACAATTTCCGATGGATCTTTATTTAATTACAAGTTCTCATTTCATTGATATTAATGCTATAGTTCATTTTTGAATGAATACTGCTACTAGTCGTCAAACACATTACTGTTTATAAACACGTTTTGAGTCAGCACAAAGAGGCCACAAGTACAAAGAGCCATGCACTGTCGGGTGGCCTTCCTACTGTTTCACAGTCGTGATACGCAGCCTTTCGTGCAGCCAGATCGTATAAGTTCTCTGCATGCCTTCCAAGCTTCTGGTAGAGTTGTCTTAACATATTTCTCATTTACTTTCGTCCTTCTTCCACCTCCAATCACTTGGCGATGGCAGCTGTGGGGTTACAACCGGCATGAACCAGCCTGGTAGACAGCTTTTTAGACTCCAAATTCGAATCAGTGGAAAACCACTGATACACAGAGAAATTAAACAATTGAAATCTGTGGAAATGGCTCCACTTAGAATTAGTGGTAAAACATCCGATTTTTTCAATTGATTGAATAAGTGACGCCAATTGCGTGTTGGGAATCAAATATTGTGTTTATTGAATTTTGCCAAATAATTACGAGAAACAAACATATTTCCTATAGTTACTATTGATATTGCGCAATTAGACGTAATTTAAAAAAGTAAAAAAAAATTGGAGCTGGGCGAGAATGAACATACACCACCTTTAATACGCCTTTAAATGATTACCTTATCATCTGAGCCACGAAGCCACCTGCGATAATAATAACGAAAATATATATGTTATATTTACTTATCGAAATTATGTGGTTTTTAATAGTATGCCATTTTTTTTCGTTTTAAGTTTAATTGGTGACGTTAGGATTGTTAAAACAAATAGTACGTATGAGTGCACTCACTTCGCCACACTAAATGTAGTTTAGAACTTCAAACCTAGCGCTGTCATGATTACGTGAAAACGGAATGAAAGACGTAAAAAGGGAATGAAAGACTGAATGTTCATGTTACCTTGTAAAATGGTGTTATGAAACTCGAAACTCACATTTTAGAAAGTATTTCGTATTGGTTATAATATGCAATATTTATGCCAGATCTCGGGAACCAATTGTCTAATTCCTACCATATTTTTCACACAAGTAGTACTAAAGTAGGCCATGTAAAATTACGTAATTTAAGAGAGACATCATTTTTTTTTAATGATGCTATATAAATTATTTACATAAGCTTACGTTATCTGTTTGAAAACACTCCAAATTTATACCAAACATCATATGATGACAGCACCTATTTGACATCAGGTATGCCTATACAGATCCTGTTTTTAGGCCTTTTGAATGATAGTGTCAAATGAGAAATTAATACTTTTATGCCATATCTCGGGAACTAATTAGCCTATTTCCACCAAATTCTGAACACAAGTAGTGTTACGGTACACCATGTAATCTTACATGATTTAAGGGACTCACACACTTGTTCGCAAAACGATTAACCTGTATTTATTTAAAGTTTGTAAACCCAGTCTATCAAGCTTAAGACTGGTTAAAACCGGAGTTGATGCTCCGAGTCGTACCTCAATTACGTAGTTGGTTGCACGCCAACTTATGGTACAAGGCATTATGTGTTGAGTCCCATATAAGACAAGTGTGTATTTGTAATTGTCTCAGTAGTATGGCATTTGTTTCTTTTTGCATTTATTATCATATCGCTATCAATATTGCCACCTACCATGTAACCTTTTAAGAACTTAATCAAAATTATAACCACACATGTATAGTAGAGTACGTTCATTTTTTATATCGATAACGTCATGTTTTAAAAATATGAATCACATATACACTGGTGGAAAATGGAAAATGAACACACGGACGCAAAATTTCCCACATGAATGGAGGTTGGATTGAATAAATATACAGGTTCTACACTGTATGATAATGTTCACAGGGTCGTGATGATGATCACAGGGTAGTACACCTATGGACATAGGCTGCATGTCTTGAGAAACAATGCCAGTATAGTGTGCAGCCGCCTTTAGCGACGATGCAGTCCTGCAGTCGGGCGTAGAGACAATCATAAACGTGTCGGATGTCATCTCGGGGAATAGTTGGTGATGGTCCTATCTGACACCCTGGGTGCACCAGTGGCCCTAAACTGTTCGGCGGTCGCCGTGCGATCAGCAATTGCCGCTCGTATGATGCGGTGGTCCAGGCGGGAATCCGTAATCTGCTGCCTACCGGAACCAGGTAGACGAGCATGTGCACCATCGTTGGACCACCGGCACCACCAATGATGCGCATCAGACACTTCACGTCCTACGTGTTGAACAATTCTTCGGAAGGACCATCCAGCCTCCCTAAGGCCAAAAATACGACCACGTTCGATGTCCATTAATTGCACGATGTGTAGTCGTCTATGCCGTCATGGTATATCTACAATGCTTACTACACACAGATCGATGCTTGAAACAACACACTACTCTTTCACCGAGTCAACTAAAATTGTATTGGGCTCTGCGGTTTAAAACGTAATACGCGTTTCATACTCTGTCCACAGTACAGCACTGTTAATCATTGCACGTTTGCTCCCTATCAGTGCCCCATGTGACCATGACGTTTCTACCTCACCGCTTTAGTGGTGTTAATTTTTCATTTTCGACCAGTGTATGTGGATCTGCTGTTATGTCATATGAAAGTGCTCCAATTAAATATCCTTAATTCAAATATGCTTGTCTCAAAAATAAAATCAGATATATTCGTGTTTTGGTAGCCACCTAGTTAAATTTATATACACTCTAGGTTACAGAATAATAATGGTTTTGCAAGTAGCGACCGAGTTTAGAGGTTTTGTTGGTGGATTCTGTATTAACTGTGAGACACGTAGTCATTAATAATACAGAAATAAAACAGTTCCTTACATTGTGAACTCTAGCTGCAAACGCCAACAAAAAGGCGTCACTGGCCAGTAAATGTTCGAACGCCGTTGTACAATGTGCGCTCGGTAATCTACTCGTTAGTCAGCAGCCCAGTTAACACGGAACCTTCAGCAGCATGTAGAAGCCTATCGTACACAAGGACCGTTCCCAGAGCCTCACACACACAACGAGATAACGGGAAGCCCTAGTCAAAGGAGCCACCACGCTCGTGTCTACGCACTTTGTGTCACAAACTTTCAAATTTACACAATGCAGATATTGTGAATCACATATAGTATGGCATAAATGTCATCAAATAACAATAAGAAATATCAGATAAATACATTTTCGTGACCGCCATTTTGAATGCCTGCCATTATCTAAACTAATGAAAACTTAAGTTCGCTTTATAACTAAAATTTTCTATCGCCAATACCGCAATTATTCCACATATTGCACCTATGTGTAGGTCTAACCTTGAACAAAGAATTTAATTTGCACAGACCAAAGATTTTGTTGACAACACTCATCCAGTTGGTTGATTAAATTTTAGAAGATCGGAATTTTACTCACCTTATAGAAGTATTTGCAGATAATTAAACTAATTGTTACTCAATCGGGGAGTCTGTAATCAAGTGTTATGTTGACCCTAGTTTTTTAGGTTTACATGTAAAAGGTACCGTTTATTTTACACCTCTCAAGCCAAATGGAGGGCTTTTCAAAATTGTTGGTAAAAAAAACCTATGTTAAAAAAATAGCAGGGCCGAATTCCGGGATGACATGGACCGCGGAAGCGGAACCGGAGGCGGGAGGAGGGCAATGAACACCAAAACACGTCTGAGGCCATCAGCTACTGCTCCTTCTTTCTCCCAGCCCTGACAATATCTGTGAAATTGTCATGATCTCACTTTAACTTAATCTTAACTATAACAGAAATGTATTAATTTTTTTTACAAATTTCATATTTTAAATTTAGATTGAATAAATTGAATTTAAAAATTATTCAATTTGTAATTTTTTTTAACTAATTGGACTTATTTTCTCCGTGTAGAATTATAAATGCAGTATTATAACAATGAATAATAACATTATTTTTATGTGTGTCGGAAAGTTGTATAATGCGTAGAAGAGAGACGAAAGCAATGTTTTCATATAAGAGCTAATTGCTAAATAACTTTGACCCGTGAATTGAATTAACCCTATACCTCTTCTGTAGAAACATCCACAGGCTTCTGCTGGTAATGCTTGGAAGAGGAGATCAGTTAGAAAAAGTCATCACACGTCTTCGCGCGCTTAAGATAGACTAATGTTAATGTCACTCCAAAACTTTATACGAACAGGTGACATTCCCATTAATTGTTCCTCCCTTTCCGAAGCTATTTTTATTTCCCGAGTTCAAAATATTATATAATCTCTTGACAGCAGGTTAATGTATGGGGATTTTAATTTCACTGTTATTTTAAAGAGAAAGTGTGTAAAAGGAAGAAGTTAGTAGCGAAGAAAAAACATATAATTTAGGGATTTATTTGACGCTGTCCTTGCAATTATCACTTTCATCAGTATTTTTTGTGATAGCAAAATTAATTATTTCCACTGATTTCAGTAGCAAACTGTAAAAATACTGTATAGCGTATTAATTGTTTAACTAAGGTGCAGCCACAGTGATGTAAATATACTAGTCGACACATATCACTACTCAACGTCAACTACAGAAACTATGTGTTTCTATGAGTCAAAACTGAGTTTTCTGAAATTGTACAATTCTCAACAATCACTGCTCGGAGAAAAATATTTTGTTGGTTCTAACAAAGGTTTTTGTGCCACAACCAAGTAATTTGTTTGTATAGAGGCAGTTAAATATTTTTTTTATTTTTAAACCAAATTAATTTAACGTTTTATTTGTTAGCAAAAAACATTTGACATGTTTGGTTGAACAAAATCTCTTGTTGCCTTTACCAAATATTATTTTTTGCCTTAATAAAATAATTTTTTGTCTCTGCTAAATTATTTGTTGCCAGTACTGAATCGTTTTTGCATCTCCTAAATCTTTTGTTGCTCCTACAAAGTCATTTGTTGGCTCTACAAAATTTTTTATTGGTACTATATTGCAGTTTTTTTAAGTTATGTGCACACGTTTATTAGTGGATTTGTTTTTTTGTTTCGAGTAATACACAAGCTACGGACTTTGTTTAGTACGTGTTTTGAACGAATACTATTACGAAACTGCTAGATACCTCGCGTAAAATATTGCAGTATTTTTCATGCTACCGTAGTTGTGTGAATTTTCGTTGATATAAAATTTAGTTGTTCACAAACGTTTCAACACGTGGCGATAGGAATGCTGCATGTATAAAGTTTTTCTCCATATGCCACTATTACACAGTCGCTAATTATTCAGCTGAATGCTTCGCCATTTTTATAAAGCATTAAGTTCCTACTTTGATACAGACTACATTTAGAGAAAGGTTGGTTTCAGGCAACAAAATATTTGTTTGAATACGGAAAAACAAAATTTCAAAAGCAAAAAAAAAATATTTTGTTAATCAAACAAAATATTTTCTTGAATAAAAGAAAGCTCTGTGTTGGGCGCAAAAATTAGACTGAGCACAAATATTTGGTGAATCAACTGTATATATTAGTATTGGACAATATTTTGATTGCCTTCATTCGATAATCAGCTCGAGAAAATGTTTGTAATTGCTGTGACAATTTGAACTGCAAATGTGTTTGTGAGTGCATTTATTGTTACCTAGATATGGTATAAAAATTCTAATAAAACAAAATCAATACAAAAATAAAAAGTAAATCTGTAAAACTTGAAAAATTTATTGAAGCACGTTGTTCAGTATTTAAACTGTATGTATTGAAACATATTCCGAAATTTCATCGATAGTAGTATAAGCTGAGGCGTAGCACCGGGCGCAAGTGACCTGGGCTCCAATCTCGGTAGGGCTTTAATTTTTATATATTAATCGAAATATTTCATATACATATATTCAAAAAATATTTATTTAATCCTATTAATTCTTACAGTTTGGAGCAGCAAAATAAGAACAAAAAACCATTTGGTTTCAACAACAAAATATTCAATTGGCCCAATACCAACAATTAATTTAGTTGCGCGAAAATAACTTTCTTTGATTCAGTGCGAGGCTAAAAATCCGCGCCTATACCGAACATGAAAACCTGAAAAACTACACAACACTTAATCAGAAACGCCGCAATTGACTACAAATTAGTTTAATTACCTTCATATACTTCTATATGGTCAGGAAAATTCAGATATTCCAAAGGTTTATATGTATATATTGGATTAGTGTTGCCGGCAAAATTTTTGGTCGCTGCAATTTAACCCTTTGTTAAAGATATATCGCACATAACAAAATATATTATTTTGTTCAGAAATTTTAACACGCTGTAACAATGAAATATTTGTTTGGCGCAAACAAAATTGTTTGGAATAAATTGTTGTACCAACAAAATATCGTTTAGCTAAAAGATATTCCACGCAAACAAATATATTTCGTATACAGCACACAACATTTTTTTTCAGTGTGGTATTGTCCGTAGCCATCTTTTTGCAGCACTGGTAGTCCACTTCCGGTTACCGTTGCTCTTAAAGCTTCCGCACTGACGTATACACATTTTTAGTAGCCTCCAATTTTCGATTATTGTGTAGTATAGATATTCATTTTCCCTCTCCGTGTGTTTTTTTTTTTGTTGAAGGCAGTTTTTTTTCGTTTTTAAAGAGATACATTTACCATATAAATTAAATAATAGTTANGTTTTTTTTTTTGTTGAAGGCAGTTTTTTTTCGTTTTTAAAGAGATACATTTACCATATAAATTAAATAATAGTTAAAACATCAGTATACAATTCTGTTTCTTGAATATTTTAATAGTGGTAGGTTGTCGGCTCATTTAATTAACCAATAATTTTGACAAAATTCCTATGTGTATCAGCTTAAAATTTCACCATATTTCCTTGACTCTAGCTGAATGTACAACGGAGCAAAATTGAAAATTTGGTTTTTTTTTTTACGTGACGAAGGCTGGCAAAACGTTTTCTTTATTGCCTTTTCGTTTATGTATTTTTTTGCGAAGCACCGTGTATGTTATATCGAGTTCTGCTTAAGATCAATTTGTATGCACATTGTGTATTCTTCCAGCATATGTAAAATGAATATTGTCATGTGTCTGATCACTTCATTNGATCAATTTGTATGCACATTGTGTATTCTTCCAGCATATGTAAAATGAATATTGTCATGTGTCTGATCACTTCATTTATGCGTCGGTCAAGTGAAAATGTAAAATTATTAGAAAAGTACATTATTTTACAAGTTTCCTAATTTACATACTAACAAGCATTTTAAAACCAGAAAGCCAAGCAAATAATTTAAATTTTCACACATATCTATTTAACACATCTTTCCCACCGACGTTACCCACTTAACTTGTAATCTGCCAGTGAGTGTGCTCGCCCTTTGACATATGCATGTAGCGGCAGGTACAGTTTTCGAAGATTAATTTCAAAAGTGCTCATTTAACCGCGAACAGCTTATATTATCTATTCGCTTCAAGCTTTGTATAATATAATAAAAGTAAAATATTTACTTGCTAGAAATTGTATCTTGTATCTAATTCTAAAATTTCACCTTCCACACCCTTTATCAGTTTCCAGTGGGATCGTATCATTCCCGGAAAAATCGTAGTTGCTCTGTTTCCGACAACATTAACAAAAACAAGAAGTTTCTGATATAACTAATGAGCTTACTTTCCTCTACAGTAATGCAAATAAATTTTAATGAATTGCCTAAAGTTCAGATGGCAGGTACGGCTTGACGTCTCGTTGAAAGCAATATAATAAGAGATGTNATTTTAATGAATTGCCTAAAGTTCAGATGGCAGGTACGGCTTGACGTCTCGTTGAAAGCAATATAATAAGAGATGTAACCAGAAACATATGCAAGAGTACTGAGACTTACATGGGACTCGAACATAGAAATAGATTGCAAGATAGCTTGCAATCTACTGCATTACGGAGGTTGAATTCAGAGAATCAAATTCGGATGTAATCAACCTAATGTTTAATGATAAGGTGGTAGCATAAATTATGTACAGTTTATGAGCCACTTAAAACACGATCATTTTACATGGCCTACCNTTAATGATAAGGTGGTAGCATAAATTATGTACAGTTTATGAGCCACTTAAAACACGATCATTTTACATGGCCTACCGTGTCGTTACTTGTTTGAAGGACTTTGTGGGAATAGGTTGATTGGTTCCGGAGGAGAACTAGCATAACAACATTATTTTCTTATTTTGTGCTCTCTATCAAATTTACTAAAAAATGTTTTGTAAATGCTGCTTCTAATAGATACTGTAAGCATAAAATTTTGGTTGAATTAATTTTAATAATTTAGAATGTATGATAAACTTATGAAAATATTTTTATGGCCACAATTTTGAAAATAAATTTCTGATCCTACTTATATCATGTAAATTGACATGGGCTTCTGTAACACTAATGGTGTGCAACATTGGCAGGAAATTAGTTAAACTGTTCCGGAAATATGGCGAAATGTTAAATTTTCTCGTCTGGCAATATTTTGCAAAAATACTGGCAAAAGAGGATTTCTGTATGCCTAATTTATTCTTCTCATGAATACCTTTAGTGTACGAAATCTGGTTAAATATTGTTTATCTTGTTTAATACGGCATAAAATACTAACGAATTATTTATAGAAATTCCATTGAAATAAAAGGCTTGCCACGCCTTAAAACATGTTAGTTTACATATACTCTTTTACCACATATTTCCATATTAAATTTGGTGAGAGACGGTTGATTGGTCCTCAAGATATTGCATAAAATATCCATTATTTTATGTGGCAGTCTACATAAATGGAGGAGTAAAATGTTACGCATTGGCAAATTCAATGATTGTCATAGATGAAGTTTACAAAGTTAGGTTGGAATCGGTTTCAAAGTTTCGTAGACATAGCACCCTAAGATAGTGTTATTACAGCAGTCATTCTGAAAATATGTGTCCGGCACACATAAAACAAACAACTCTATATGTAATATCACAGTACAACTTCTTGGCCAAAGTTGATAGGAATCTGTTAATTGTTTTCCGAGATATGACATTAAAATTTAATTTTTTTCATGTGGGGTTATCTAACAAAAGGCGGATAAATAAGGCTCTGTATAAACAAATATGTGACTGTTATAATGTATACTGCCAGTAAACAAAGTGATTTTGAAATTTGTTTCGTACATGTATAAGATACTGAGATAAAATGTTTATATTGCCTCCATTTTAAAAATTAGTGCCTGACTACTGAAAACACATCATTTTATACTGACTGCTGTAGTGCTAATTGTTTGCCAAATTTGTTTGGAGTATTGGTTTTTTCCGGAGATATGACATACAATTTTAATATTGTCATGTTATGCTATCTTACAAAATGGCAGACAAACGAGACTTTTAGACACATTTAATGATTTCTATAAACTGCCAGCGTAAAAATTTAAGTTAGAATTAATTAAATGGTTTTGACGATACAGCACACTAAGCAAAAAATCTATTATAACAGCCATTTTGAAAATACATATTGGACTTACTAATAACATACCTATTTAGAACACTTGTCCAAGTTCTATTTGTTTGCCAATTTTGGTAGGAATCGGTCAATTGTTCCCGAGATATGCCATAAATACTTTATTAATTTGTGTGACGCAATTTTACAAAATAGGGGATAAAAGTGCCTATGTGTAATTATATATTATACTTGTAATATATACTTTCAGCATACAAAATTTGTTCGAAATTGGTGAAACGGCGTGGTAGATATATCAAATAAATCCAAAATATTTGTATGGCCACCATTTTGAAAATAAGTGCATTATTTATTTGAATTGCATATATAACATGAGCTACCACATTATTATGTATTTACAAAGTTTTGCGAGATATGGTTGAGTAATTTTCGATATATAATATGCAGTCTTTTAATAAAACAATATCCATCTCTAAATGCAATGCTTACATGATGCACTCTGAACATACAAAATTTGGTTTAAAATCGGTTGAGTTGTTAACAAGATATGATATATCATCCTAAATTCTAAAATGGTCGTTATTTTGAAATTANGTTTAAAATCGGTTGAGTTGTTAACAAGATATGATATATCATCCTAAATTCTAAAATGGTCGTTATTTTGAAATTATGGTGCCTTGCGTCAGATATCCATACAATTTTTAATATATGTACCGAGTTTGATGAAATTGTAGTAAACGCATTCAAAAGAATCTTTTTTTACGGAGGGGGAGGGGGGGGGTCACACACGTGCGCACACACAGATACACATACACGCACAGAAAATAAACAGGAAAGTGATATCATAAGTCTTTCTTTCCGTCGGAAATTAAGTTAAAATGCAATATTCTAACAGAAAATGATTTTTTTTTTCATTGAATGCCAAAGAAATTTAAAATATAAATCTTTATTAATTTAAAGGGGCGCGATGGCTGAGCGGTTACCCTGCTCGCCTTCCTCCAAGGCGAACCGGGTTCAATACCCGGCCGGATCATCGGATTTTTGCATTTGAGAATCATGTCGGACGATACCGTTGGTCGGCGGGCCTTGTCGGAGAACTCCCATTTCCACCACTTCTTCACTACGGCGCCACTCCATACTCACCTCGCTGTTAAGAGCCACCCGAATCTCTTCATTCACTCACTTTATTAATTTAAGTTGTAAACGCACAGAAATTTCTCTACGTATTCTTCGATAACTTAAGTATAGAGAACTTATATTTTTTTTATTTCATGTTAGACCCCAAATTAGAAATATAATTCATTATTTTTAGCATTTCTTGAAACAAAACCAGACAATGTTTGAAGTTTAAATGATTTAGTATTGTAGAATATTCAGTTTNATTTTTAGCATTTCTTGAAACAAAACCAGACAATGTTTGAAGTTTAAATGATTTAGTATTGTAGAATATTCAGTTTCATGTTTAAATCTAATGTTTACAGTTTTGTTTTAAAAAGTAAAAACGAAAGAATCTCCATATTCGATCATTTTTGGCATGCTAAAAATCATTCATACAAATTGGGCATTGCTTAATTAACAGGCGAATTTTCCGTTTTTCTCATGATTACTTCTGATAACATCTAATGCCTTTCTTATATTTTGATATTTACTTTATAATTCCAATATATTAGATATAAGTATTAAAGTGTTAACAGTTAAAATAAAAAAAGCAATAAGGAAAAAAAAAAAATCAAAATTTTGTACTTTACATCAATACTCTTTAGAAATGTTCCGGTAGATACAGGCTCTTACACTCGCTTTCGGCCACATATGTTGGCTCATAAANATAAAAATTCCATCGTTGTTTGGGTACATGAAGTCTATGAATGGCTGCAAGTGGTCTCCAAGTAGCTGAACATAACTCTTTCCAGTCAATGATCGGTTCAGCTAGACCAGAGGACCCAGTCCATTCCATGTAAAACAGCCCACACCATTATGGAGCCACCACCAGCTTGCACAGTTCCTTGTTGACAACTGAAATCGGGACTCATCTTACCAAGCCACGGTTTTCCAGTCGTCTAGGGTCCAACCGATATGGTCACGAGCCCTGGAGAGGCGCTGCAGGCGATGTCGTGCTATTAGTAAAGGCACTCGAGTTGGTCTTCTGCTGGCATATCGCAGTACAGCCAAAGTTCACCGCACTGTCCTAACGGACACGTCCGTCGTAAGTCCCACATTGATTCCTGGGGTTATTTCACGCAGTGTTGCTTGTCTGTTAACACTGACCATTCTGCGCACACGTCGTTGGTCTAGGTCATTAAGTGTCGGCGGTCATCCACTATGTTGTCCATGGTGGGACGTTATGCCTGAAATTAGGTATTCTCGGCACACTCTTAACACTGTGGATCTCGGAATGTTGAATTCCCTAACCATTTCCTAAATTGAGAATCCCATGCGTCTAGCTCCAACTACTATTCCGCGTTCAACGTCTGTTAATTCCCGTCGAGCGGCCATAATCACGTCAGAGAGCTTTTCACATGAATCACTTGACTACAAATGAAAGCTCAACCAATGCACTGCCCATTTATACATTTTTTAAGCGATACTACTGCCATCTGTATACTTTCATATTGCTATGCCATGACTTTAGTCACCTCTATGTATTGGTCACAATGAAATGAAATGTGCTGCGGACATACCTTTGTGTATGATTATCACGGTGACCTTGTTGGAGGTGGCCCGGTGACGTCATTGAGTTGCGTAAAAGCCTCTCTAGTCTTTGCGTGGACATGCAAGTGCGGCCGGACGATTCGGCTGCTACAAGCCAATCGTACGGACGCGTGCGTTCTGTCTGAGTTTCGGTCCTTGCTATTCTGACGAACCTGATAGTGGTTCGTGTTTAAAATGCTATAGAATTAGTTGATAATCAGTGGAACAGCGTGTTTGTTTGTGAGCACATTCTGATTAATGGAACCTATAAAGACGAGAGAGGGAAAATATATTACATCGTTTGGGGGCCGGTTACTTGCTGCAAAATTTTTTTTTTTAATGAACGACTATCATGGACCAAGAGCGAGTAAACAGCTAGTAGAATGTTCTGTTTTGGTTACAAGGACTATATATCTTCCTACAGTCAGTCTCGGGGATGGGCTGAAGAGAGATAGGCGTATCCGGGTCCGAGCGCCTGACCCTGAAGTGTCCTCCTGCAGATCGGTCCCCAGGCGACGATGTCTCCCTTCCACCCTCCGGCGCCATCACAGGACCCTCAACAGGTTCTGGTGCCCCTCCCTCAATTATTTTCAACCTTCTGAACCACACCCTAAGCCGCCACTTTAGTCAAGTTTCTCAGCTTCTTCTTCGAGTATATAGCAACCATAATGTTCCAAAACTATTTACTTATTGTATTTATTACGGACGCTATTAAGATAACTCGTAANCCCACCCCCAATTATTTTCAACCTTCTGAACCACACCCTAAGCCGCCACTTTAGTCAAGTTTCTCAGCTTCTTCTTCGAGTACATAGCAACCATAATGTTCCAAAACTATTTACTTACTGTANCATAGCAACCATAATGTTCCAAAACTATTTACTTACTGTATTTATTACGGACGCTTTAAGATAACTCGTAATACAATTTTTAGTAAGGCTATGTATATTGTTTTGCGTTTGCCTTTTCGTAAGTTAAGTTATTTTCACCGATTCACACAAAAATATTACTACACTGAAACAAACAAATAATTAAAAATTTTAGGTCATTAAATACGCAATGTAGCGAAATTTAATTCTATACCATTAAATTAAACATCAAAAAAATGTGTACAAGGTTAGGTCTATATATATATGTAATTAGAATATACGATTTTAAAGTATGTTCAGATTCGTAAAGGTCTTAATAAGGTTAGATAATTATAATAATATTAAAGAACTTATCCCCATTATTTTAATATTATTAAATTAATTGAAAAATATTAATTGTAAATAAAATATTAAATCAAATTAAATTATTAGAAAGCCTGATATCTTGGTTTACGAATAGCATTCACATAAAAAATTTATACACTCACACAAAATACCGAAATATTCTAGGTCATTAATTACAGAATGTGACGAAATAGAATTCTATACCTTTATCACCGTGAAAATTTGAACATGATAAGGCCTATTTATATAATAATATTACACACTATTAGAACAAAAGATTTTAGGGTATGTTCAGATTCATAAATGTGCTTATAAGGTTATATTTTTAGGTATTTTACAGCCATTCTCTGATGCTACTAGGTTATTTACTAAGGAAAATGTATTACCTAATTTTTAAATTTTATTCCTTATTATAAAGTGTATATAAAATCTACTAAATAAATAATTATGAAAAAATTTAAGGGCTAATCCCCAGGAAACTTACTATCAATAAATACATAAAAAATATATTAATGGTAACTAAAAATAGCTGAATTAAATTCATTTTTTATAAAACTAGATATATTGGTTTACGAATAACATTTCACGGAAAATAAATTATACAAATAAACACAAAATACTGATACATTTTAGGTCATTAAATACGGAATGTGGTGAAATTTAATTTTATACCATCAAATTAACCATAGAAGAAATGTGTTCATGATTAGACGTATATATGTTATTAGAACGTAAGATTTTAAAGTATGTTCAGATTCGTAAAGGTTCTAATAAGGTTAGATAATAATAATAAAATTAAAGAGCAGATCCCAATTAGCTTTTTATCAATAAATACATTAAAAATATTAATTGTTAATAAAAATATCTGATATAAATTTAATTATTAGAAAACTAGATATCTTGGTTTACGAATAACATTCACATTCATATTTCTTACACCTCTTGCTGATAACTCCTCAAGCCAAAAGAATCGATGGGCTGTGCTTTCGTAGTCCCTAAACATACTGAGCGTCGGGATCAAGTCATCTTTTGCACTGTTGCTCAACTCAAGGTTTCTGTCATCGCTAAGCTAGCCTAAGGACGCCTGCGTTATCATTTGACAGAAGTACGGCCCCAGTCAAACTCCCCGCCTGGCAGTGTCCTTGGATCGGATCACGAGGGAGTATATGCGACCCGAGCACACGGGACGAAGGACGGACTCGAGTTCCCTTGAGCGCTTGGTACCAGAAAAACTAGGACCAGGGCCATGAGAGGCCCATCACGCGCTCCGTTCAACCAACTAAGTAAAGAAACGAGAGAAAGAGGGCTGTGACCTCTGCTGTTTGTTTTGTAAGTATGTTACTTTCTATTAGTTGTTTCGTAGGAACATTGTAACACTATGATGTTTCTCTCGTAACTATGCAAAAACAACGAAGGTTAAGAAACTGTAAACAATATTTACAATAATTGGTAAAGTGTTTGGTAAAAACATGAAAAATTAAGCATTCTTATTTTAGCAACCTACAGCGATCCGGTTGTCATGTGATGAACGAAACTTAAGTAACACAGCATTTATTCAACATATATTTCGTAACTTTGAATAAAACGCCCCTGCAAATAGAACTTGACAAACACATCACGCCCATGGAGCAGTTTCAAATTACTCAATTAATTGTTCCTATGAAATTTTTTAATTTTTAAATGACAGAAACTTTTGTTTATTGGATGCGAGAGCTTGTGATTTGTAACTACTGAGTCAAGATTTATCGCGAGTAAGCAAAGCCAGCTAAAATATTTAGTAACTTAAACACCGACGAGAATACATATTTTAGAAAATCTTTTATATCAAATTAAAATAAATATTTGTATATTTTCCCATTGATATATTCCCAGATACAGGTGCAACTGATAAAGTGAAAAATTTAACAGCACAATTTGGGTGTCATCAACAAACCATCCCAGTAGAAAGAGACAAACACTCTCCAAAGTCTAATATATCTTCAAACATATCAATGTGATTGGATTATCAGGTTAAAACCCCTAAACCCTTTGGCGGACGCCCACAAATATATGAGACAGTTTACAATATTTCCACGTGAACACCCAAAATTTAGTCCTGTAATGGTAGTTATAGCATTAAAGGGTTCTAAAATATGAGGGTTGATACTTTGAACGCTTGTCAACTTGGGGAAAATCCGTCGAAGGGATGCCATTTTTCTAGTTAAAAATCACGAATTAATCATAGTGATAAATAGGCAGCCCAAAGTTTGGTGGGTACTTACACAAATATAAGGTAGAGTGATATTCGTCATCTGCACATTTCCCAAATATTGGCTCAAATATTGCTAAAAAAAACTGTGAATTTCACGTGTTTTAACAATGACATTTCGTTCCTTTAGATTTGGTAATACAACAAACGCACGTTTTTACGGAAAATAATGACATTTTACATAACTCTATTGCATAGCATTTTCGTTACAACCAATAGAGTACTGTAATATGAGAGCATTCATTTTGGCAAACAGCGTGGTAAAGTTAGTGAAAGTTTGAACAGTTGTGTAGGCAAAAGAGCAGTTCACAGTTGTAACACGGGTAACGTTTATTGCGCAGGTGTCTTGCACACTCTAGCCTATATTTCCTCTGTGGGTGGGAACGCCAGTCAGTGATGGGCGCCGTGAAGGAGAAACGTGTCGTGCCCGTGGCGAGTTGGAAAATTGTGCTAGTTGGTGCGGGGACTGAGCACGAATCCGTGAGGTGGGAGCCAATTAAGCTAACTCCCCCGCCACAGAGGTGCGACTGTTTAAATACTAAGCATTAACTTTCATTTCGGATATCCACGCACTCTTTATACTCTCACTAAGTAATTATGTAATATTTGGTGCCATGGTAGGAAACGAAGATGGGTTTCCCTTTCGACCATAACTTGTTCCTGGCTTCTCTATTGTGTATGGAAATGCATAGAGTAAGATGGTCTGAATCGGGTTACAAAATGCAAATCAATCATTTACTAATCCTACAACAAAACTTAACAAAAAACTTATTATCAGTGAAAAGTTCGATTTGTTAGCTACAATTCTCATTAACTAGAGTAATTTAATACATAACACTTTTTAAGTAACGATATCGTATAACAAGCACAGCACGTGACCCTATTCGCCCGAGGTTAATGGCGAATAGGGCCACTAAATAGGACGAATCGGGTCCGCAACAAACACTGTAAAATAACGACACAAAACGGAATAGGATTATAAAAAATTTTTGTTTTCTAAGTTTTACTCGAACAAATTAAATTGTTTGAACAAAAAAATAGTTTGGACATAATTTTCTCAGCTGAACATTTTTACAAACAGTTTTGCTCCAGTTTGCAAATTGAAATATTAGGCCCATTTTTAGTGTTTAAACTTATGATTCTAAACTAATATCTCCAAACATACAAACCGTAAGTAAAAATAATTTTTTTACATATGAAATAAAAATAGTAAGTTTTGCTTTAATAAAATGAATAAAAACTGAGGTCACATTAGATTATGGAACCTTATAATTCTAAATCAAACATTTACCGCAATCAAATGTCTGTTTTCCTTATGCTCTGACGCAAATTTCGTGGTACCATTATTTGCCTTTTTGAGACTGTATTCAGCTTCCTTTGGCGATGGATCGTGGATCAGAGTACCTGAGGTCACAAAAGCAGCATGCAGAACTATCATCATCTTCATCATTATCGTTATCTGTGGATTCAGAACTGTCGGGATGATAGTTATCAACCTGTCAACCATTTTTTCTTGGCGCAGGCCTTCCCTTATTTTCTTTCGTTTAGGCATGCTACACTCTATCACTTTCTATCCTTGCCTAACTTTTTAGATTTTGTTTCAGTTATAAATTTCAGGGACGTTAATAATATGGCTTTTGATTTCTTGCTGTTCGTTTCTTTGTCTGCGTTTGTTTTACTGGAGCATGCAAACTAAATTTGAAAACTTGTATTAGACCTACTATTGCTAGGTGTGCAAACCGGACTAGATTAGTTTTTAAAGTTTCTAGGCCTACACTTCATGTTTCTTGGACAGAACATAGGGCTACAGATCTAGTCTCAGGCGTAAGAACAGTCCTTTCTGTTTGGGTTCTGTCAAAATGACTAGTTCCACATACAGTATTTCTGTCAGAATTTTCTTCGAGCAGTGAAACTGGCTCATGGACTTATGATGGCAAATATTTATGGTCCTGTGTTGCATCCCTGTTAAAAAGATAAATCTCTTTAGAAGCAAAACCACCCTTGGCAATCCTAGAGGTGTCTGCATGTCACCATGCAGTCTTTAATATTCCCCCGAATATGAATTTTGTAATTTTTCTCTCATCACCATGTTAAACAAATATATTAAAAGCTTCGTTGTAAAATATTTTCAAGGGTAAAAAAAAATACCGGTCCAGTGGCTGGAGTCTATGGGTTGTGTGACTGGGAAGACAAATTATAGTCATAGAATTTTGCTCACAGAATTCCAAGGCTTGAATAGATTTGTGCGACGAATGTCCATCGTGACTAACAAATATTGGTCAGCAACGATAAATTTTTGAAAATGTTGCAACCATTTCGTAAAAGCCTCCTCATTAATCCGACCACTTTCAGTCATGATGTCTTCTGTGCCATTTGGGAACCCATTTGTAAATTCCTTATGATATCGCTTCTCTTCGAAAATAACAAATGACGTAACTTAATTTCCCATGTCATAGGCACAAGCCACAACGGTTAAATTCTCCCTTCTTTCAACACACGTTTGGCTGACAACAGTTGGTGAACTCTTCTGAGTAAGAATTTTTTAAGCTGGTTTATTATTGAGAGGAAAACCAGACTTCTCACTACTTTATATTGCAGCTGGACTTGTTATTAACTGCAATTTGTTAAGTTACTCTTTTAACAAGTCAAAATATTCATTTACTTTGACTTTGCTAAGACCTTCGTTCCAAGAAAAAGAAAGTGCTTCTGGTTTACACAGGGTAATGTCAGGCTGGCCTTCGTAGAAATCCACTTACAAAGTGTGGTCCTGCTACTTCACGCTTCTTTGAAAATTTGTTTGGTATGTTATTTGCTTGAGCAGATGAAAATGAAACTTTTCTTACATCTTTACATGACAAACCGAAATCACACTTCAAGAGTCTAATAATTCTGTTCTTTAATGCTAATTCTTGCTCATGCCTAAAATTTGTTTGGCCTCCGTTTCTTTTCCACTGCACTGTTACACCACGAAAATAACGCCGCTGAAGACATGAAAATGGTACATCGTATGTCTTAGCTGGCGCCCGTTTACTAAGAAATCTGTTATTCACTGCAAACATTGCATTTTTATATTCTCCTCACTCCACGTTTTCAATGTTTCCCGCCTGTACCCACCAATCTGTCAAAGGAAAAAAAAATGCTAGATAAGTACATCACTTAATAAAGTACATTTTTTACAGATGACCCTTTTTGCCGTTTGAAAACCGACCCGATTCACCCCAATAGACACGAAATTTTTTTTTATAAAATTACGTTGGCTGCACTAACTTCAGCTAGAGACGAAACGAGAACAGGTCATAAAACGTTAGAATATGTATTACTTGCGTGCATGGTTCGCTGGGCTTAAATATTACAATTGGTATTATTTATCTGTGAAATAAAACAATGATAATAAGGAAAATGTAAAAAAAAGTCACTTGTTTTTTTCCTTCACAAAACAGCGAAGAACGGAACAGCGGTCGCGCGCGGGGCTTAGCAAACACTGTCTTAGTTGCGCGTTTTGTTGTCAGATAGCAGCTTCAGCGTATCTCCGCTTCGTTAACTAGCAATAGCGCGAAATACACAAATGACCTGAATCAGGCGTTGACCCGATTCAGACCACTTTACCATATATGCGTTGCTTTTGAGAGTGCAGAAACGGCCTGAAACACTGCTAGATCGCAGATCCGACTGCATTTCCTCATATATATCCGCTATACGGTTTTCCCAAATGATATATTATTTCAACAATATTTTGTTTTTACTAAAGTCGAATTCCACCTCGGACTCAGAGGATATGTAGAATTAAGAAGTAAAAAACAAATATATACATAACACGCGAAGTTAACTCTGACGGTAGAAAACATGGGCATTAATTACTTTTTTCGAATCTGGGATAAGCCACGTGTGAATGTTTTATCAAACACAAACGCAATTTAACATAACACGCAAGCGACTATAGTATAAAGCGAAGGCATTCATAAGCAATATTAAATACACTTGGCGTTTAAACAAAATTTAAGTGACAGCATCTCTTCAATGAAAGAATCATGCAGATAAAAGAGGAACATATTTTGTATATAAAAAATATTAATAAATTATTTAGGTATGCTAACTTAGTGTTTGCAATTCGGGAGAAACTGCGTAAGTTCTTAAATTTTTAGCGTGCTGTTTTCAGTATAGAATTTTACAATTTTATGAACATGTTTTATATAATTATTTCTTTCTTTCTTCCAAGAAATAAAATAAGAATTACTATACTTAACAGGCAGANCAAGAAATAAAATAAGAATTACTATACTTAACAGGCAGAATGTTTTACGTACATTACTAACCGTAAAAACTCGATGTTTAAGGCCAGAAAATAATGATATAACGCTTAGTCAAAAATAATGGTGAGAGAAAACCTTCCGCGAACTATGCCTGAAATAACTGCTAGAGATTGCATTTCATATTACAAGGTTAAACATAACTATCACTACTAGCTGTAACAATCATAATAATGGAGAGTACATGCCCAATCATATNATATTACAAGGTTAAACATAACTATCACTACTAGCTGTAACAATCATAATAATGGAGAGTACATGCCCAATCATATATGTTACAATTAAAACACTCAAAGAGAAACATTCAAATGTACTAAAAAATGAGACATCAAGCTATGAAAATTAATCCAATAATATTTTGGTAATATTACCGAAAAACTCCCCTCCCAAATAATAAATAAATTTTCACACGTGACTAAATATATAATCTTCAACTGTAATACAGCAGTGCCAACCGCCCTCGTATNATAATAAATAAATTTTCACACGTGACTAAATATATAATCTTCAACTGTAATACAGCAGTGCCAACCGCCCTCGTATTTTGCTACCGCTTACCACGGAGATAAAGAATCCGGTTTTGATTTCCGGCGCCGGCCATTGGAAGTTGTCAGTTGTTTGGCGAGTCTGGCTTACAACACAATCATAGTCTTTTAACATAGACTTAGGGCTGATTACTGATATCGGTTAACGGAATGCTTCCACTGAAAACTTAGTGGTCCTCATTATTCCACGAAGGCAGTGAAATTCATATTTAATAATTCATATAATTGGAACTCCCATTATTTCAGAGGATCAGTTTTCACTAGCATGCAGTAACATTTTTGTGATTTTTANATAATTGGAACTCCCATTATTTCAGAGGATCAGTTTTCACTAGCATGCAGTAACATTTTTGTGATTTTTAAAAATAATATAACTCTATTAACGCTACTTGTATTTCTTTTACTCTTCATTTATATCCAGGATCGTAATATATTGAGAAAAGACCCAACGAGGTTAAATTTAATACTATCAGGCCCACTTTCTTTTGTAGTTTCATTTTCTTCAAATAACAATATTTTTTTGTGTGTTGTGCGTGACACACATCAAAATCGCTGCAATGTTGCGTGGCGGGGTCGAGACATTACTCTTTGGCGGACTCTAGCTCGACTTAGCTCGGCTTCTTTCCCGTACTTTCTCCTTCTCCGAGGCCCGATATCCTCCTGTATTAGGTTACAACCGAGATGAAGTCTCGGTGGTAACGGCAGTGCTATCGCTAGCCACCGAATTGATAGTCATGAGTCAGAGCAATTTGCGTCACTAAACTTGCTACTTTTCTTGCCCGTGACCTCGTGACACGTTACTATTTTCAGAATGGTTATACTTCTTTCAGGTGGATCGTGGTGTCGTAAGTGTGTGTATGCAACACGTCATTTGGATGTTTTTTTGGGCAATGTTTCGTAGGGCTTTTTACGAAAAGCTCTCGTAGAGAACGTTTAGCTATTGTAAATTCTATTCCGGTCTGGCCATTGAAATATGTGAGAGGCTTTATGCCATGCCAATTCCGGTTTTAATATTGCCCTGGTTTGTTAATTAGTTTGAGGTGTGTGGCACTTACTCGGGTCTACCGCTCGTCGCTGACGTTCACTAGCGTAGCCGAATGAGTAGCATTGGAGAGTTGGGATCGTGCTGAGAAATATCCACATTTTGCTCAAGGCTCATTGATAATGCTGTGTCACGCAGGTTTTTAGCATTTAAATGAAGTGGCAGCCTGTACGATTTGTCATTTTGTTAGGCCAGAGCGGTTTTGATATACGTATACTAAGTCTGGTTTTTATCAGTAATAGTGTTTATTATTCCAGTTTTAGTCTGTATAATTTTTATATAATTTGTATTGGATTGTAATTTAGCAAAAACACACTTTTTAAAAAATGTTTATTACTTTAATTTTCATTTGAATTTCCCAACAATTTTTAATTATTTTAGCCTTGTAACTTAATAAATATTGTGATTGTATGTTAGAATTTGAAAATGCTTGTCTTGTTTTTCATACTATGGCGCAAGTAATCCATAACGCAACCAATGGGCCTAAAATAATACGAAGAATTAAAAACCTATGGCAACAACACAGGTTACGAATAAATAACCTACAGTACAGGTAATATGGTATATAAAGAAATTCGCTGAGAGCCTCCGCTTTGTCTTGACGAAGGTAAGGCGACTGTGGTAAGGCAAGGTAAGAAAGAGGAAAGGGTAGTGTGTGGAAGAGATACCGATCTACAAGAGTGGGAATATCTTGTCCACCCCTGGTTTTTAGTATTCGAAGACAGTTTACCATACGAATGATTCGTGTTAAAAATCATATGTAAAACAGAAAACTGTTGGTTTAAGCTCCAAGTTTCACAATTTAGGCGTGTGTTTATTATAAGTTCAAAAAATACTTCGTGTCAACAGCACCTCGCTGATAAGCACTGGGCACTAAATTTTACTACACATTCGTGATATTTATGGTGTACTTTGTGCTATCTCCCGTCCGCCACACGGCTTTCCAAACGCGAAAATAATTGCATATATATGCAGTTGTAAACAAAGGGAATTACACCAACCCTCTGCTGATTCTGTACATTGGTTTAAATATGCCGAAACGTGTGTACGATATTTGTTTGTTGATAGCAATATAAAATTAAAATTTTATCCATATGCCAAAAATTTTCATTGACTCGAATGTCAGAAATGCACCAGACATCCATCCTTCAGCTGATTTAGATCTCGGTTTCAACGCGTAGCAGTCTGACAGTAATGGGGTGTATCGTCCTGATGTATGGCGGAAGGATTTGGACACCCTCTCAGATATCAGTCCGTATGATTGTTTAACAAGTCCTGCCACTATTCCTAGATCAAGTCTCTGCCACACACTGGCGACGGATGAAGATACACTCGATCAATATGATGCTTGTACGGTTGAACCATCGCGTGACTAGGCTACAAAATCCGACTAGATGGCACGTAGTGACTGACATAATTCTTCTTCATACTGGTTGTACAAGTCTCCGTTTCTAATAATACAAGATATCCTACAATATCCGACACTATGGAAAATTTAACATCGAGTAATTATACAGCAGCACACGAAAGAGGAATTATCTCAGTGGTGATTAAAAACTCTCGACGTTCATGGTTCTTATTTTTGTGACCACGTAATGAGGCATTCATGTGGAGAATTAAAATTTAATTCACCAGCACAAGGTTTCAGTTGTAGCAATACTATGTCCTGGTGGGTAGGCAACACGAAATCAAATGCTGGCTGTAATACGCGTCGCACCCTGAATAATTATCGCCAAGAACAGAACAAACAGGTAGCAAACAATTAGTGAATGCGCGACACCGACGTTTAGTTGAATGTAGTGGCACATTATGAAGCAAAGGGGAGGGGGTAGGCGAAGGTGCCTGATTGGCTCTGACAAACTAGCCAATGTGAAAATAGGTATGGGTTCGGAATTAGGGGTTTGGGGTTGATAATGAGTGGGTGGGGATGTTTGTTGGAAAGGAGAGGATGGTGGGAAAGAGGTCCAGGAGGGTCTAGATGCGGGGAAAGAATGGATGACTAGCATAAGAAAAATATATGTATTTAATGAAAATAAAAACCAAATGAAAATGCAATAAATAACACATAAATCAATGCTTAAAAAATATTTTAATAATATAAATTATTTTAAGAAAAATTACTAAAAATATATTTATTCTGGAATAATCATGACATCGATAACTTACTTTCTTTTAAATATAATTTTTTTTCCCTGCCCAAAGTTTGTCAGTTTGTTCCCTCCTCCACCAAACAATATTTTGAGCTCTGAAATAAAAAAAAAGCAGCACCCGTAGCGGCAAACTTTATAACCAACATGGCGGCCGAGTGAGAGCGACACCAGCGCCCTAACATTCGAAAGTTGAACGAAGGATGAGTGAAAACAGGATGGCGGGGTCGAAGAAAGGTGAGTAATAGGGTGGCACACACTAGCAGCAATAAACAACATTGCAGGGATCAGTGGTGCACTTTAGCGGACGACGAGAGAACTACGGCATGTGGAGCACATGCGACAAATGTGAAGGTGAGTAATTGGGAAATATGATGGCAGGCGAAGACCAAATAGCGACCGGAAAAAAGACGGTCGGAAACAAGAAGGCGGGTTTAAGATGGCGGCGGTGCCTCGGCTCATCAGCCCCCAGTCCTTGTCCTGGAGCCTACATTTTCGTGATTATTCTATCTAATAAAAAGTAATAATTTTTTAAATATGTTTTTTTGCTTCCCCAGCAATAACATTTTTTTTTTCATATAGTCATATACATGCAAAAAGAATGTTTTTTTTCATATATACATGATTCTTTTTTAATCATATGTTGTGCAGATACCGCAATCACATGTTTTAGCAGGTTGTGCTTAAGCGCACTGCCTACCGGTTGGCAGCTGCGAAATTTAAATAGGAAATCCGATGATAAGGAAAGTTTGCCTCAGTGCTTTAATTTTAAGGATAGGTTTTCAAACTTACAGTATTCTTCCGAGACGGGCATGTTGCATGACCACCACGCTCGCCGGACCTTGCCACATTAGACTCTTGGCTGTGGGGATTGGTCAAGGCCTTGGTATACGAGACACCCATTGAATGAGAGGAGGACTTGTTACCGAGGGTCAGGGTTGCCTGTGATAAGTTGCGAGACCCACCAGGTGTCGTTGAAAGGGTACGCCAGTCTCTAATGCACCGCTACAACTACTGCAATGACATTTCACATTTCGAACAGTTGTTAGTATGAATTTGTTTTCCAATAATAAGCTCTAATGGCTGCAATAACTTTTTTGTTGTGCTGTTATTTAGTGCGGTCTTCGCCCATACCAACAGCCTCACATGCAAAATTTTTGAACACATTGTGAATAACCAAATTTATTAAAGGCATTACTACAGGGTCATACTGCTTGCACCATAATATATTAACCCCACTCTTATATCACGTCACATCATGACTAATTCATTCACACATTTCAACTACCTGCTAACACATGTGGTTGCAGCATCTCGAGAACAGCCAGAGTCAAGCAGTAGCACATAAACGTTTTGTCTTCGTTTCTACAAAACACAACTAAATGTCGGTGTAGCACATTTACAAATTGTAATTTGTTTGCTGCCGGTTTGTTCTTAGTGATACATACTCACCGTGCGACGCCGTATTACAGCCAGCATGTATTTACCTGCGGGTGAACGACGTGTTGCCTACCAACCAGGACATAGTATTGCTACAGCTGAAACCTTTGTNCAACCAGGACATAGTATTGCTACAGCTGAAACCTTTGTGTGAGTTTTACACGAAAACTGTGGGTCCTGAAGAGTTGTAACGAAAGTGATTTTTTGACCAATTATGACGCACTGCTTAATACAATGGCACCAAACATCAACGATACCTCAAGGTAACACAGTTGTATGCAATAACAGGATGCAAACTGCTATTTTTTACATTATGGAGAGAGTACGACCTACCATGCCT
>NQII01002424.1:330750-341476 GCA_002778355.1 Clitarchus hookeri | reverse complement strand
GGAGGTGAGGGAGGCTAGGGGGCGGGGCATCGTGTACCAGCAAGCCGCCTGCATTGTGCCGATAGCGGCATTGTGGGCGCTGCCAGCTCGTTCCACGCTCGGCTCGCCACAGTCCCGCTGATACTTCCCTTCACTGCACGACGTCTCTATGGCAACGTGGCTACCCCACACGCGTCTAACTTATTTTACGTTTTCATTTATTAACTGGTACCTAGCGAGGTGGTGCAGGGGGGATACGTCTGGACTCGCGTTCGGGGCGACACGGGTTCCGAAATCACCCCAGGCGCATGCTGGGAGGACTCCGTACTACAGGTCGTGCACGGTTCCTTCTCCTCTACAATCCGTCTCTAGTGGGCGCGCTGTCGACGAGGCGCTGAGTCCTACCTACCTGCTGTGGACTATATACTACACTGAAGAGCCAAAAAAACTGGCATAGGCATGCGTATGCAAATAACAGAGGCATGGGACCAATCAGAGTAGCGCGATGCGGTCGGCAGCTAGATCGGTTACCGCTGCTACGATGGCGGGTTATCAAGATTTAAGTGAGTTTGAACGTGGCGTTATAGTCGGTGCACGAGAGATGGGACATAGCATCTCCGAGGTAGCGATAAAATTTGGATGTTCGCGTACGACCATTTCACGACTGTACCGTGAATATCGGGAATCCGGTAAAACATCACATCTTCGACATCGCTGCGGCCGGAAAAAAGATCGCTAAAGAGCGGGACAAACGACGACTGACGAGAATCATTAAACGTGACAGACGTGCAACCCTTTCTCAAAATTGCGCAAATTGGATTTGTGGACTGCCCTGCAGGATTCATGGTGTGAATTGCCTCCTGCATACCTTCAGACATTAGTCGAGTCCATGCCACGTCGTCTTGTGGCACTTCTGCGTGCTTACGTGGGCCCTACATGATATTAGGCAGGTGTATCGGTTTTTTTGGCTCTTCAGTGTATATATGCCATCATATAGCTCGCACGTGAACTACGTGTAGATTTTTTCAAACACACATTTAAAGAAGCTATAAACGCTCATCCAATGATTTTGTATAAATAATATATTTATACTCTTAATTTTCGCCCGGAGTACGTATTTCAAGTCATCTCGCAATTCACAAACGGTTGAGTAGTTTTGAACTAGCCAGAGATCTGCATTTGCCCTCTTTTAGTGTAATGTAACATGTAAAATTTACATCTTCACGGGTTTTTACGACTTCATTCATGCGCAGTCAAGCGAACACGTGGAATTGTTACGTTTATTAGTAGCGTGTGCTACTAATATGCCGATTCGTATTATAATGTGTATAAACTATAAAATAAAAGCAACTTGATGAGCCATAAGTTTAATAAACATTACGCTCGCAATACAATTCCAACAATTGGGACAACCTGTATTATTCTAAATTTCCAGTCAACTTTACCAAGAGTCGAGATGGCAATGTGTATGGTGGTGTTGGTGGTGGTGCTGTCTTACACGCAGTTGACGAGCAGTGGTTTTTAGTTTTCAAAAGTTCATTTCAAAAGTGATTTCTGCGAACAGCTTATATACATTTGCTTCGTGTGACGTTAAAACAAATTCGCACCCGAAGTATAACTTCAGCAGGCATCAGACAAATTGCAAGTAACCATTATTAGACTACACTAGGGGAGTAAATTATAGTCAGCATTATTATAGACAGGTCTGTTAGAGGCAGTTAGGGTAATATACATATTTACCTCAGGAGGTCGATGTCAGAAGTGGAAAAGCGAAACGTGCGGATGAGTGTGTGCAGAGTTCCGCCATCAGCTACTTGCCATCACGAGCTGATAAGGCGCGGATAGCGAGTGACTCACGGGGAATATCGATCTTGTGTCCGAACGAGACCGTAGCGTGCGTTAGCAGTTTCTTTTCACGTGCCGCGAGACTAACAACTTTCCCGAGGTGTTCCCTCAACTCCAGACTAAGCGTTGCCCCGCGCTCCGTCCTGCTAATTGCATTCCTGTAATCAGCAGCTAATGAATGGCTTGTGGCGTAGTGCTCGCATCTTTCCTGCGCGGTCCGCTAGCTTGTCTGCTTGGCGCCAACTCTGCGTGAGAGCTGCTGTCTATAGTGCGCGTCAGACACCTGCGAACTGCGTGAGAGCTGCCGATAATGGGGCTGTCTATAGTACGCGTAAGACACCTGCGTGCTTGATTGGGAAATGTGTGTCAGTTAAGTATCTTGTATATTTAGGTTTTTTTTTATATTACCCCTTAAATTTTTATACTAATTTTTATAATGTTTTAAAGTAATTGGGAAATTGTACATTAATAAATTATGTAATATGTTGTACTCCTTTTTCAAAGTCATTATTTTTGTACCATGTTTCTATTTCATATTTTGTATCTTTTGGGGCGGAGGAAGCAAAAAAAAAAAAACAGATGACATGCCTGGAAATTAAAATTCTAAATGGAAACAATGTTGTTTTTTCCCCCTACTTTCTGCAGTCACTCTCTTAAACGAAATCTGTGTTGCTATTGCTTTTATTTCCTTATTTGCCTGCAATTTTTGTGCATCATGAATAAAAACCCGAGAAATTCGCGAGTTCATTTTGGGACAAGTTAGAATTCGAAACACGTCCGTTTATATAACTTTAGCCATTGGTCCACACGGTGTTTGACACCTGCTGGGGAACGGTGTCCTATTGTCTCCTTCCACTGTGACAGCAGACAACCATGTGGAGTTGATATCGGCATATTTGTACATAAGACTGCAGAGTCTAACATGCAGGTCATTGAACTCGCGAATTTCTCGGGTCTCTAATCATTAGTGACTTGGTTATGAAGATGGGGACAAGTTGTGTACATGTAAAAGAGTGGTGACTACGACTCTCTGTTGAATCACATATGAAACTATTCACACGAGACACGACCAGAAGCGCAACGAGTTGTCTCTGCTCAGTCTTCTGTGAGGAGTGTTCGTCCGGAGTGTGTGTAACGTGTGTTCAAAACGAACGTAGGTCAAGACAATTCCAACTTCGAAACTGAAAGGTCTAGGGGCCACGATTTGTAGTGGTTAGACTACTCGCCTCCTACCTAGACAAACCGGTTTCGATTCTAGGAGGGGTTGCTCCCGGAATTTCGCATTTGGGAATCGTGTCGGACGATGCCGCTGGTCGGCGGGTTTTCTCGGAAATATCCCTTTTCCCCCGCCCTTGTATTCCGGTGCTGCTGCATAGTTACCTCATTTCACTCATTGGCTCTCAAGACCTCGATCTCAAGAGCCACCCCAATCTCTCCACTCCACTCAAGGGCTGCCGGGACTTTGCCAATGGCATTTGCGCAGATGGTACAACGCACGACTATGGTTGCGCCAGAAATTTGTTTTTGTCGGCACAATAGTGGCTCCGTGTGAAAGGAATCTAACAGCTGACTTTGATTTTCCCTTTTCTGTTTTAAATGACTTTCTCTCTGACCACGTAACTTGACATTTTCTTTCACCTGGTGACAGGCAGTCTGTTATATTTTACTTGTCATTACTTTGCATCCCATCAGAGTTGTTTGATTACTTTAACTGTTTGTATACTAGGTTGCTGGGAAGCTGAGGTTGGTCGCGGATATAAGAAAGCGACTTTCACCTCTTGTGTTGACGAGGACGTATCCCATATCGATACAAGGTTGTCGTAGGACATATACCATAGTCGATACAAGGTTGTCGTAGGAAATATACCATAGTCGATACAAGGTTGTCGTAGGACATATCCCATAGTCGATACAAGGTTGTCGCAGGACATATCCCATAGTCGATACAAGGTTGTCGCAGGACATATCCCATAGTCGATACAAGGTTGTCGCAGGACATGTTGATAAGCCGCAGTTGTGTGGTGGGTAGCTGTCGCGTCTCGTAATGAAGCAGCTAGCTGCGAACCACTACTTCACTTCGTTGGCGGCAGTTGCCAACTCCTGCGGCCATGATATCTCTTGTGGCGGTGCACAAAGAACCGTGACCCTTATGTGGGGGCTTCCCCCACCCACTCCCCTCAGGGCGGCTCGCACGCGCCACACACACACGCACACACATGCGCGCCTGCTTTCACTTCAATGCATTCATTACATTTCTCCCTAAGAGTACCAAACCAACACCGAGTCAATGCAATGACGCCATTTCCTCTAACAAATCTATAAAAAAATTTCATCTCTGCGGTAAATTCGTTCTCACTCACTTAAGGTTTTTAAAGGAGTCAGAAGCGATTTCCATGTTTTAAGTATATTGTATATTTATATTTTACTAGAAATATTAATGACACACAAATGCTCACCAAACAAGCTTATTGCTTCATGCTGAGTTTTATAAGTCTTTGTGTTAAAATTTAGCAGGATTAATTTTACAAAATCTTTTTTACTCCCTTTGCAAGAAATAATTCAACAAGGACTACTGGTCCTTGTCTATTGAGATGTAGTATTGTTGTTAATTGTGTGATTAAATGAAATGTTCAATAAATATTCCAGTATTACTTAATTTTTTGTGATTACATGCAAAGCATAGTTTTCTACATTTTTATTTTCCATTTGACAACAGCGTACACAGACATATTAGCGGCTCAGATTAACATGTCCACGAGGTCTTAAACACACTGTCTTAATGAGGAACTAAAATATCTGAAGAATTACTTTTAAGAATAGTTACCATAAGCTAATTATAATAAATTTAATTTTTCAAAAGTAATTTTAGTAGGCTACATTTATTTAATTCATTTCAAAATAGAATTTTAATCAAGACGTTATCGTTTACATTTTATCGTACGTCAATAATGTGGGATACCTCGCAAGTGGTCTTGTTTATAACTTGGTTTGTAACATTTTCGACACGTTGATTGTTGTTTTCTCACTTTTATAACATATGAAATAAGCATTCAGCTGTCACTGCTTACAAAACAGTTTCTTTGAGCGGGGTCTGGGGTGAAAAAAATTTTGAAATGAAATGGAAATAAATTGGTTCGCAGAGAAAGGTCTGGTGGACGTTTGTGCGGTGTTTTGCCGCCCTCGTGAGTGTCTATAGAGGCTGGAGTTGCAGTTAACTACCTAGTAGAGTCGCCATATTGTCGCACTTCGTAAACTTGAGAAGGAAGTTGGTCCTTTTCGTTTGCCCTCGTCCAAGGAATGCTCTCCTTTCTCGTCCTTTTGTTGTCTCGTCGGCCTGGCTTTTACGGCTATAAAGAGACTTCTCGAGACAAAGTTAATTTCAGTGGCGACAACGATCCAGACGAAGTACTGTGCTGTGGCAGCGGCGAGCTTCATATTGTCGACATTCGTCTCTTTAAAGTAGAAGAAGTGTTGCATCCGGTGGAGCAACTGCACCGGACTGTACAACGTCTTTACCATCTAGTGCACACTATATCAACATTTCCGGAAAAGTGCGACTAATGCTGCACATGAAAGAAGAATGAATATCGTCTGTAACAATGTAAAAACTGTTGCTGGAATCGACTTAAGTAAACGTCAATAAATCAAAATAATCATAATCGACGTATTTTTAAATTAAAACCTAAGTTTATTTCCATTCTCGAAGCTTCAGAAAGTACTTTATAAAANATCATAATCGACGTATTTTTAAATTAAAACCTAAGTTTATTTCCATTCTCGAAGCTTCAGAAAGTACTTTATAAAATAAAACCGTCACCAACAAGCCATTAATAATTATTTGTATGGTCTCAAGCAAGAAAATGTTGATGCTACTGATTAAAATATTTTTAATAACCTATGTCATATTCATTTACTTTAATTTTAAAAAAATTTCTTTCATGGCGGAAAAGGGCGCGCATGAACCAATTATTAAATATATTTGTAGGTTTATTAGTCATANTAAAAAATTTCTTTCATGGCGGAAAAGGGCGCGCATGAACCAATTATTAAATATATTTGTAGGTTTATTAGTCATATTTATTAGGCCTGCGTTCAACCACAGTAATGAATATAATAGTCTTGCTTGATAAAGATTTTTTGCAATTTTTTTTATGAAGCATAGAAATTAAAATTACGCTCAAATTTTTATTACAAATATACTTTTATTGAATGTTGTAAACAAACAAAATATTTTACAGCATTCGACAAAAATTATCCATTTTTAATTCATATGCGACAAAATGTGTACCTTTTTTGACGTAGTATATACCATGTTTGATAGCGCGTACGATATGTAGAAGCGTATGCTGTAAGGGCGTCCTAGATACATGTGTATCGAGACACTCAATGCCTTTCTCTCGTTGACTCGCCTTTATAAGACTTTCAGTGGTGACACTATCTTTGTTAGGTGTCATTTTATAAAGACAAAGATGTGCTTCGTGTTCCTAACCTATGTTAAATAGCCTTTTCTAGAAGTATTATTGTAATATTATTGTGAATAATTCGTATTTACCGCTTTATAAAATGCACATTAGGGACGGGAATATAAACTAGCATTGACGCGTGGGAAACGTCTTAAATGTCATTCGTAAGCAGACACTGCGCATAATCTTGAACAGTATATAGTACCATGGTGGTAGGTCACGCTACATCTTGGAGTGTATGTGAGTAGCGCCTGGGAGGTACGAGACCCGTGTACCACGGCAGCCACGCAGGTAAGCAAGTGTCCGTGCGGACAACACTTGAGCACGTCGTAGCACTTAGAACCTTCCCCCTGCCCCCTGCATCTTCTCTAACTATTACATTGGTCCAGCAGAACTCTGGTCCACTCCAGGACATGTGTACTGAACTGTTCCTTNTGCATCTTCTCTAACTATTACATTGGTCCAGCAGAACTCTGGTCCACTCCAGGACATGTGTACTGAACTGTTCCTTCCCCTGACACACCTTGTTACATTATGTTTCAGTTTCCCGCCCCCCCAATCCATCCATTTATTTACTCTCTCTTTTTTCTCACCCATGCACATATATCCACTCGTAAACCCTCGTTGTGTTGTAGCTGTTTGACACGTCTGAGGCCGAGAAGCGCGGGAACGATAAGGGCGACACTGCCACGTACATCAAGTGTGCCCTCTCCACTACGCGCAACGTTCTGACCCGGAGTGCAGTGTTCTCATCCTTCTGCGTCTAACTATGGCACTTAAGCGGTCACACTGCACTTATTAGTGGAAAGTATGTAGCAAAACTCACTTAAGGACCTTTACAAGTTCCACGGGGTTTTCAGCTGTAACTGTTTGAAGATGGCGGTTTATACCGCTTCTCCGTAATCACCTCTCTTCACNAGTTCCACGGGGTTTTCAGCTGTAACTGTTTGAAGATGGCGGTTTATACCGCTTCTCCGTAATCACCTCTCTTCACCCTCATCGTCTTTCAACACGGGCCGCACATACCTCGCCATGCTACTTGGTCTAGTTTATTGCGCTTCTTAAAGTCTCCTCCTTCCTTATATGGCATATTTTATGCCAGAAGCTAACAAAGGGAGGCCGCTGTTTACTAGCTCCGAAGCTAATTTACATATAAAACCTTATCCAGTGTTCGGTGTCGGATCGTGAATCTCCAGATGCGTCGTAGATATCTCGCCGCGACGTCGCCTGNAAAACCTTATCCAGTGTTCGGTGTCGGATCGTGAATCTCCAGATGCGTCGTAGATATCTCGCCGCGACGTCGCCTGCTATTTTTATCCAACTCTCCAAATGAAAATATTTGTATAACTAGTGACTGTTATGTAAAAAACGCTTCTTTTTGAATGAATAGTTTTTTTATGCTTTTAGGGAGTTAAATTTTACAGCAACCCTATCGAACGGAAACTTGTTTGTTTGAACAAAAGCTAGTAGTTTTCATGTACAGTTTAAAGCCGGTATAAAAATACTCCTGCAACATTCAGTTATTCCTTTGCGTACTGCTGGTTCCATCTCTACAAGCAAGAAATAGCGTTATTGACTTCTCCCCGTTAATGAAAGAGATAAGCTTAGTTTGCACAAGTCCACGTCAAACGCTGTAGGATGGTGAGGTGAGGAAGGGAAGTAATCAAACCTCATCTTGTATCTCGCCGACACACGGTGCAAAGTCTCGTTAGCGAAGGAGAGTCGCAGGTCAGGTCCTCACGCAAGCTTGCCCTCGCAGCGTTTCCTTAAGGCTCTTCAACTGACATTAGTAGTTCCTTATCGTTGGCAGTTGAAATAATAGCTTGAATAAAAGTTCTACCATGGAGGAAACTGACATTGGCAGAACAACAACGAAAACGAGTCACAGGATATATACATACACACACACACACCTACACGAGTTCGTTAATATCTCATAATTGAACCAAATTAATACTTTAGGTTACATCTTAAAACACTTTATCCTTTTATTAAAAAGGCATGAAAAGTATTTTTTGGGAATTTACTATGCATTTTTGTGAGATAAGATTTAGAATTCAAATGGCTAGTAGTTAAAAATTTATCGCAGGCGAAGAAAGTGACACATTTAAAAAATTTACTACATACCACTCTGTGACTTCAACGTACCATCCACCCATTCTTCTTGCAGTTATTTACAAGTCTTTGTAACGAAATTTCATTTCATTACTGTAGAATTTTTGAAGTTTTAACTGTTTCAGGTATATCCTCGTTTTCTCACCGGGGACAGAATTTATTAAATAATAAGGGAACCTTTGATTACGTTTACAGATGTAACACGCAGTAACAGGAGATAAATAAGTTGGATTTTGAAATAACAGTTATGGTGTTCCCTTTTTCCTTGGCCGGCTTGGATTTTAAATATTGAATCTGGAAATTTAGTTGTGCAGGATAACACGTAAATAAATCCAAGATGGCGTAAATCATTCCGCCTTAAATTACATTTTTTGAAATTTGTGCTATGTCATATTTTGAGTTAGAACTCTGATATTTATGCCAGAAGAAGTTATGAATGTCACTTTTCAAATTATTTGTTATTTATATGTAGTTATATGGGCCTAATCAATATCACGTCACGAAAACATAGACCTCAAAAATCTAGATAAATAAGGGGTTTCTGCTTTTGAACGGCCTTCAAGAAGCCGACCAGAGTGCTCCCGTGCATCTAGAATGTTGGTGGAGATCTGCGACACTTTGAAGATACTTAGATAACACTATCATCAACCAGTCCTAAAAACCCATGTTCATACATTTCTTCCTTTCGGATACTTCCTTGCCTTACACCGGGTGTCAGAACTAACCGCCCAGTAATTCACTGCACTTATTAAGCTATTCATTGTAACGGTTTTAGCAGTGTGCTTATGCCGATTCGGGGACATGCGTCATGCATCGGACCTCGGATCCGTCCGCCATCTTGGTAGACGCGACCGGCGGCCATGTTGATCGGCGGCCTGGGACGGCCATGTTTTCGGCAAAATCACCTGTTTCACTCCAAAAAATCACTTCCGAAATTAATTATCTTGCCCANAAAATCACCTGTTTCACTCCAAAAAATCACTTCCGAAATTAATTATCTTGCCCAAACATCACCTTTTCGCCTAAACATTTTCAAGAACACGGAACAACGAGGATAGCGGATTCGAATCTCCTCGAAGCAAGAGCTGAAAAGTCCTCATTCAAAGAAGAGTATTAGACGCTCATAACGGAATGAGCCACTTAATCCTGGGAGTAGGAGAGAAGGATTCGAGACTCCGGCCAGATCAAGAGGACCAGGGAGGATCAGCGGACCTGCCCCCTCCCCTTTTCTATGCCCCCTCTCGAGCCATCGCCTCCTCCCCCTGGTTCAACCCCTGGGCATAAAATTTGTAAAAATCGAGGAACATATAATATTAACCTCACACACTCGTACCGCCACCCCCACCTCTCCTCACACCAGATTAATTATAGGCCTCACATAACAGAAATTATCGCTCCACCCATACCAATCAATGGGATATGCCAGTTGGCCACAACTATACGACTTTAACACATATTTTGCCAGATTAAGACACTTTAGAAAGTGCTTCTTATTTATTTTTTAGCATCTACCACCAGAGAGCTCCCATGTCGTCCATTTCCAAACTTTTTTTGGTGACTCCATACATAAAGTGTTTACTGATAATACTTTAATCGAGAAAAATTGTAAAAAATATAAAACAATTGTAAAAATCTACGAAAATACAACATTAAGCGCACACTCGTCCCACAACCCTCATATCAACCCCTCCAAAACCACCTCCTCCACAACCACCCCCTCCACAACCACCACCTCTCCCAATCATAGAAAAAATCGAGAAAAATATAAAACAAATTAAAAAAATTTTGGAACATAAAGTTTATCTCACACTCATCCCATTACCCTCACCACCTCTCCATCCTACATACCCTCCCAGTCATAAATAATTTGAGAAAAATCGCAACAAAAAACGAAAGAAACTAATAAAACTTTAGGAAAATATTACATCACTGACTCCAACCCACATGTTGGATGTTGGTGACCTTGACTCAAATGACCTCGAACGCCAAAAACCAAGAAAAAATCGCGAAAAAAACAAAAAAAACGGAAAAAACTATCGAGTAAAAAAGTACGTACCTAATACGAAAAACCAAGTTGGATGTGTGTGGCCCTAAACGTTCGATTCTCGTAAATATGACAGGGCACAGCCACTCCCTGGTACGACAATCAGCAGACGTCTGAACCCACACCTCTATATTTCATTGTATATATAGCCGATCAATCTTACGACCCCCAATGCGAATTATTGACTTTATGTAGCACATATACCTACTCCCCCCTCACCAACAGCGCACCTCTCGTCGCTCTACTTCCCTCGCCATTTAATTACCATAGCTCAACCCCC
>NQII01002424.1:316988-330681 GCA_002778355.1 Clitarchus hookeri | reverse complement strand
CCCCCAAATTCCATCCCCTATAACTCGCAATAGCTCGTCCCCTCGCCATTCACCCTCGCCATCAACCAACCACACGATTCTCCACCCGTCTCCCTTTCTCTAAACGAAACACCCCAAGGGATAAAACGAGCGAGAGACAAGAAGGAATGCCATAGCATGAGAAAAATTAACATCGGTATGCCAGAGTGGGAGAAAACAAATCGGAATGCAAAGGCATGAAGAGACGATGTGGATTGATAGAGTAGGAAGGAAAAAAGGGAAATCCAAGATGGCTGCTGCTGACGAGGAATTACAGCAGAAGGTTTTTTTGTGACTTCGTCCAAGATGGCCACTGTGGCTCCCCGGCTACCCCGCCAGCAGCCAGGTGTGTTAGAACATACTATTTCTAACTACTAATGACTCACCATCTGCAACACCGCCAGTATTGTCAGCATCAAGGGATCCTGAATAGTCGCTACAAGCATTACGGAAACAATTCGGCTTATATGGAAATATATTTAGTAAAAGCAGACGGAATGAAAGTAGCCATTGCATGTTCAGCCGAGTATACGAGGCGTTCCACTGCGATAGCTGCGATGCGGTGTTTACCCACAGTGATATCCTGTATAGACATAACAAGAAGTTCAAAGACAATGTTTGTCGTTCATCGGGAAGCGAGTGCAAGTATTGCGGCAAGACATTCGCAAACAGCTCCAGTGTCAAATGTCATGATGATAGGAACTGTTCATTTGTCATCTCCTATAAGATCTACCCATGTAATAACTGTGGTGTGGTATATGTGAATAAGTGTGGCTTGAATGCTCACTGCAATAATTGTTCTACAAAAACAGACACCATAATTATTTTGCTCGAATGAAGAATACGTTGAGCGTGTATCAAATATTATAATGTATTCTTTTTACATCAAGTGGGTAAAATAAAGGTAAAGTGTATAAATTAATTCTGTGTCAATCGTTTATTTTAACAAACGCTAATATTAGTTTCACCTCCATCACTAAGGGAAAAAAACTGGATTTTTTCTAAGTCTGAAAGAGAATAAAAATTTTTTTATAGTTTCGAGTCTCGACCTCAGGTCCCTACACCATAACTCACCTAAGGAGATTGTGTAATTATACATTTCAGCTGCTTTTAAGCATGTAAACAGACCGAGAATCGCACGGAAAGCTAACCATGCATATGCAAATTATGCGCAAATAAATTATACACACTGCAATGCACATGTAAATCACCCTCATCCGCCATCTTAACTTCACCATCGTCGTCTGCTGGAGTACACCTCAGGTGACTGTCGTCTTGTATTCGTTGACGGCTGCTTGAGCACAACACAGATGCGCCGACATCTTCGTTTCTCCACTCGTCCGCTAGAGTGCACGGCCATCGTCTGCTAGGGCCGTGGTAGTCTTCAGCCATCGTCGTTTCCCCTGTCACCTGCCAGGGAGTGCTAATGGCGTTTGCGTTACCGATGGCGGCTACTAGGAGCGCTGCCGTCGACACGCCTGGCTGAATTCCGACATGCAGCAGACAGGACGCTCTCCCATGCATGGAGCAAGCAACAAGGTGCAAGCAGCTCAAACATATGTCAGACGCATGAGGTGTCGATCCAACTACCAATGAGGGTTTGCGGCTCGACAGTTGCAATAGCACATGAGAGGCTGCAGCGGTGTGGTTTGGCAGTAGAGGTCGCAATAAACAGCTTCAGACTAACACAAGGCCTGGGGGAACCTCGTGCAACATATAAAACTGCCCCATACATGAAAAACATTTATTCACACAATAATAATTAATAAAGGCCCAACATATACGTAAATGCGTGGCTGCGAGCACGACGTCGTATCGAACCTCTACTATAAAAAATACTTGACATTTCCACAGTTCATAATAGTGATATAAGTGTCGCTATTGCGTCGAGAACTTTAGTAGAAAAGCTGGAATGCCCGACAACAGGAAAAGACCAAGCGCAAAAATATTCTACAATATGTCAAGTGCAGTACACTCTTTAACAGTGGTGATAATTTGAAGAAGCATTACAGAACTTGATTACAGATTACAGCCAACACTCACAACCCGCATTATTAGCGGCGGAATATGTCCACCTCGTCCGACATTGTGTGATAAACTAACATCTCGAGAATGTGTAAGGTAGCCAGGTGGTCGACCGACGGTGTAGGCGCCGTGCAGGTCTCAACTGTCGACGGGATGGTACATTCACTAGTCGAGAGTCGAGTCAGGCTCCAGGGTGACTGACCAGCCGAATCACACACGCACTTCCCTTTGCGAGAGGAATTCAGTTATTCAAGGCAAAGTAAAAGTTATTTCGTTTTATATATTATATACATGTACTTATTTTTAAGGATGAAGATAAAACATTCGAATACTCTCAGAAAACCCATTTGCCGTGCTTTCAATTTCATGAACTGTGATATCATGCGACCCTGAACTTGACCTTTGACCACCATTTCGGGCGGCATCTACGCTAGGCATGAAGGGGAAATAAGCTATATTTTGTTTGTAAAACAAATTGCTCACAATAGCAAGAACCATGACAACAAACAACCTTGACATTGACCGACATCGTGTGACCTTGACCTTTTGCCGCCATATCGAACATTATCTACTGCTTAAAACAAAAAAAAAAANATTGACCGACATCGTGTGACCTTGACCTTTTGCCGCCATATCGAACATTATCTACTGCTTAAAACAAAAAAAAAAATGCTATTTTTCTAGAAAATTTTTAAATTGAAGAAAAAATGATATGACCTTGGCTTCGTCTTCGACNAAAAAAAAAAATGCTATTTTTCTAGAAAATTTTTAAATTGAAGAAAAAATGATATGACCTTGGCTTCGTCTTCGACGTATCTGAAGACGGGCGCACCTTGTCTTCAGCCTCCAAGTGCAAATGTTTGCTCACAAAGCAGCACATTCTCTTGACTTTCCATATCTTCCAAAAGGCCATAAACGTCAGTTGTGTTGCTTAGCGCTTATTTATTCCAGGCGCTAGAGTTAATGTATGTCCTATGCGGCCTCAAGGAGTATCGGCTCCCGCCATCCTGGATCTAAGGAATTTTCGCCACAGCGTGCACCACAGGTGGTGTATTGTGTTTTAGGCATCGACAAGGCATTGGGCATCTATTTGCACACTTTACACAATCTGCATTGCTTGAATACTGCAGTTTCTTTATCAGTCTGCAAGAGAAACTTATTAAATTCTTTCCTCAAGGATCCGGTCTACCTGGACTGTTCTCCTCTTTTGAGACTAAGAATCACCGGAGCGATAAGGGCCGACACAGCCATGCTTATCAAGTGCGCCATCGTCCCTACGCGCAGGGCTCTGAACTGGTGTGCAATTTTCTCGTGCTGTGTGTACTCATGGGACTTCAAACGTTGACCTCATCATTTTATAGGTGGGAAGTCTGTAGCAAGATTCAGTCCAGAAGCCTGTACTAGTTTCGCAGGATTTACCCGGAATATTGAACGCTATCACAGTTTAAAATTATAGTTTCTCTTCGTGCTTAAGTTCTTCAAAATACTGTTGCAATAAGCATGATCTGTTAAAAGTTGTATTCCGCCCTAGTTTCAAGTGTTATTTCATTCGTGTACAATGGGACTGTGCACACGTAATATATACTGAATTNTTGTATTCCGCCCTAGTTTCAAGTGTTATTTCATTCGTGTACAATGGGACTGTGCACACGTAATATATACTGAATTCCATTAAAATTTCTGCACCAAGAGGACGCGAGTTATCACAACCAGATTTATTGGATATGATATGATTACTCTTGCAGCTCGGTATGGCGTTCAGATCATGTAGATACCAGCACTGTGTGGCCCAACCACTGGCGGCTATGGCCATTGCTACACGACGCGGCATTGGGAGGAAGACAGTTTGGATGTCCGTCTGGGACATCTCCGCCCATACTGCTCGATGAGTACCCTAAGCCCACCCATTGTGGTCGCGGGTGTCCTGTGGCAGGTTAGTCGTCGCCCGACCATGGACCACGCGTTTTTATGGGCGAGATATCTGGTGAACGCGCAGGCCAACGAAGCAGAGTTACATGTTTGTCATCCAGTAACCGTCGGACGATGAGTGTTTGCTGTGGCGTTACCGGTCGTAATATACACAAAACAAGAACCAGTTTCGCAGTAGGATAATCTAAAATCCCGATAGGCCATGATGCTCCTGCGGTCAAAGGTGGAAACATGTTCGTATGATTGTTGTGTTCTTCGACGCGGCATTCTCACTCTGTTTGAGTACACGAACCGCGGGGAAACAATGCCACTACCTCTCAGCGGCTCCCCCAATTTTGGATATTTCATGTACGGCCTTCTTAGTGTTGCAATTTCAATGGCCGGTAGTGTAGTTAACTTTAATAACGTGTATTACAAACACTGTAAAATCCGTTTCAGGTGCCTGGTGAAGGGGTGCCAACTCTAAATGGCGTGTAGTTAGACACGTGGTGTAAGGAGCCTGGAGTGAAGTAAGTGTCCAGGGACATCTGCAGTGAGCTGGTGTTGGTTGTGGTTGGTAGCGGGTCGTGACCTTGGCTTCGCCATTTGACCCTGACGCGCCGAGTGTCTGCCGCTGGCACTAGCACAGCCTCAGAGGGCGACAACTTACAGCGCTTGGCCTTCCATTCTCCTGAAGTTCGTCAGTTTTACCACACGTCTTGCATCCGCCACTGAGAGACGGGTTTGAGAAGACTTTGTACATGGAGCTTGAACTGCGTTGTAAAGAGTTTTACATTCACGGTTTATAGAAACTACTTTACGTACGCCGTACGCACTGATGTACGAAAAACAAATACGCTTGAGGTGAACTACGAAGACCACGCACATTACAAACACTGTTTCCGAGCTCTCCAGCATAGCCAAAAACACTGTTTCCGAGCTCTCCAGCATAGCCAAAAACTGTCGTTTCAAATCTTACATATTACAAAATGTGCTTATTGGTAACACTCAGAACCATAGTAGCGCAGCTTTAACAGAAGACTTAGTAGCTCTGCCAATGTCCGGCCACTTCTCCCCGGGAAAGGGAACAGTTGGACGACGGTGGTGTGGCAGGTGGGAGAGAGTACCTGCAGATTCGTCTGCCCGCCTGCCAGCTACCAGTGGTTGGTGCTTTGTAAGTCGTTCTGTCTCTCTCTTTCACTTGGATAGGCGGAGCAAAGTTCGTTGTAAGGCCGGCGCGACTGTAGTTATAGCGACGCGCACTGAACTTTACTACAGACTTTGTAGTAATAAAATGAAAGGGCCACCGCTTAAAGTGCCATAGTTGAGGTGGTACAACGGGAACACTGCACGTCATTTCAGAACTTTGCGTGTAGAGGCGCCGGGCCGATATGTAAGCGCGTCACTGTCGCCCATATAGCTCTCTCACTTCTGTGTCTAGACGGCTTGTAAGGTAGAAGTAGGGTGTCTTCCAATGCACCTGACTATATAACATTCTGATCTCATTAAAAAGTAGTAAACACACTACCATTATTGCCAGAAATGTACGACTAATGTTGCATATCAAAGAAGAATGCATATATTTTGTAACGTTATAAAATGTTTCACTATAATATACATACTTGCTTTAAAAATAATTAGTAAGAGTTTATTTCTAATAAAAGTGAAGCATATTTCCATCCCGGATGCTTCAGAAAACACATTTTGCAAAACAACCTTCATCGGGCAAGACCACTATAATAAAATTCTCTGGGTGTATGTTACAAAATTTCCATTTTCGAAATAAGTATGACATATATTTCACGCTCTCTCTCGCTCTCTCTCTCTCTAGTACGTGAAACATATTTCTAATTCATGCCCGACAATATCCAAAAATTATCCGTGCTTGATATTATAATGAGATCTACATATATTTACAGACATCTAAGAGAAGCAATAAATGATTTGCCTTTATCGACGACTGCAGGAACAGCATGCGTTCCTATTCATAGTCTTCCTACAGTCCACACCTCACTGGACATGCTGACTGTACCTTACAACGTCTCTTATTGGTCGGCTATCAGCTAGTGGACTGTCGAGTTGTTTGTGTATTATCAAATGTTCTTCTTCAATAGGCTACTAAATACTTCATATTTATGTAGGTTATTAAACCAAAATTGTATTTTGGTGCACGAGAACGATATTTTAAGAGGCTGATAGAAATTTACGGAACACTGAAAGTTTATTCACGTGAGTTTTGTCTTTAAGAGTTCATAAATTATTCCACTAACTTTGGTCGACCTATTGAAAGGCACAATTCTTCAAGTTTTAAATGTTATTAATTTTACAAGGAATGTTTGTGTAGTTCAAAATATCATATTGGGAATAATATTTCGACGACACCATACAAATACCTGAAAAAAATGGTTACCAAAATTGGTTGCTAGTTAATAATTCCTGTAAAAGAAATTTAACGTTAGTGGACAAATAAGTATTTTTCGTGGGATGAGGGCTTAATTGGCAAACATCGTGTATTTCTCGTGGGACGGAAGCACAATACGCATTGTCTGTGGGAGCCGGCAGACAAACATTATAAGCAGTACCACGCCCACGCTTGTTGAGGAAATATCTGTGTTCATATTTCGTACCTCACTCATGAGTTATCGAGAGACGCGTGTTGACGCAAATAAGGATTTCACCGGAAATGCTTTAGTGCATACACCGTCAAAAAGTGTGAAGTGAAGAGTTTTGGGTGGCTCATAACAGTGAGGTCTTGAGAGCCGATGCAGATTATTGAGGTGAGTATGGAGCAGCGCTAGAATGAAGGGGCGGGGGAAACGGGAGAACTCCGAGAAAACCCGCCGAGCAGCGGCAACGTCCGGCACAATTCCCACATGCAAAAATTCGAGAGTGGTTCGGCCGGGGATTGAACCCGGTTCGCCTGGGTGGGAGGCGAGCAGACTAACAGCTGGGCCACCGCGGGCCCCCAGAGTGTGAAGACGCGGTGAAGAGAGGGTGTGTCCCGGCAGTGCGCTAATGCCAAAGCGGAGTGCTGCCTTACTCTCAGAGCCCGAGGACCGTGCCATGGCAGCTGCTCGCCAACTACAACGTTGTCGTAAGTCGGCTTCTGCAGCCTGGAGCCTGGTCGTGTGTGTGTATGAGCGAGTGTGCGTGGCGCTGAGATAACGGCGCAGTGGTGTCGTCTAGAAACTGCTTGCTGCGCCGCTCTTGCCACGTCACATCTCACCCTCCAGTCATCTCTCTAGGAGATCCACAGCCCGCCGTATTGGAACATTGCTGTTTATACCTTGTTTATGTTATGTTTTCAAAAAACAAGTACCGCTATGCCCACACTGCAGTACAGACGAGACAGGACAATTAACAACTCATGACTACGCCACTACATTAATTCTGCCAAAATTTGGCAAAATCGATATTGCATCACGAATACGAGTTCGTAGCTCAGTTGTTATGTATGTGTGTAGGGTCGATACTAGCTAGTTTGGTATAGAAATACTGTGACTATTTTTTTTTTTAAATAAGAATCCAATTTGGCTGGAGGAGGTTCCATTTAAAGGAAGTTAAAGTGGAACTCGCTATGTTTACTTTGCGTTAACTCTTGATCCGTTTTTTTTATATTACTACCTTTGTTCACACTGAAATTAAGTTAGGCTCGTCCATGATGGGCAATAGATCAGTGCTACCAAATATGCTGTATAGTTTATCCGCGGTTTCTTCACACTTTTTCAATCAAACCTTTAAAAAAATACCCCATGTTTGACGTATTTGGACGTTTCCTAAATATCTCGGGTATCACAAGAGTTTTATACTTGTGTTAAAGTAAAAGTGTTTTTTATTTTGTTAAATATAAATTTTTCCTATATTTTACTAATAAAATCAATATATCATTTATAGTCAATATGAGTAAAAACAGACATAAAATAGGCGTGTTGGTAATGCCTAGTAAGAAACAGTTCTAATGCAAAAATCNTATAGTTTATCCGCGGTTTCTTCACACTTTTTCAATCAAACCTTTAAAAAAATACCCCATGTTTGACGTATTTGGATGTTTCCTAAATATCTCGGGTATCACAAGAGTTTTATACTTGTGTTAAAGTAAAAGTGTTTTTTATTTTGTTAAATATAAATTTTTCGTATATTTTACTTATAAAATCAATATATCATTTATAATCAATATGAGTAAAAACAGACATAAAATAGGCGTGTTGGTAATGCCTAGTAAGAAACAGTTCTAATGCAAAAATCANTCAATATGAGTAAAAACAGACATAAAATAGGCGTGTTGGTAATGCCTAGTAAGAAACAGTTCTAATGCAAAAATCATTCAAATGAGTGCGCACGAATGCGGTGTGATTTCCCTTAGTGTAATTTTCTAGGCTGGGTTAGGCTTGGTTACATGAGGCGAATGAATACCTTGAATGCAGAAGTTAAGCAGGGCTTGAGAAAAGTTGGAAGTAACCATGAGTTGATTATATCTGGGATTTGACAACGGCTAGTGAACATATGATTTGTACGTATGTGCAGTTATAATAATCTAAACGTTTGTATCCATCTGTCAAAGGAAAACTTTTAACTTTTTCACTGACGCCAATCCATTTTCATTAAGATAGGTTTGGGGTGTTTGTTTAGTACTTATACGAGATACTGTACAGATGTCTTATCGCCTATCAAACAGTAAGGGTACGTTTTTTCCAACGTAAGTGTCATTTTAAATTTACGTAAACCAATTTAATTGTCAGACGAACTGACGGAATGAATGTTTGCGTTGTGTTTGGGAATAGTTGCAGGTTGTTCCGTAAAGCAGTGCCCGGAACTACTATATTCGAGTGTGGAGCGAACCTTGAGGCACGCAAGTTGCCTACCTACGTAGGAGCCGTCGTGGAGTAGGATATTTGCTGGAGTGAAGTTCCCTAACAAGACTCACCCTGCATAATCCGCCCCATAGCACATGTTCATTCCACCACGCAGGCAAGCAGTTTTATTAATTATGACAACATTTTCTCATCACGTCCAGAGCAGCTAATTGCATCCAGCAGAGCTCCAGACGTCGGGGCCCCAAGACTGCGCTGCGCATACGAAATCTTCCATGCAGCATTTACGTTTTTCGAATCCTAATGAGCGCGCGAAGGGTCGTTAGTTACCGCCGTCAAATATGATTCGCCCGCGTTTTACCTTCTTTCATTCGCCTCCCTCTTGTTTATCATCCGCCATTATACCGAGGAGTTCAATCCAGGGAGAAATCATTCCCCGGATTTTCCCCGGCAAAAGTAATTTCTCGCAGTCCGCAGCTGGTCTTTCGGCGCTTACTCAAAGAAATTACCTCATTACGTGTTTCCGACACACGCGGCTGGCTCGTGCTGGCGTTTGTAATTATATTGCTGGATGCGGTTTGCGACGGCACGTTTGTCCGAGTGGAGCTGCGGTGAAAAGGACGGCTGCCAAAGGCAGGAGGCAGGAGGCAGAAGGCGGAAGGCGGAAGGCGGGTCTGCGAGTTCTTTTGACCATTCAGCCGGAGTTGTATTGCCCGTGCTCTTTGTGCAGACTGCGACAGGAAGACGTGAAGTGTTAACGAGTTTCTGCTAAATGGAACCTCGCAGTGGGTCTTCCCCGGAATAACGAGCTCGTATGTTGAGAACAGCGCTTGTGAAGGTCCCGTAACCGGTTTTACAAGAGTCCCTCCCCCCACCCCCCATCCAACACCTGAAGTATTTTCACGTCGTTGCAAACAATTGAAAAACCCTAGTATCGGCAAGTCATATCACCGTCACGCGATTCCTCTTACAACNTTTCACGTCGTTGCAAACAATTGAAAAACCCTAGTATCGGCAAGTCATATCACCGTCACGCGATTCCTCTTACAACAGCGTGTTCTGCAAAACCTGTTATTTCTGTGGCTTTCTCTAATCACCAAGATACTATTTGTAGTCGCCCCGTTACTTGTGTGTAGATAGGTAGAGAAAGCCCAAAACAAAAATATTTAAAACCTGTATTCTATCAAGTTTTCTTTTGTAACCATTTGCATGTTCAATGATAGTGTTTGTTAGTTGTGATATGTTTTGTATCCGTTACAGTTATTAGGTTTTTTTTTTTCCGATTGTGTCCCATGGATGTTCACGATACGTGTCGAGGCTCTGAAGGTTGGTTTACAATTCGATACTGAAGACGTATACGTATTACTTGTTAAGTACACGGGAAATAAGTGTCTCAGTTCAAGATTGATCTATCAACTGTTAGGTCCAGCTAGTTAGAGTAAAAAAAAACAGCCGATATAACATGGAAAAATGGACAAGGGTGAAGAATTTACATTTATTTAGTTATTTGTGACAATTGCCTGTGTAATCGTATTGAAAAACTCGTGATATCTATGGACAGTTATGTCAATAAATCTGAAGAAAGTTAAATAATAGAAAATTTAATTACCTCATTGTATAACTAAAACATGATCAACAGTTATTTTATGCACGCGTATAATGTCACCCGATTTAATAATTCATTGTATACTTTTTAACGACAAAAATAACTTAAACGGATGATGTAAATACAGTTTCCGGCCAACAAGTGACGCAGTGCTCCGATTGGGTACTGGTCCAGCCAATAACACACACGACCCGCACACTTGAGCACATTGATTCATATTCTAAACGCACGGCTTAAGGTTTCTTTTAAATCATTTGCAAAACCTGCNACGCACACTTGAGCACATTGATTCATATTCTAAACGCACGGCTTAAGGTTTCTTTTAAATCATTTGCAAAACCTGCCTTAAGCTGTTCTACGCTCTGTTCACCTAATTTGTAAGTTTGTTCCACTTTTTATTTCCGCTCTCGCCTAGTTTTCCTTCTTTCCGTTAATTCAATTTCTTCTAAGTTTTTTTCTGCTTTTCTTTTCACCGGGTCATACAACTGTCATTCGTTGTGCAGTCCAACGCAGTTTGTTGTTGATCTGTCAGTTATCCTGCATCTAGAGACGGTGGTTCGTCGCGGGTAATGCACGCTCTTTCCCATGTTGCTACGTACTGTGCACGAGACGAAGCTGTTTCCTTCATTATTGGTTGTAACGTCTTTAATCAAGCTCTTTCCCCATTTCTCTGGGTCAGTGGGAATGTTGGCACTCTAATCTCCTCATCAACTTTGCCAGCTAAATCACATGTCATGTGATCTATATCATATACGCAACACATTAATTATCAAGGATACTTAACAATCTGTACAAGGGCACGGCATCATGAACCGATTTTAAATTGGTATATTTTACAAACGCATATTGTTTGCCCAAGAGAAAATTATATTGATATTTATTAACTTGTTTTGGAAGAATAAAAATGTGTCGGCTAAAACATCAGTACCTATTTTAAAATATATTAAGAATGCTAGTACCTTAGTACCCATTGTTAAATATCCTTGATACTTAATTAACACATTGCGTATGTGATATAGATAACATCACCTGTGATTTATTTGGCAAAGTAAGTTATAAGCATAAAAGCTTCGGCTCCCATATTGCGTTATTTTCAACTTTTCGGTGCTATAATTTTAAAACTTGAATCATTTGACTACATATATTTACATCTATGTGGTCCTTATATAAATGTGTTTCAGATAATGAAAAAAAAAAATATCGTGAAATGTGGCTTTGAGATTGTAATTTTGTGGCAAGTGCCAAACCGAGTCCAGGAAGCATAATTCAATAATAGAGGCCGAGGACACTACTGCGTTTTGGAAGTTATGTTAAATCGCAAATTTCTCGCGACATTCTAGCGTATCTGCTTATATATTTGCTGCAAATCGTGGGGCCGCTGTGGCGTGTGGCTAGAGCACCGCTACGCGGGTTCCACTTCTGGTGCATGGGTCACGCCCGGTAGTGGGCGTTCCCTTGGTGGATGGGTTTTCTCAGAACTATCCCAGTTCCCTCACCCTGACCTTGCAATCCGTCACCGTTCCACCTTAGGTCGTTCTACAACGCACGGATACCTAAGAGAACGTAACACTTAGGTGGAACGGACGGACGAAATCTATTCCACAATACACACCATCTGCAACCTACCAAATAAACAAATATGTTGCAAGTTGCTGACGTACGATATAAACATACGCGCTACATTGTAATATTTCGCATATACCTACTGTAGTATGTTCACTGAGCATTTTCAAATTCCCTGAAGTTCTACTTGTATGCTCCTTGTGTATTCTTCCACCATATGTAAAATTATCATTGCCTTGGGCCTTATCACTTTGTTCATGCGTCGGTTAAATTAAACTGTATAATTATAAAAAAAAAAGGAAAGAAATTTTAAATTTGTATTTTTTAAACTTCCATGTATTAAAAACACATTAAGTAATAGTAATTATTTTAGTTTTTACAAATGTTTGCCTAACACTTTAAATTAAAACATTTAAATGTGGAACTACTTTCGCTCCGTCGTTACCAACATTGCTGGCCTCAGACCTGTCAGTTTGCTGCGCCTGTTTAAACATATGCAGGCATGGGCTGTGACATTCTGCAAAGGTTGATTTCGAAAGTGCTCAGTTAACCTTGGACAGCCGTCATTTTGAATACTACCAAGTAATGCACGCGTTTTTAGTCAAACAAAAGTGATAACAGTCACGAAAACGAATATCAGTGGAAGATTCTACTCGAGTGTTTTGGGGTGAAACCACTCGTGGGATTTTTTTGCTGAAAAACAATACGCGCCTAACAATAATTATAACTGTAGTTTATAAAGACCCCGATCTGTTTGAACCCTTTGAGCAGCCACTTGTGTATTGATTTCTTCTTCACGCGATCCGGAGCGCAGCATTGAATTACCCATTTATTCCCAGTTCACCATAAAGCCTGCTCGTACTGCCTCGGTTTTCATCGAAGCAAAATATTTCCTCCCAGCGGTGTATTTTCACATTTCGCCGAAGCGTGTGATGGTATTTGGCAACGTTGTAAACATTGGCAATACTGCAATATAAATATGAGTTGGCATGGGAGAGGAAGGCACATTACATGACCGTGTATTTCCTTACACATAAGTCCTGCATACATGTATATGTTTAAAGATATATGCGTTTACATACGGCACGGTTTTAATCGGCTTCGGAGATTGTCTTGCCTGTTACTGTTGGGCATTATATCTGTTTCTCTTTTCCTCTATCTCTCTGTTACCTCCCCGTTTCTCTTATTCCTCATTCGCCAATCCTGTATACAGTGCAAAGCTACAGACTGCGTTATCGTTGTCTTATTTCTCATTTAAAAACATATTTCATTATGCAACAGTAGCGGATCGCGTGATATTGTAAATATATTGTAACATTGTATATAAGTTATTTGGCAGTGGTTTTTCAGACAGAAAGCAATTACTAATTTACTTATTGTCTGNTATTGTAACATTGTATATAAGTTATTTGGCAGTGGTTTTTCAGACAGAAAGCAATTACTAATTTACTTATTGTCTGGGGTTTTCTGTACATTGCCTTTATCCATTTATCCAAATGTGCATTGCAATGGCGGCGATCAGATGCCAAAATTGAGAAGCAAGAATTTTTGTTGCGCCCTTCTTCATTTTCCTTGCGACGCTGACGTTAGAACGAGCAGTCGGAAGCACCGTCATATTTGCAACTGTGGAAACGCCGTCACATTCACAACTGCGGAAACACCGCCACATTCACAACTGCGGAAACACCGTCACATTAACAGCAGCGGAAACACCGTCACAATCACAACTGCAGAAACACCGTCACATTCACAACTGCGGAAA
>NQII01002424.1:273672-315544 GCA_002778355.1 Clitarchus hookeri | reverse complement strand
ATTTCCTGGCAGTGGATACACATTTACTGGCAGTGGATACACATTTCCTGGCAGTGGATACACATTTCCTGGCAGTGGATACACATTTACTGGCAGTGGATACACATTTCCTGGCAGTAGACACATATTTCCTGGCAGTAGACACATATTTCCTGGCAGTGGACAAACATTTCCTGGCAATGTATATCGTGACCCCGATGTGCAAGCCCGCGGATTTTCATACCAGACGAAAGGTCCCGTCCAGGTCTGCCGACTTAAGCCATCAATGTTAAACATCCATTTCGTTCCATTCATTTGATTCCCATAACCTAAAGAAAATATTGCCCTCTAACGTAGACGTATTGGCGTAAAACCCGGCCTTGTCTCCCGACACAGACACAGTCCGATGTTTTTGTGAATGATTGTACAGAAACAAAGTTGTGAACGAGTGAATTAATAACTTTTTTCAAGGAGTTTTACATTGAAATATCTCTAAATATATGTGGATGGCGGAGTGGAGTGGAGATATGTGGGCGGCTCTTAACATCGAGGTCTTGTGGGTAGGTGAGTGTGGAGCAGCGCCGGGATGCGAGGGCGGGGGAAACAGGAGATACCAGAGAAAACCCGCCGACCAGCGCCATCGTCCGGCACGATTACCACTTGCGAAAATCCGGGTGCGACCCCGCCGGGGATCCTGGTTCGCTTAGATGGAAGAAGAGCAGTCTGACCACTACACCACCGTGGCCCCTATATGAACGGCACGTTGCACTGGGTTACCTACTGCGATATTCACGCACATTTTTTTTTTTAGTGGGATTTGCGCTATTTACTCAGTTAATAGTCCACGACTCTTGCAAATATCGTAAGACGTCCTAATAGCCAAAGTGAGCGTAAACACGCTGTTAGCATCAAAGTAAAGCACGAAAGGGTTTTTATTTTCTTTCCTGTTTATAGTAATGCTTGAGTATTTGTAGGTGTTGCTAACTGTTGCAGTTGGCAACAGTTAGCAACACGTTGGCTACTAATTTGACGTTTAGAGAGATATGTCTAATTTGCGTGGATATCCAAACTGCCGCAATAGAAACGATAAACGTGATGTTACCGCGACGAAGGACGCCCCGCGCAGACTGACATTGTTCGTTTCNACTGCCGCAATAGAAACGATAAACGTGATGTTACCGCGACGAAGGACGCCCCGCGCAGACTGACATTGTTCGTTTCCGATACCCGAAATTGTCGCAAATACGGAGAGGTGCAGTGTTTTATATTTACGTCGCTCAGTTCTGTTTTATATCATACCGGAGCTGTCGCCTCGCATGCCTGCCACTTCAACTCCGTTGCATGTTTGACAAACGCGCTCTTTACGAAACTATTTCAAGTGTCACCGTGATGTTTACCTACTCAAATAAAACACACCCGATACGATGGTAAAATGGTAGGTTAGTTTCACTGCCATGATATTTTATAACCCTCCAACAACTTTAAAAAATATTTTTTTTCATACTTGTATACAGTATGTTCAAGCGTAGCCTGTTCACGAGCAAAGCTACGGAAGGAGCGTGCACTGTATTCTGCTACAGACTTTCCACCAATCACAGCTGAAGCCAGTTGAGAGCCTCGCATGTGCCACTCAGCGGGCCAGGAGACTCAAGGCCATTTCACACTATCGAATATTTAGTGAATTCAATTACTTCAATTCAATTTATTGAACCAAAACATATACTGTATTGCCTTTCAATGAATTGCGTTCAGTACGCTTTTAAGTCTTCACAAGAAAATTTATCACAAACGTTTTAATTAAACCAGTTAGAAAAATTCCAAAAGTAAAATTTTAGAAGTATCTATGACTCGTGCATGACACGAAAATAATTGATAAAACATAAACTAATTTTCTTCGTTTTATTGTTTTTTTTTTNATCTATGACTCGTGCATGACACGAAAATAATTGATAAAACATAAACTAATTTTCTTCGTTTTATTGTTTTTTTTTTTAATTTTAAGAATACGTGTCTTTATTTTGTAAAAACTTTAAATGTGCGCACACAACCCTATTATTANTTTTTTTTTTTAATTTTAAGAATACGTGTCTTTATTTTGTAAAAACTTTAAATGTGCGCACACAACCCTATTATTATGAAAATACTGCCATTAATACTAATAGAAAAGCTTTGATAAAGCGATTTAAATTTATTAGTCAAGAAAATTTAGAACATGCCCTAAACGAAAATCTTGAAGGAAAACGAAACATTCAAGAAATTGAATGAGAAAATAGCCGCGATTATGACATTTCTATGACGTCGTATAGGATTAAGTGAATTAAATTCAATACAAATTGAAGGTAATTTGAAGAAAATTTGATCGTATAGAAGGCCGAATGTCGACATACAGTATTTATTTTCCACTTGTAATCAAAAAAGAAGCCGCGTGTCACATGGAAGATGTGTGGACATATCTGTACCTATTGTTAGCTTTGTGGATACGGGTTGTGTTATATTCGCCTGGGCCAGAATGATGCGCAGTTACGCGGCGATGGTTGTACAAAAAGAATTCATAGGAGGTGTCCGGGTGATGACGTCCCACTCCCATATCTCTCCAAGGTTTTCTGGTATTCAATACAGTAGATGATAAAGATTTGACACTAAATTAATTACAAATAACGTGACATTTCGTGAATTAATTGTTCCAAGCCAATGATATTTATGACACTTTTTTTNACTAAATTAATTACAAATAACGTGACATTTCGTGAATTAATTGTTCCAAGCCAATGATATTTATGACACTTTTTTTATTAGGCTATGTTTATTTGAATATACATAACAATAAACGTACTTCAAAGCTATATATTTCAGTAGCCCTATTAAAAAAAATTAGGCCAATAATCAAATATACAAATTTAAAAAAAATTACGAATTTATTAAGGTTTTAAGTTGCGGACAAGGTAGGTATATTACATACATCCAGTAACATCTTACTGAAATAAACACGGCATATTTTATCTAGCCCCCAATCTCATCGCCTTTACTCTGCCAATACAAATAAAAATAATTACATTTAATAACTGTATATCATTAATCATTGAAACAACTACACTGAAGAGCCAAAACAACTAGTACACCTGCCTAATATCATGCAGGGCCCCCGCGAGCACGCAGAAGTGCCGCAAGACGACGTGGCATGGACTCGACTAATGTCTAAAGGTATGCAGGAGGCAATTCACACCATGAATCCTGCAGGGCAGTCCACAAATCCATATGACTGCGAGGCGGTGGAGATCTCTTCTGAACAGCACGTGGCAAGGCATCCCAGATATGCTCAATAATGTTCATGTCTGGTGATTTAGGTGGCCAATGGAAGTGTCTAAAGTCAGAAGAGTGTTCCTGGAGCCACTCGGTAGCAACTCTCGACGTGTGGGGTGTCGCATTGTCCTGTTGGAATTGTCCACGTCCATCGGAATGCACAATGGACATGAATGGGTGCAGGTGATTGGAGAGGATGCTTACGTATCTTCCACCTGTCGGAGTCGTATCTAGACGTATCAGGGGTCCCATTTAACGCCAACTGCACACGCCCCATACCATAACAGAGCCTCCACCAGCTTGAATATTCCCCTGTTGAAATGTAGGGTCTGTGGATTCATGAGAATGTCTCCATCCCTGTACACGTCCATCCGCCCGATACAATAGGAAACGAGACTCGTCAGACCAGGCAGCGTGTTTCCAGTCATCAACAGTCCAATGGCGGTGTTGGCGGNATGGAAGTGTCTAAAGTCAGAAGAGTGTTTCTGGAGCCACTCGGTAGCAACTCTCGACGTGTGGGGTGTCGCATTGCCCTGTACGTGGAATTGTCCACGTCCATCGGAATGCACAATGGACATGAATGGGTGCAGGTGATCGGAGAGGATGCTTACGTATCTTCCACCTGTCGGAGTCGTATCTAGACGTATCAGGGGTCCCACTTCACGCCAACTGCACACGCCCCATACCATGACAGAGCCTCCACCAGCTTGAAAAGTCCGCTGTTGACATGTAGGGTCCATGGATTCATGAGGACGTCTCCATACCCGTACACGTTCATCTGCCCGTTACAATAGGAAACGAGACTCGTCAGACCAGGCAGCGTGTTTCCAGTCATCAACAGTCCAATGGCGGTGTTGGCGGGCCCAGGCGAGGCGTAAAGCTTTGTGTCGTACAGTCAACAACGGTACACGAGTGGGCCTTCGGCTCCGAAAGCCCATATCAATGATGGTCCGTTGAATAGTTCGCACGCTGGCACTTGTTGATGTCCCAGCATTGAAATATGCGCCAATTTGAGAAATGGTTTCACGTCTGTCACGTTTAATGATTCTCGTCAGTCGTAGTTTGTCCCGTTCGCTCACGATCTTTTTCCGGCCGCAGTGATGTCGAAGATTTGATGTTTTACTGGATTCCTGATATTCACGGTACACTCGTGAAGTGGTCGTACGCGAAAATCCTAATGTTATCGCTACCTCGGAGATGCTATGTCCCATATCTCGTGCGCCGACTATAACACCATGTTCAAACTCACTTAAATCTTGATAACCTGCCGTTGTAGCAGCAGTAACCGTTCTAGCAACTTTGCCAGACGCTTGTTGTCGTATGTAGGCGCTGCCGACAGCATTGCGTTACTCTTATATGTTCCATATCTCTGTTATTTGCATACGCACGCCTATACCAGTTTTTTTTTTGGCTCTCCAGTGTATTTGACTACACCACCTGTACATTTCTGTCATCCAAGTGCACCGCTAGTACGATGCACCGCCAGTACAGTGGTGCACCGCTAGTACAGTGCACCTCTAGTACAGTGGTGCATCGCTAGTACAGTGGTGCACCGCTAGTACAGGGCTAGTGCAGTGGTGCACCGCTAGTGCAGTTCACCTCTAGTACAGTGGTGCATCGCTAGTACAGTGGTGCACCGCTAGTACAGTGCACCTCTAGTACAGTGGTGCATCGCTAGTACAGTGGTGCACCGCTAGTACAGGGCTAGTGCAGTGGTGCACCGCTAGTGCAGTTCACCTCTAGTACAGTGGTGCATCGCTAGTACAGTGGTGCACCGCTAGTACAGTGCACCTCTAGTACAGTGGTGCATCGCTAGTACAGTGGTGCACCGCTAGTACAGTGGTGCACCGCTAGTACAGTGCACCTCTAGTACAGTGGTGCATCGCTATTGCAGTGGTGCACCGCTAGTACAGGGCTAGTGCAGTGGTGCACCGCTAGTGCAGTTCACCTCTAGTACAGTGGTGCATCGCTAGTACAGTGGTGCACCGCTAGTACAGTGCACCTCTAGTACAGTGGTGCATCGCTAGTACAGTGGTGCACCGCTAGTACAGTGGTGCACCGCTAGTACAGTGCACCTCTAGTACAGTGGTGCATCGCTATTGCAGTGGTGCACCGCTAGTACAGGGCTAGTGCAGTGGTGCACCGCTAGTGCAGTTCACCTCTAGTACAGTGGTGCATCGCTAGTACAGTGGTGCACCGCTAGTACAGTGCACCTCTAGTACAGTGGTGCATCGCTAGTACAGTGGTGCACCGCTAGTACAGTGGTGCACCGCTAGTACAGTGCACCTCTAGTACAGTGGTGCATCGCTATTGCAGTGGTGCACCGCTAGTACAGGGCTAGTGCAGTGGTGCACCGCTAGTGCAGTTCACCTCTAGTACAGTGGTGCATCGCTAGTACAGTGGTGCACCGCTAGTACAGTGCACCTCTAGTACAGTGGTGCATCGCTAGTACAGTGGTGCACCGCTAGTACAGTGGTGCACCGCTAGTACAGTGCACCTCTAGTACAGTGGTGCATCGCTATTGCAGTGGTGTACAGCTAATACGGTTCACCTCTATTACAGTTGTGCACCGCTAGTACGGTGATGCATCGCCAATAAGGTGCACCGCTAGTACGTAGACTGGTCATGGTGTTGAAGTGCATGTCGCCTCGCGCATTATGTTGTCCTTCCTATCGTACAGAGATTCTTCTGCGCTGCAGGGCTCAGAATATCACAGTTCCTTGTTTTACGGTCGCGGTGCTTCACATTTATCTATCCTTCTTTCACTGCAGGCTGCAAAACATTTCTTTGGACAGTTGCCTGAAAAAAAACAATATGTTATTAAAAACAATCCAGATATCGTTTTCATTTGTTTATAAAATGATGGAGTAGGATCAATCCTTCCAGTGTATTGTTATTTGTCTCAGTATTGCGTTGTGATAATCCTGTAGTTGAACTAAACACACCTAAGAATATAAATATACAAATTTGGGTTTAATATTTTCAGAGTACTATTGTTTTAAAAGTAACACTGTAAAATTCACAACATAGTTTAATCTGATATATTCTATAAAATGAGAGAATTCCAAATACCCTGATGTGACCAATCTTCGTCAACAGTAGCTGCTACAATCTCTCGGGTATAATCTTTCTCCTCCAGCCAGTCTTTAAAGATAAAAAAAAATATTTCTTCTATTCGGTAGCATTCATTCCACTTTCTTCGAATTGCATAGTAATACTTGCGAACCGTTGATATATTGTCTTGATCTGAGGTTCGCACCACACGTGACCCGATCGTATTCTTTGGAATTGCAGTACCACACATCCCAAGCTTTGAAACATTTTTCATTAAAGGCCTTGTTACACTCATGATCGCCAAATGCATGCTCCGTATAACAAACCCACCTAACTGACACACGTGTGTCTGCGCAGCGACATTGCGCACACTACAGACTAGTGTGCCTGTGCACGCTGGCCGCGGCTTGAAATGCGCCTACTTAGACACCACGTAGCACGTATCGTAGCTGACGAGGAGGTTAAATATGCACGTGCTCAGAAATTGCACGTATGAGCACATCATTTTTTGTCAGCTAATTAATCTTGCCCGAAAACGTGAAATAAGAGTTCGATCCAGCGATATTTTTTTGTGTGTTTCAACACAGCGAACAAATAAATCGTAATAACGTTTAATTGCATTGTGACGGTGTCACATCGAACAACGAGCACTTGCTAAAAGGAGTACGTCCTGCGATTTGTGGCGTACGTAAAAGTAGGTGGCAGCCGCTGAAGTCAACCTCACGTTGGCGTGTGGCGCCTCGTTGAACTGCTCCAGCTATAGCGAACACTGTAAGTATAGAGGTCGGCTCGCGTTGTCTTCGGGTCACTCCTCCCCACTGTCTTCAAGACCTTCTTGGAGCGAGCGTGCCATGTGTCACGTCACCGAGCATCACCTTCTACGTGTCTTGGCTGTTTTAAAACCTCGCAGAGGACGTCGGAGTGGCTTTCTGCCTCGGGAGGGAGAGAAGCAAGCAGAGACTCAGGCTTGGAACAATGTCCCGACGTGGGATTGTAAACAAAATATAAGTATCTTGTCTGTCTTGCGGGAATTTTTTAATCCAACATCTAAATTTGTAATAATAATGTGAAAATTGTCATTTGAATTTGAGGCTTTTGTAAATAATCCTTTATAACGATTTTTTACTTTGGTGACCACCGTGGTCTGTTATTTTTTGTATTTAAATATTTTGTTAATTTTTTTTTGTGAAAGTTTATAATATAAATCAAAACACATTTCGTCGCCAACATATCAAACGAAACACGTTATTGATGTTTACAGCTTTTAAAAACCCTACCACTTTGCCACTTTGACATTTAACGGACGAGTATTTAGGTNCTGCTTTTGGGGCAATTTTCCACAGAAGGATGCTACCGGTACATGCAGATTAATTAATTAATTTACAGTCCTTCATTATGTTGAGTGTAGGAAATTTCGGCTTTGATAAAGCACAAAGAAGAAGGGTGTGTGATGCAATGAAAGGCACGTCACAAATACGATCACAGTAGTTGTTATAACATTACAATTACACTCTTCGAACCCAGAGCTTGGAAAAGCGGCAGAAAGCTTTGTATTCGGCATGGGCTTAAAAGTATTTGAACATTCTTAGGATATCAATTAAAATGTTTTAAAGTTCTCAGGACTTCCCTCTTTAACGATAAATTTTATAGACAGGTTTCCGATAGTTTTCAGTCCTCTGGGCCACCGTGCGGCGATGGCGAACTTGATGCGCGTGTTATGCTCTCTTAGGTGGCAGGAAGGGGGAGGGGTTGTACTTCTGCATGGAGAAACACGAGGTTATTAAGGAGTCCAACTATCCTCACAAAATTGTTTTATTGCCTATGACACAATCTACATGAAGACAGTGTGTGATATGGCACACGAGGGGTTAAGAGTCGGGTTTTGATGTGGATGGTAGACTGAGTAGGCAGGTCTGAGAGACAACAAGGATGTAAGGCATTTACCTCGGTGTTCGCCATTCTCAGCGTTCACACCCACCTTCCCCGGTAACTCGGTTCTTATTGGTTCTTCCTTGTGGCTTGGGCGGTGTTGCTGTCGTCACCCGCTTGAACTGCGTATTCACGTCGAACTCTGCGTGAACGTACGTGGATAGCTAAGTGTACAGCCGGCCGTGATGTGATGGAGGCGAGGGTCGCAGTGACGTCACGAGCTGAAGCACGCGGCGAAGTGGTGGAGCTGTGTAGTGGTTGGAACAATCAGTAGCGAGCCATCCTGCGGCAGGGTCCTGTTGCCTCGTCGCACGGCACTGCCGGCCACATCGTGTGCCCGCCCCGCTGTGCATTCCTAGCATGGCTTCTCTCACACACGGAGTGAGCCCAGGCTCTGCGCCTCTAACTTGCACTCTACCGCTCGCCACTTCCCTGTTGCTCCCAGTTCACTCGGCTGACATGGCGGCCGCCAGACTCATCTTAGTGCGGGCCACAACGCTATCATCAACTCTCGCAGCCGTTTTATAGACGAATGTCAACAATGACAAGAAGTTACTGATACTAGTGAGACCACTTGCCTCTATATGGGTGCAAATAAACTTCAGCGAAGAAGCTTAGATGGCAGGAAGTCGTTGACATCTCATTGACAGAAATATTATTAGAGATGAAACCAGAAATATGTGAAAGAGTACAACGACAATTAAAATACACGAGTGACTTACCCAGGATTCCAATTCAGAAAAACTCATAAAAATAAGATACCTTGAAATTAGCTGCACTCCATTCACAAAATAAGTGACTTACATATATAAAACATATTATTTAATATAGACTACCACAGTACAACTTCTTCGCCAAATGTGAATGAAATCACATGATTGTTTCCCGAGATATGGCATAAAAACATGGCATAAAAACTATTTTATTTCACGTGGAGCTGTCTTTCAAAATGGCTGAGAAATGAGACTTTGCATAGACAATTTTGATGGATAAAACTGATACTGTCAGCATACAAAGTTAAGTTAAGTTTTCTTTTGCACTTTCATAGATAAAAAATTTGGAACTTAAATGTTTATATGGCCGCCATTTTGAAAATATATGCGTCAGACCCTCTCAAAATGTATAAGCTGTTATAGACTGCAGTGGTGCTAATTGTTAGCTATATTTGGTACAAATAAGTTGTTTTTTCGGAGATCACATAATTTTATTTTGTCAAGTGATACTATTTTACAAAATGGCGAAAAAAGAGATTTTGTGTGCACATTTGATTGCTGTAATGTTTACAGCCATCATACATAGTTTTATTAGAATTAATTACATGGTTTTGACGATAAACCACACAAAACTAAAGCTATATGGCCGCTATTTTGTAAATATGTGTCTGACATACCTAAAACATATAAGTTAACTTAACCTAACGCAGTACTACTTGTTTGTCATATTTGGTAGGAATCGGGTAATTATATCCTAAGATATGAAATAAAAATTATATTTATTCGTGTGGCACTATCTTAAAAAATGGAGGACAAAACAGGCTCCGTTTAAACATATTTGATGTTTGTTTTTTATACTCCAAGTATGCAAAGTTATGTTAGAATTGATATAATGTTTACGAATATAAAACATACTATGCTGAAATATCTAGATGGACGCCATTTTAAAAATAAGTGTATGTCATACTTTAAACCAATTTGAACATGTTAACTGCGGCAGTACTACTTGATTCCCAAATCGGGTAGGATTGTGTCAATTGCTTCCCGAGAAATCACACAAAGCTTGATTAATTTATGTGGTGTTATCTTACAAAATGGACGACAAAAGTGGCATTTTTTGCACATTTGATGCTTGTTACTGCTAATGTACAAAAATTGTATGGCTGTCATTTTTAAATAGGTGCCTAATAAACATGAATTACTCATTTTTACCTGGCCTAGCATAGTATTCCTTACGTATGAAATTTGGCGAAAATTGGTTGAGTAGTTTTGAAGTTATATTGTAAAAGATTTTTTTGTATATGTGGTACACTCTTTCAAAAGGCGGAGAAAAGTGGTTGTAGTTTATCTTATATTATGTTTATAAAACATACTGTCAACGTACAAAATATGGTTGAAATTGGCCAAATGGGATTGTATTTATACCAAATAAACGTAATTATATTTGTATGTCCGCCATTTTGAAAATAAGTTCTTAATAAAGTTTATGGACTTATGTTTACTTTGCGTATCATAGTAATTTTTCCTTGCCAAATATGAAGAAAATTGCTTGAGTAGTTTTCGAGATATTACATAGAAGGTTTATTTTTCCATGTAATGCTATCTTCCTAAATGGCTGACAAAAGTCGTTATTTGGCTTATGTGATGCGTGTTTTAGATACTGTTAGCGTACAAAATTTGGTTGAAAGTGGTAAAAACTGTATGGTTGTAATACAAAATAAATCTAAAATATTTATATGACCACCATTTTTAAAATAAGTGCCTAATGAAGTTCAATTATTTTCATTTATCTAACCAATTATAATATTACTTATGTGCCAAATGTGGCGAATACAGGTTGAGTAATTATCGAGTTATAACATAAAATCTTAATTATTTCATGTGGCCCTGTCTTCCAAAAAGGCCTACCAACCATAATATTCACATCTGAATTTAATGCTAACAACTTACGCTGTCAGCATACAAAATTTTATTGTAATTTGTTGAATGTTTTCCGAGATATGACAACGCCCTAAATTTTAAATAAACGCAATTTAGAAAGTAAATTCCCTACGTGTTCGAAAACTATGAAAGTCAGGTGTCCTTACTTAATACTATAAGTGTACCGAGTTTGGTGAAATTCGGTTCACGCGTTCAAAAATTGAAAGGGGTTGGGTACACACACACACACATACACACATACAGATAGGAAAGTTAGCTCATATGCCTTTTTTTCCTTTGGAAAATTGGTAAAACAAGGAGGCATTTTTTAAAAAAACTATATAAAATATTTTTTTACAAAAATTTACTTTAGTAATGTTTTAAAACATCAGATAATTGTTTTATATTTTTAACTACAATTTAAGCGTATTTACATTTGTGATACTCGAGAAAGCACATTTTGCAAGAAAGCCATGGTCCAATAGGGCAATCATTATATAAAATCGTATGTAATAAAATATTGGCAATAATGTCAAAAAAAAATTTAAAATTGATTTTCTATACATTTATTTAAGTTGTTGAAATGGGTGTACATGAAATCAGTTCTATAAATTTTTGTAAAAATATAGTTATATTTCTTTTATTACATACAAAAGTTAGAGTTATTACTATTAGTGATAAATATATTAACATTATTCTTCCATATGAAACATAAATCGTATTTTCCCTACACTTTTTTGCCTCGATTTAATTGTCGCTGTTTTCGTGGTTTGGTGTTTCTCCTTGTCTCTCTGGATGATTATCGTTAAATTCGTATATGTGTAATTATTCTGCTAGTCCTCTACCATATTTTGTTGTGGTTTTTTTAGGCTTATGAGATCACTTTCCTGTCGGTTTCGGACATTTAATATAAGGGGTTTATGTAATTTAGCGAATAAAACATTACAGATATTCGTATTTTGTTATTTTAAATATAAATACGAACAGTATTTGNTGTGTGTATGTGTGTGCGCCTGTGCGTGTGACTGTGTGTGTGTGTACCCAACCCCTTTCAATTTTTGAACGCGTGAACCGAATTTCACCAAACTCGGTGACTTATATAGTTTTCGAACACGTAGGGCATTTTTTTTCTAAATGGCGATTGATATTGTTGTTAGTCCACTATTTTGGAAAATAACACCTAATGAAGAAATAAGATTTTCCATTACACCTCGAAAACTGTTAAACAAATTCTTACCCAATTTGTCATTTATATAATACTATGATAGGCCAAGTAAACATAAGTGATTAAAGTTGATTAGGTATTTACTTTCAAAATGGCGGCCCTACAATTATTTTTAAGTTTATTTGGTATACCTGCCTTACCGTGTAAACAATTTCGACCAAGTTTTGTATACCGAAATTGAATGTTAGAAACATCATGTATACCAACATATAACCACTTTTGTGAGCCATCTTAGAAGAAAGCGCCATACGAATAAATAAAGTTAATATTACATATCTCGGTAAAAAATTTACCGGTTCCTACCAAATGTGGTTAACACGTAGTACTGAAGTATATGATGTTAAGTTTTGTGTCTTAAGCATATAACAAACTTATTTTCAAAATGGCCTCCATACAGCCAATTTAGTTTAGAATGCTATATCGTCGAAACTATGAAATCAATTCCAACATAACTTTGTATGCTGGCAGATCAACTGTATCTATATGGAGCATCAATTGTCCGCCATTGTGTTTGATAGCGCCATGCTAATATAAAAGTTTTTATGTCATATCACGGGAAACAATTGACCAGTTCCTATCAAATTTGGCATACAAGTAGTACTGCTGCAGATGATGTAAATGTGCATGTTTTAAGTACGTTAGACACTTGTTTTGAAAAAAGCAGCCATACAGTTATTTTTAGCATAGAATTCTATATTGTTAAAACCATGTTATCAATTCCAAATTAACTATGTGTGCTGGCAGTGTGTACTACAACTATCAACTGTATCTAAACAGAGCATCTTTTGTCTCCCATTTTGTAAGATGGCGACACATGAATAAATAAAGTAATTATGTCATATCTCGGGAAACAATTAACCGATTCCTACCAAATTTTCCAAACAGATAGTACTGCAGTAGGTGGTGTAAACTGGTATGTTTTAAGTAGGTGATGCACTTATTTACAAAATGTAGGCTGTATAAATATGTTAACTTAGTATGTTAAATCAACGAAAAAGTTTCCAACTTAAGTTTACATGCTGGCAGTGCCTATTGTAGCCATCAAATATGTCTATGCAGAGCCTCATTTCTCTGCCATGTTGTGTCATAGTCCTACCAATAAAAACTAGATTTGTCTCATGTCTCCGGAAACAATCAACACATGCAACGTATATTAACCAATTTAACGAAATTGAACCAAATTTTGTATGTAGACATTATAAATTAGAAGCATTGTATATAAATCCTCTTTTTTTTAAATTTTATACGTTTGCATCGAACAAGAAAATTAAGTTTTTTTCTCTTATCTTAGGGACCAAACAAACGATTTCCGCTTAATTCTTCACACAAGTAGCGCTACGTTAGGCCATGTAAACTTACAAGTTTTAAATGGCCCAGTCACTTATTTTCTAAATGATGGCCCTCTAAATATTTTTGGTTGATAAACCTTATTGTTCGAAACATTAGACTGATTAAATCCGTAGTTGATACTCCAAATGCGGCCTCCCTAATGCAGTGCATTGTACGCTAGCTTACTGTACAAGGTTTTCTGGTTTCAAGTCCCGACTAAGGTAAGGGCGTATTTGTCAATATCTCATTAATTTTGTATAAGTTTCTGGTTTCAATTCTAATGTTATTACTTTCATAGATAAATCAAGAGCTACCTACCAACTCAGCTTAAGAACGTATTTAAATATTAGTTACATTCATGTTGAGGAAAGTAGGATCGTTATTTGTATCAGTTAATTCTTGTCTCCATTTGAATTAGCGCATAGCCCATTTCTTTATTTTTTATAAAAAATTTGCTTGATTGTTCACAAACTTATCTCCACATTTTTCGTTAATATTTTTTGTGAGTAGAGGATTTTGTCCATTTAATTTTGTTCTTTGAATAGTGTAGTTATATTCGTCGTCAGTAATTTCCCCTAGCTCCGTGTAGTTTTGTTTACATGTCCCCAACCTCGTGAGACAGAGCAGGCCAACCTCCGCTTGCCAACTGCCCGAGGTTCCAAACCACGACTCAACAATAGGGCTGTGAGATATAGCGATGTATCGATCACGAAACAATATTTTTAAATACCGCACCTGCGGGCGGTATGGTCCAACAATATAGAGTAATGTATCGCTTATCGCGATATAAGTGATATGTGATGTAGGCTGTTTTGATGTATTAGCTATACCGCTACGTTCCGTTATCGCGTCATTTGAAAATATTTAGTAGGGGCTACTGCTAGTTTCACGGGGTTAAATAATATTTGTGACATTGAATTAAAAAAATATATGATAATGGTGATTTCGGACATTTAATATAAGGGTTTTATGTAATTTAGCGAATAAAACATTACAGATATTCGTATTTTGTTATTTTAAATATAAATACGAACAGTATTTGTGATGTCAGTATGATCGATATTTGTCAATATCCACGATATCAACATGACCTATATTTGCGATGTCGATGTTTGCTACACAGGTTTGAGCAATATTCGCGATGCCGGCATTTGTGATATGAAATACGCGATACTGGCGATTACAGGTAATCTCTATCGGTTTTATATACTTCCTGGATGCGAAATATCGCGCCGTGAACAATATGGCCAGTATGTTTGGAAAGTGTATTGGAAAGTGTAATATGAGCCGTGCAACTGCCGGGTGATAAAACCCTCACAATCGCAGCACACACGCGCGATAAGAGATGTTGTTGACTGAGACACCGAGGCCTTGTTGATGTGCCAGTTGCGTGTTTGTTTGGGGAATATGAGTTGGCGGCGGACTGAGTGTAAGCGATAGTCAGCCAGCTATTGTGTTGCCATCATCCTTTTTATACACCATCTGACGCAGATACGAGTAGTTGACAGATGCTCTGACATTGCATGATCTTGTCATCACAACGTGGTCCTACACAGACGTCGAGAACGCCGACTGTCGTGAACGCTGGTCGAAGTAGAAGCAAGCTTTGAAGATGTGGCAACAAAATGGTACCCCGCATACATTATAAACACAGTCTAGGACTGTCATATATCAGAATAAACCAACGAGGCCACATAACGTAGACATTTCACATCTTAGAACGATCATACAACAGAACCACATATGTTAGAACGACCATACAAAAGACACACACAATATAGAACCACGGTAAATATACAAGTATTCAAGGCAAACACATACTGTAGGTAATACGCATCCTGGAGGACTGTAGCGATGTCGACGACACTGCCATCTAGTTATCGCGCTAGCAATGTTTCTCTGTTATGTGGAGATGACTGTATAGATGGTGCCAGATGCAAGTTTTCAAAATTTATGTTACAGAAAATTTGTCAAACATTAAACCTCATATAAAACTGTGTTTTCATTTTTCTTCTCCTTACTTATTTCTCGTATAAGTAACTTTAATTATAGAAAAACGTTAAAATATTAAGAATAAAAACAAGAAAACTTTTTGTGTGTGACATAACTTTGTCAACTTTATGACGCATTAAGCATCTGTGAATTGTCGCACATTATATTGGCGACGCAGAGAAAGTAGTTCCATGACTTAACGTTGAATTAAGTGCGTTATGTATACATATTTAAATACTAAAATTAATAATTTCGCATTTTTGTTTTTTAATACATGTGAGCGAGAGAAGTACAAAATTCGTTAAATATTTATTTTCCTAATAATTTGAGGGTTTCGCTTGTCCAGCGCATGAATAAAGTGATACGGCCCATGGCAAAGTTGATTTAACATATGGTGGAAGAATACACAATGTGCATACAAGTAGATCTTATGCAGGGCTTTCGATAGTGCTCAGTTTACCAAGAACAACGTATAACTACATTTCTCGTTATGATAATTTCAATTGTGCCACGCGGAATACATATATATTGAACTGTGCTCCAACCTCACGCACTCTCTTCATGACAGGCTCGTCCACAGTCCCTCAGTTGTGCGAAATGTGCGTACTTTCTTCGAGGTAGGACACAATGTGCTGTCGTAACGTGCGAGCTCTGTTTACAGGAACAACAACGAGAATCCATTACACCTAGGCCAAAGTCGTCGTTAGTTCGCACTAGCGCTTGTATTACTGGAGTTCGTCGCAATCATCATACATTTTAATGTCATGACTTACATTTCGTAGTGTAAAAATATATATATATATATGTGTATTTTTTACAGAATTATTTTTAACATTACTGAATAACACATCTGTCATGCTTATCTGCTTCTGGTTAAAATTACTCAATAGCTTCGGTTTTGGAGAGAGACTTTACAAGAACATCAAATACTTTTGTAGATCAATTATCTGCAACAGAGTTTACATTTACTTAAATGAGCATGTGCCCGCGACAGAAGGTAACAATCACTCCACTGAACGTATTTTCATTACCCAACCATTAAACCTAAAAATTTAAAAAAATTTAAACCAAATTTACGTTAAACATACATACAATAACACAGCTTAATGCACGTAACAACCTTACGTAACTTTTGTTGCTAAATTAGCGTAGAACCACGAAGCTGTTAGTTATTTCAGCTGGCTCGTTTATTTCCAACTGGCAGGAACACACGTCGCTACTCAGATTACGTGCCAGGTGTAAATATCCTGTGAATTAGAAAGGAGTATATCTCCCTCAGGAGCAACCGTGCGTGAAGAAAGGGTGTTGTACTTCGCTGTTCCACCTGTTAGACGCTTCACGTTTTCTTCAGCAAAATTGAATGTAACGTTAACTGACGAGAGTTGTGTGTCTGGCTCATGATCTGTCTCATCCTGCTTTCCCCCCTGGGAAAAGTCTCTCCCTCATCCTGAATAATGACGGTTATTTATGCTCACTGCTGTGTTTCCTCTGGATTATTTCGTTGTGCCTCTCTATCTTTCTCTCTTGTCGCAAAGCCTAGTCCGTCACATGACTGGATATAACCACTCACATGACTGGATATAACAACGACCCGTACACGAAACTCTGAATCTCTCACTAGCCGAGGTAAGCAAACTGGAAGGTAAATGGGAATCAACGTCTCTTCGTCAGCAAGGTCGTCAGAGATGAATGAGAACAGCCGAGCAACACTAGTTGTCGCCCAGGACCGAGAACACTTTCTCATCGGACATGTTCTGCCACAAATAACGTAGCGAAATCAGAGATACCCAGAATGTCCATGCATGTGCTAATTTAGCTCTATTTCGGTGTGCGTCCTAAGCGGCATTGCAATTTCATAATAATTTATAATTTTACTGTTAATTTTATAATCTAATACATTCATGCACTGCATACACGTACGGGATAATTTCTGCGAGAAAACCTAGTGGCGGTGGCTTAAGGTCTTCGGAACAGTAAAATTCACAGTGTTAGATAGATAACAGAAAATGTTTTCTTTTTTAAGGTGAAAAAAGACCTGTCTTATTGAAATATATTTTCCGAGTTATTAACTCGAATATAAAATATTGTAAAATTTCGTAGGTCCTTTAAAACCTCCAGTAAACGAATTTCTGTTAAATTAAAACTTGAAGTTGACTTATAAACGGTAAATACTTGAGTTAGGTCCGTTACCTACACCCGCCATTTTATGGGATAATGCGTGCTTGCCATTCTGCACATCGGCAGTTCGAGCAGGAGTGGGATATGTCGGAGCACCATTCGTCTGAAGTAAAATACCGAACCCCTACACCAACATGCAGAGGCGTGGGAGGAAGGTACGAGAGACGGTGATTACTTACAACTCAGAGACACAGAACTGTGAGTCTCAAGATCTGAGCACGATCCTGACGTATAGGTACCTGAGAATGTCCTGCACAGTGACTTACAACTCAGTAACGTGAACACGCAGGACTTCTCAACATCGCGAAGCACTGTTAATAATGGCATGTCTTTATGTAATGTTAAATATAGTACGTTTTGCAACACCACATTGCGGTCTCCTTAATGTCGCTGCGACTTCATAACAAGAGAAATTAATCTCAATTCTTGAGTATTAATTTTGCAGAACTGTCAAAACTATATTTGTTATATAAAAAAAATAATATTCCTTACACAAATACGTGTTTCCATTTTTATAATGCTTAGTGCAAATGATATATATTCAAGTAACTGTTATGTTGGATAATTATTTTTTTGTGGGGAAGAGATTTGTTGTTAATCGAAATTAGAACAAACTTCATTGTTAATACGCTGACGCATTCTGCGTCCCTATATTTTATTCGTCAGAACACACGCTCTGGCGAAGCTCGCCGGTGGACGACCGCAATAAGGATTAAGGGTTTTGTGGACGTGCCGGAAGAGTGACGCCAGGAGCCTCGCAGCTGCAAAAGCACCCTACCAAAGGTTTCTGCACGTGCAACTGTTCCTGCACGTGCAGACGACATCCGGAGATAACGGAAGGCACCAGGGCGCGGACACAGCTGCATTTTGCAGCTGCCCAAGGGACACCGAGATCCCACCACCAGCTGCGTCTGTCCCGGGCTTGTACCGCAATAAACCACGAGAGCTTTTAGTGGGCGTGCGTGCAGAACGGGACAATAAACTTCCAGGCCAGAACCAAGGGACGATGCCAGGCCGGCTGCGAACCACACGAGCAGCGGCCACGTGTTTTATGACCCGGGGGACGACAAGCACCCCGGACCACGTGCAGAGACGGGGGAAGTTGATAATGGTGATGGACACTACAAAACCACGTGAAGGGGGGAGCAACGGGGCAGTCAGTTGAGAGACGTCAAGGCAGTCAGTCGGGGGACCTGAAGCGAGGCGTCCGGGTCGGAGCCGGACGAAACCAGTGCGATGAACGAGTCAGNGTCGGGGGACCTGAAGCGAGGCGTCCGGGTCGGAGCCGGACGAAACCAGTGCGATGAACGAGTCAGTCAGTCAGTCGCGGATCGAGCAGTCAGTCAGTCAGTCGGAGTCAGTCGAGGATCGAGAATGCATCACGACGTCGACCTCAGTCGGAGGCCGTCAAACGGGACGTGCGGCGGGAAGAATCCGAGAAAAGTCAGTCAGACTTCGTCAAACGAGAAGGGTGTACCGGGAGCCGAGAGAAAACGAGTTCGCCAAATGCATCAAGACGTGGACCTCAGTCGGATGCCGTCAAGCGGGACGTGCGGCGGGAAGAATCCGAGAAAAGCCAGTCCAACTTCGTCAAACGAAGAGTGCTGAGTGGACCCGGGAGGAGGGGTTCCGAGAGCAGGCGTCGGGACGCCCCACCAAGCGCCAGAGCAGTTCCAAGCCGCCAGCCGAGGGAAGACAGCGCAGCAGTGTCAGATAAGTAGTTATACACCAAGTGTGAAGAATCCCCCCCACGACGCCAGTCGCGGCGTCAAACCATACGTAGCCTACATAGAAAAAGGGGAGGGGAGTTTGTCTCGTGAGTTCATGTACCAGTTAACCTGTTCAAGCAACAATAAAACTCGATTATGTGAACTCACAAATTAAGTGTAATTTATTAGTAAATTGGACCCAGAGACAACAGTGTCGACGTATTCCTAGGCCCTGTCACTGAGGGCTAGCATCAAGTGCTGGCGCCTCACGCCGCAGAGCAGATTCAATACTTACTTCTAAACTTCAGCATTTGGCAGGTGTCAACGCGTATTTTGACTTATGGTATCTTATAAGCTACCTTGGTTAAAAAATTACAAAGCATTCGTGAGTATATGAAAATATTTGTAGGTGAAACAGATTCATACGAAAATCTTAGGGACGAAAGGTATTATCACACAGATAATTTGGATGCCTTACTTTTGTTTGACGTTTCGTCAGTCTTTAATATACCATTTGGTCTATCCTTTCACTGTTTCTTTTAATTAATACACTTAATCGATAATCATGATGACATCGAGAGAGTGGCCTGGTTTTTATAGTCCTATCTGGGTCATACACAGAGGATGTAAATATTATATACAGAAAGGAAAACAGGTTCAGGCCAGAAACGAACAGCAAAGAACTGTGAACAACCTCAAGTGATTACTTATACTGAATGGCGAAGGTTCAGCATTAGTTTTCATGTTTTAACCACATTATTACAAAAGCACGCTATAGTTAGACATGCTTTGTCCAGTTTGTTGTATTTAATTTTCACAGCTATGAGCGCGTAATTAATTGCTCAGAAAACAGAATAAGTCAACTCCGCAGGAAATAAACTAACCACTTAACCACTTTCATCAAAATAACGAACCTGATTTTGACAATATATTTCACTATAAACGTGGATTATTTTATAAGTGTACTTTGTTTAGCCGTATGTTCTTAAAGTCTTACGGATAGGCTATCCTTTGTATTATTTCCAGAGGTCGTAATACACAACCGTTGGAGATAGCTAGTGGAGTCTGTTAAGTTTAAAATAATCTTAAAAGTTTTTATTGAGATTTTATAACATAACGTGACAACTACTAAAATTGAATAATAATACTGTTATGCGTTGATGCTCGGATAATACAAGAGCTCCATGCCTGGTCCGGCTCTGAGGGGGGGGGGGCACCTCGGCCCTCCCGTTCCAGGCAGACTCGCTCGCTGCCCCGTCGCTCGCCCGGGGAGTGGATGATTGACAGCGGCCACCTGACTGGCGTCACAGCCCCTCCTTCGCCTGCTGGAGAAGCCGACGAGTTTAGATGACGCTCAAGAATATCCTGGGAAGTAGGACCCTTGGCGCGTCGCGGAATTTAGAGAAATTTCTGGGCGATGGCCTATGACCCTATAAATATTGCAGTGATCCCAGGGTCGGCAGTCTTTTTGTGGAAGCCAGTTGGCAAAGTGGGGTAATAGAGCGACGCGTGGTGCAGAGAGAGAGACATGGGGGAAGAGGGCGGACGACGACGGGAGATTGCGAGACGTCGGCGGACGAGGTGTTTGTGGTGTGAATGGATGAGAGGACATTATACCCAACGAGTAAAGGCTATTGTGCATGAGCGTGCTCGGAGAACTCTAACACTTTGCTGACTAGTGGGACCTGGACTGAACTGAGGTGGGACTGAATGAACACGCAATACGAATTTTATTGTAAATATTGGAGCTGTCAAATATTGACATATAATTTATAAAATAGATGAATAGGTTTTGATACACTGTGTATTGCAACTGATTTCTAATTTAATTACATTAATTTCTTTGAGGTAATTGAAAATTGTGTAGATTGAATTCATTGATTGTAAACAGCAAGTGCTATCAATTTATTGTGAGAATTTGGGGCGAGGGAATCTTGTTTGTAGTTGTTGTAAAAAAAATTAGGAAATCATAATTAACTCTTTTATTTAATTATGACCTCCATCCCTTAATGAATTTGGTTCAGCTCACTGACTCTTGAGAAATTGTAACAATACTTCACTGGGTTTCCTAACGCCCGACTTTCATGCAAGCAGGTGACTTACTTCTACGATACGCACATACAAACATACCAATAAATGTAAAATTATGTCTGTCGAAAAGATTGATTTTCAAGTAAATAGTTCAGTGTGGGGCTGACGAGTGTTTCATCTTACACTGAGCAAAAACGTACGTCAATATAAAAAAATATTAAGTTTACATGGCAAGTGAAGTCAATAAAACATGCTAGCCTATGTTGTTATGCTTTATTGCATTACAGTAAAACGGAAGGAACCTTTCGCTTTACGATACATCGAAATAATACTGGGATTCACTGAGAAGTTTCTTCCTACACATCTGAATCGGAAGATACACGTTTCGTTTTTAAACTGCTAAAGTTGTAACTCTGAATTTATGAGTAACCGCAGTCCACACAGAATTGTTGATGCATCCCACTTCAGGGATCACTGAACCCACGAGCACCGAGTAGATATCTAGTGTTTTGAAGTCCAAAATTATTTTAAAGGTTGCAAAGCTTTCTGTATTTATATGCATGACCTAGCGACGTGAAATACAAACTGTCTAAAATAATTGATAATCTACGAAATACGTACGAACTACCTAGCGTGCAAACTGGGTTGCAGTGTATTTGAAATACACGTTTTTTACAATAAACTATTTCATGTGCGCACATTCTGATTACACATTAAAAATTATAACACTTCAGACTAGGGCGGAATACACCTTTGAGCATTAAGTGCTTATTGCAGTTATTATTTTGAAGCTCTTAAACATGTCCAAAACCGACGTTTTTAAACTTTTATAGCTTAAAATATTTTGTACAAATACTTACGAAACTAGTATAGAGCCTTAAATGAAACTTTACTTCAAACGTACCACAAATACAATTATAGAGTCACCGCTTCAAGTCCATAGTAAATTGTGTATAACGGCAAGCCTGCACGCCAGTTTGGAGCCTTGCGCGTAGAGGTGACGTCGCACTGGTTGTGTGTGGCAGTTTCGCCCTTACCGTTCCTGCACTTCTCAGCCTCAAAGGCGGACAAAGAGCTCCAGGGAGATGAGCGCCTTAAATAGATACTTCTGTTCTACTCAGTTAATAAATAATTATTGGCAAGTAAAATGTGCTTCATTTTCATATGTAAGTTTACCTTTCGTGATATTTGAGGTGCGCACAGAAATACGAAATTATCTTTCCATGACGGCTTTTTCACAAGTAGGCTTGAATTCGACGGCAGAGCAGCTTGACAAGGCGTGGTTGTCAATCCCGAGGTCACCTGCCCCTTGCTAGCTGTGGTCGCCAAGATGGACGAGCCGTAGGCCTGTGTTCGCACTTCACTCCTCCTACTGCACACATTCCCGTGTCTTACCGCCATTCAGTAAACAAACACGCTTCAGCACCAGTTCAACTGAAGTTCAGATCTCACAGAGGATTTCAGATGCGAATTCCTAGAGCAGCTGCTTTGAAAGGGGATGTTGCGTGGCGGGGGGACATCAGAAAGTTCCACATACCTTTCTTGCTGAGATGTCATGAATATAATTCCGGGGAAACTGTATACTCTCCAGAGTATCGACTCCCGGTCGAAACATCTAACGCTATTTCGATACAGACTCTTATCGAATTCCGTGCACAAATTTTTTCCCCCATCCTTTCTCGTCCAATGCAATAAACATTGTTTTATTTTTTTATACGCCATGTTTGTGTTGTGAACTAATCTTCACCCACTCCTGTTGAGGCATAGATGTGGGTGACTGAATATATTGCACTTCTCATTGGGACAAATATATTTCCCATTCTTACAAAGTTATAAGAACTACATATTTCGTTGTTAATTAAATTTCGCGTTTAAATTTCGCGTAATGACTCATACGTTACCACTTTAAGATTACACTGTAATGAAGTGAAAATATCTGCTCTAGAAGAAAACCCCTACTCTGCTTATAAATTTCCGTTTTGGTAGTCTTCCTGCAACAAGGACCTGAGTCAGTAACTCTGAAAATATTTCCGAATTCGATATTGGTAAGTTATTCCCTTATATTATGACTAATAGATAGTGGCTGATGGGCGTAGTATCCCCAGGATAGAATATAGAGTGATTTGTCTTGAAAACATGCCCACATTCAAATAATAATCACGTAAAACAAAAGCAAGTTATTGATATAGTATTATTATAAATTATAACTGATGCCCCTCGTTTCTGTAAAAATTAAGCATCCAATGCTATTTCCTCGTGTGTAATAAAAAAACTTGTTCTCCATGGAAAAAGATTTAAATTCATAAATGTGCGCAACAACTTATATGCATTATAAGTTCATTCGTTCATTTACGTATATTGGTAGCGAAACGATTCGCTGCTTGATTCCGGGCGTTTTGAAATCAAAGATTAAATCTTGTTAGTCTATAGCGTTTTTGTAGTTATGACTCCTTACAAAAGTTGTTCCCTAATTATGAAACTCGGTGACATTTCGTCTATTTTCTTTAATAATTTGTTTCTGTACATAGTTATATTTCTGTAATTATCTATTTTTGTACCCGGAGTCAAATTTGTTTTGCAGTGATCAGCCGATAAAACTAGTTAGCGTACATCCTATTACGTAAACATCTTAAAACAACTTCGATGACGTTCTCAATGAATTACGTAGTTGAAACATGTGTTGAAAATGTTGATCCAGCGTAAGGAATTCCTCATTAAACTGGGCGATAATTGAAAAGTACGGTAATTCCTGGAATGTGTACATAAAGAACAGAAATTATTTGGCGATGACGACTTTCATGATAGCTGACATAAAGTCGGTAATTGTTAAATTTAGAGTAACTACTGTTAAGGCGCCCGTCTACCTGGCGCTTGAACTGCGTTGCAGAGTGTTCCAAATACACGTTTTTCAACGAAACTATTAAGCGTGCGTCCAACGTGCTGATCTACGAAAAGAACACACACTTCAGACGAGAGCTGTTAAGTACTTTCAAAATATCACGTACGTTAGAAACATCAATTCAGAGTACTCCAAAACCGCTAAAAACGGCCTTTCCAAGGCGCTGTAGCTCAAAATGCACTCATCAGATACATACAAAACTACTATAGGCGCCTGCACTGAACCTTCCTAAAGACTTCCCAGTAATAAAATAATATGGTCACCGCTGAAAGTCCCATAGGTACACGCAGCACGACGAGAAAACTGCACGCCAGTTCAGAGCCTTGCGCTTAGCGGCGATGGCGTACTTGATGCATGTGGCAGTGTCGCCCTTATCGCTCCCGCGCTTCTAGGTCTAAACATGGGAAAAAGTTCCAGGTAGACGGGGGCCTTAAGAGCTGGCTCTTACCTGAGTCGTGGAAACAAAGTGTGTGAATGTTCATTGGCTGGCAACCGCCAAGCACGAATATACGCTGGTTGTAGTTTCTTCTTGTCTGATATCTATAAGTGCATTTGGTGGTCCATTTAACGGCAAGCATGTTACATTCAATTATACAACACATCTTACAAACACAATCCATGTTGCTTTAATTACATTAGAGGATGGCAAAGACGTACAGTTTGACACGTGAGTTGTCTAGCGGCTGGCGTTTGTCGTGACGTCATATCGTGCGTAGCCGTAATACGTACGACACTCGCATGTGTCCTACGTAACTTAAGTCTTAATATTCTTAAACCTAGTGTGTCGCTGTGATAACAGACAAAATGCACCGTTTAATGTTTTGGGCATGGGATGTGACACACGGATTCTAAAATATATATGAAATAATGACATTACAAAGATAGCATTAGCTTTGTCGTTGCTAGATAGTAAGACACATCCTCACGCCAAAATAAATGCAATCCTATTTTAAAAATCTCGTATTTATCTTAGTATGCGTGACAAACGTTTTGTAGATAGCTTGGCATTTACTCATTGCGTTGCTGTTTTTCGTATCATTCAGAAAACACAACTGAAACATAATTCCTAATCATTTAGGTGAAATGACTAACTACGCGGTTCTTGAACTGTCACTTATATTTGTTTCAACCAAGCTGTACCCAAATGATATAATATTATTTTAAGGCTGTTCAAATGCCAGAAATGTTTTAGGCATATTGAGGATATTTTATTGCTTCGTGGCACGGTGTCATTGATAAATTAATTAAAATGCCACAGCGTCTAAAAACCCACAACTTTATTTATTTAGTGAAAATATGAGCATATTAATTTGAAATTTTAATTCGTACAAGATCTGTAGAAAGAAAATGTTATTTTAGCAAGAGGTTTGTTATCAGCTGAAGTGTTTATAGTCACAGAAATGGCACGTTACAACGTCTTCGAAATACGACACTTATTTCGCCTGTGTTACATTTCTAACTATTTTAACTCTGAATTTCATCTAAAAAGTTAAAATTGAAATACTGGCGAACTGCATTATAAATTCCCAAGAACAAAACTATTCAACTTCACTGATAGCAATCCTAATTTGCATGAGATGTATAAATAGCCTGAAAGTATCACTTGAGAAGGGCTTCAGATATTTTGAAGTAACCATGAATGGAATATATCTAGAGAACTGTTGTGGAATCGGTGCAGATATTTGGCAAAAACGCAAGTAAAATAATTATCTGCATTCCGACGCAAGGGGATGGGGGATAGTATCAGGCGCCACCCGGCCGCCATGTTGTGACATCACCCAACAGCAATATTGAATACATGTTACTTTGACCTTGACCCCACACCCGTGACTTTAGATGACCCTGAACCCAAAAAAATCGAAAAAATCACAATAAATTATTTAAAAAATCCCCAAAAAATTTTTTATGTAAAAATAATTATTTTAATATGATTAAGTAGAAGGACCAGGGTTCGATCACAGGTGGATATACTAAGGTCCCGACACGACCGACACACTCAAGGTCGGGTAGGGACCACCTCGTCAGTCATGTTGGATGTAGATGACCTTGACCCGTGACCTTAAATTATATTGAGCCAAAAATATTCTAAAAAAAATCCCAAAAAATGTTCATAAATTCTAACAAATCCCAATAAAACCCTTGGCACTTGACTCATGACCCTCAACTCAAAACCCAGGACCCAAGACGTTAGACTCAAGACCCTTAACCCAAGACTAGAAGACTCAAGAACCTTGACACAAGAATCAAGACCCTTAACCCAAGATCCAATAATCTTGATCAAGATCCAAGACCCTTGACCTAAGACCCTCGACCAAAGACCCAAGATGCTTGATGCCAGACTCAAGACACTTGACCCAACACCAAAGACTCTTGTCCGTTGACCCTTAATCTTAAACCCAAAAATAAAAAAAAACCAATCAAAAAATTTATTAAATCTATATTTATTTATGAAAAACGGAGGCAACCATTCCTCGCTGCTCATGTTCTGCTTGCTCTCAAACTTAACCACATACATGTTTTAACCATGCACACCGCTCAACTTGTATGTAGGTATAGGTATGCTAATCAGAACTTTTTTTAATATAAGTATATGTGACCANCTTGATGCCAGACTCAAGACACTTGACCCAACACCAAAGACTCTTGTCCGTTGACCCTTAATCTTAAACCCAAAAATTAAAAAAAACCAAACAAAAAATTTATTAAATCTATATTTATTTATGAAAAAGGAGGCAACCATTCCTCGCTGCTCATGTTCTGCTTGCTCTCAAACTTAACCACATACATGTTTTAACCATGCACACCGCTCAACTTGTATGTAGGTATAGGTATGCAAATCAGAACTTTTTTTAATATAAGTATATGTGACCAATCCAAGCCCTTCAGACGAGTAGCACCCACTTGCCCAAGTCATGTTATCATGGTATGGATCAGTATCTAAAATCACTTTCATAGACATACTTGGCATTTATTTAAAAACCAATAGTGCTAGTCCCTTGAGACTTGGAATATACGAGGGTGATAAACAGTCTTATCTCCCACTGTCTTCTTGAACATCAATCCCTCAATCATCAAATCACTCCATTAATCTGTGACAATATTTCGCAATCTTTCAAAATCCTCCACCGCTGCAATATTTCCATTAATCTTTCGCATTATCCTCCTCCTCAGCAATCTTTCCATCATTCTCACCATTTTTCCCTCAATGTTTCAATCTTTCGTCCAATTTTTCGATCAATCATCAATCCATAGTCAGTTCATGTGTGTGTCATCTGTTCCCCATCCCTACATATTAAAAAAACATTCATTCGCCAACTGTCTCCACAGGTATTGACGACATCATTTGCTGGCTCTCAAAAGACAAATCCTTGCAGTTCTTTTATGTGGTTCTTCAATATATTACCTTGTATAAACTTCATGTTCCCTTTGTCACAATGATTCATCGTGCGAGAAGGACTCTTCGTGCAGGCGGTTCTCTCATGTCACCTAGCATGGAAGTTTTTGCTGAAGATATTTCCACAGTAGCAACACTTTTTTACATGTAATTTTCCAGCAGTGGGAAAAGGAACATCCATATAAGTACACTCCACACTAAGACTTCATAAAATCATTAGCTTGCATTATATTCATGAATAAACCGTTGTCTTTTCCGCAGTGGCAATATGTGTATATACTTGGCCTCGTTATTGATTTATGTATTTATATAATTACTAAAACATTTTATCTGTGAGGTTTAAGCATTTTTATGTCTCTATTCAACCAAACATTTTATCTAGTTCCTTGATCGCATTACCATGCGGTTATATCAACAGTTTCTTCCAGACAAATTCTTCGCTTAGCTTGAAATCATGGTCACACTTAAAGCAGACAACTGACTCCTGCCAGACCAGCCCTTAGCAAGATTGACCCCACAAACACCACAATCAGCACCACATGCAACACAATCAGCACCACATACACCACAATCAGCACTGACTGCACCACAATGAGTACCGTAATCAGCACCACATGCACCACAATCAGCACCACATGCACCACAATAAGCACCGCACGCATCACAATCAGCACTACCTGCACCACAATCAGTACCGTAATCAGCACCACGTGCACCATAATCAGCACGACGTGCACCACAATCAGCATTTAAAAGTTACTACGCCCAATGCGAGAGTCATGGACACGTAGCATTATGCAAAAAGGTTGGAACGTTCTTGGACAGCAAACAAAACTAGACACTACACATTAAAACCGAAAACACACAGCAAGGCTAGGGTTTTAGTTAAGCCGAGACCAAATTTGGACTAGCGTCCCGAAACCACAATTTCTAAAGAAAAAAAAAACACTAACATATCGCAAGCTCAAGACAAGACATCTACGTCACACAAACATTAAAGACAATTTAAAAAAGGCCCAGCTAACACAACTCGCTGTCCACGACTCACCATTTCAAATTGCTCCCACATCACGGCAACTTAGGCAACGAAATATAAATTATGGTTGCCTTATCACAGCAAACGTCGTAAGGACGACAAATTTGACAGCTTAAATCAAGTTGCAACTCCTCTAGGACTCGTACAGGCGACAGCCGGGCGTAGAATAGGAGCGGCTCAAGGTGTGCAACGACTTAAATTAACTGTCCCGTTGACAAAAAAAAAAATTATGACGCACGAGAGGAGGGAAATGAAAGGAAGGCCGAGCAGGGGGAAAAAGGGAGGGGATCCTAGCCGGGAAAAGAGCAAGCCGCTGCGCAGAGTAGAAAAAGATCACGTCTGGCGTGGCGAGCGCTAGTGTCGCAATTTCGAAAGATTGGACGAAAGATTGATTGGAATATTGTAACATTGAAGGAAAAATGGGAAGATTGTGAAAGATTAATGTGCAGATTGCAATACTTGTGGAAAGTCTGCAAAAATTTATGGAAAGATTGAAAGATTTATCAAAATATTGCGAAAGACTGATGGAAAGATTGCTGAGGAGGAGGAGCAGGGTTGTGAAAGATTGTTAAAGATTGCGAAATATTGTCAAAGATTGATGGAATGATTTGACGATTGAGGGATTGATGTTCAAGAAGACCGTGTGAGATAAAACTGTTTATCACCCTTGTACATTTCATGTCTCAATGGACCACCACTATTGGTATTTCAATTAATGTCAAGTATGTCTATAAAAGGGTTTTTAGATGCTGATCCATACCATGAATATATCATGACTTGGGCAGGTGGGCACTGCTCGTATGAAGGGATTGAATAGGTCACGCATACATGCATTAACAAAATTCTGATTAGCATACTTATACGTGCATGGATAAAACATGTACGCAGTTAAGTTTGAGAGCAAGCAGAATTACATGAGCAGTGAGGTATTGTTACCTCCTTTTTTCGTAAATAAATATAGATTTAATTAATTTTTTATAAATGTTATTTTATTTTTTTATTTTTTGAAATAATTTTTTTTTTTTGGGTTAAGGTCAAGGAATTCGGTCAAGTATCTTGGGTATTGGGTCAAGCATCTTGTGTCTTGGGCCAAGTATCTTGCGTCAAGGGTCTTGGGTCTTGAGCATAGAGTCTTGAGTCATGAGTCAAGTGCCAAGGGTTTTTTTTGTGAATTTGTAGGACATTTTTTGGGATTTTTCAGAATTTTTTGTGTTCAATGTCATTTAAGGTCACGGGTCAAGGTCATCGACATCTAACATGGCTGACGAGGTGGACTCTACCCGACCAATAAAATAATAGGGTGACCGCTGAAAGTGGCATAGTGCGACGAGAGCACTGGCGCCAGTTCAGATCCTTGCGCCTAGCGGTGATGACGATGACGCACTTGCGCGTGGCTTCCGCGCTTCTCGGTCTCAAACGCGGAGAAAACTTGCAGGTAGGCGGGGGCCTTAATGTACCGACGAAGGTAGAGTCAGTGTGGAGACATGCTCAGAAGACGAACATCAGTCTACCTCATCTTTGGAATATTTTATATTTTTAACTATTCCAGTAATCACACACTAAGTAATGTTTGAAAATTTTGTATAAAATTTTAAAATCTAGAAGAAAACATTTTTTTTTTAAATAAAACTCTTTGGATGATTCTATTTTTGGTCCAAATGTAGGGTGCGACTAAGCCAGTTTTATGCTTACGAAATTCAACATTATATGTTAGTATATTATCAAGGCTTAAGTCCGCTGCCATGAATAAAAAGAATTAAACCTTCATTTTAAAAATATTAAAAAGACTGTATTTTTTCCGAGGTGAATTGAATGCATTTTAATTAAAAGTAAGTCGTTTCGTTTTCACGCATCGAATATGAGGGGCTGAACGCCGTAAACCGGAACAGTGGCAGAGTAGAAAAGCTGGAATATATTAGATGGCTGAGGATGGCGGCTAAGCCGGGGTGTCGCTCGGCGTATTGTGGTTCGGCGACCGCGCCATTGTGGGCGGCCGTCTCCTTTGTTACGCGCCCTCTCGCGCCTTTTATTTCCATGCTTAGGGTGTGTTAGGGGGGTCGGGCGGGGGTCGACACTGGGTTTCCGTGGCCTCCGTCCACCGGAAGCGCTGGCGTCGCCTTCAGAGATGTAAATTTCTGGCGACGCGGATGGCGAGAACTTAGTTCCACCCTCTGCCACCTTCCCCCTGCTCCCCCTTGCCCTATGAGCTTGTGCAGACTCCCTGCAATAACACTGGCGATGTCCCTACACCAGCCAGCAAAACTTATTCCTCTAACTACTGTACGAAACTAAATATATAAGGCATATGGACTATTCACGGTTAATTAGGCACTTTAGAAATGTACGTCTCAAAAATGCCACTTCCCCTATCTGCGTATATGTTGACGGTTACATTGGCAGACATGCTCCAAGTGAAGTTAGACATGCTGCAAGTGAAGTTAGACATGCTCCAAGTGAAGATAGACATGCTGCAAGTGAAGTTGGTAATGGCGAGGGATAGTAGTTACGTGACTTTACTTTGAATTAAAAGTGTAAAGAAAACATTGGTGAGTGCTAAAATGGTTTGTTTTGGTTTCTTTTTTGTATGCATAAAGCTGTAAGAAATAGCTACTTTGTATTATATTTAAGACTACTTTTCTAATAACTTCACAGTTGTACTTGACCGGCGCATAAATAAAGTGACCAGGCCCATGGCAATGTCAATTGTGCATATGGCGGGAGATTACACAGTGTGCGAACTAGTAGATAATAAGCAGTGCTTTCAAAAGTGCTCAGATTGCGATGAACAGCTTTTTAGCAATCAATGTTTCCAGCATTAAAGTAATGAATATGCCAGAAATGTAAATAAGTACTCTTCACAACATTTTCCAGGAGACATTTGTTGCTATCTGGTGGTAATTTCAGATTACTTAACATCATACATATGTTGGTATTGGAGAGAAAAATGGCCAGTTACGTAATTTGTACAGCAATCCTTGTTTTGAGTTTTAAGAGCCGAATAAACTTTTAGCGGCGGGCTGAGAAGTGCTGGTCCCATTTTATTTTGCTATTTTGTTTTAGTGACGCCACGTGTAAAATATTCANTAATTTGTACAGCAATCCTTGTTTTGAGTTTTAAGAGCCGAATAAACTTTTAGCGGCGGGCTGAGAAGTGCTGGTCCCATTTATTTTGCTATTTTGTTTTAGTGACGCCACGTGTAAAATATTCGTTGTGTTTCTGCATTTGTATGTGGTAGCGTTAACACAATATTTCCAAGGTCTTTATTTTCTTCCAATAACACATTNATTGTGTTTCTGCATTTGTATGTGGTAGCGTTAACACAATATTTCCAAGGTCTTTATTTTCTTCCAATAACACATTTATTCAAAAGAAAATATTAGTGAGCAGTTTTTTCAAGAAGGCATAATCAATGTTGTAATTGTGATTAAATCAGGGATAACTACTATGTTAATGTTTTGTAAACATGCCTGTGTAAACAGTTCGGTGCAGTAGTCATACATTTGTAAAGTTTAGGTTTCTATTTTTTTTGGCAAGAGTCCCTACTTTTTCATTTCGATAGGAAAATATGTGCGTACGTAATTCATGAAACAGCTTAAATAAAGTCCGTATGCGTCAGTGGCGTAGCGTTATGAGGCGACTTGATGCGTGCCGTTCCCTCGCGGAACTATGGAAAATAATATGAATGTATATTTTTTAATTGCAAACATTGCGTTTACTTTATCCGCCAATATCCAGGCTGAGAAGACTAACAAGTTCCCGGTGGAACTGGCGCTGGCCACACCAGACCTCCCCTCCTGGTGGCCGATACCTATTAAAAGGTTATACCAGAAGCACTTTTTTCTACTGTACGTTAATCTCCACAAAAAAAAAGCTAAATCGGCTCTTTTGTATCGCAGGGTAACACCGGGAACTTGCGTTTTTGAAATCCGCCATGCTGGNAAAAAGCTAAATCGGCTCTTTTGTATCGCAGGGTAACACCGGGAACTTGCGTTTTTGAAATCCGCCATGCTGGCCGGACAGAATCTAATTGGAAAACCTAGTGATTTTAATCATGCATACCTAACGCGTAAAGCGCGAGTCCTTCTTTCACGTGAAACTAAGCATGGCGGCATACCCTTAGCACAAACACGGCTCAGAGAAGACTAGCAGCGCAGTTTTTACTGTCCGTGCTCTCTGAGCGCCCGCTCGGACCGGCGTTTGGTCCAGTGTGTAGTGACGACATGCGCACAGCTGGCTATCTCCCGCTCTTCAGATAACCGCTTACACACACATGACGGCCCTGTCATCTCTCCGTGTAACTCAAGGCGGCCACTTTGTGGCTGTTCCCTACTGAACAAATGGAAAATATCATTGCGGCCGTGTTTTACCAGCTTGAGCAAGTACGTGGACCTCCGAGTGCTCAAAAATTACAATCCCGCGCTCCGGCACTGCTGCGCTAAGGGACGTGTCCATACAGTCGGTAACACCGTGGAGGAAGGACTAGAGAGGATAGTGGAGCAGGAAGGATGTGGCAACGTCCTCGCCCTACCATCTCGGTAAAGCTAGTTTTTTACTATTCAGTAATCGACTCTTGAAAATATTGCTTATAAATAGTCGCCGAAACTAGTGTTAGGAACAACAAAAAATTCGTTTCATGTAATCGATGTCTGCGAGTGACTTGAGACACGAATTTATCCACTGTTTTTTATTATGTTTAATATATTTGGCTAAATACGGAAATGGTGGTAAATACACACCAATAATAATTGCACCTGAATTTCGTATGGACGAAAAAAACTATGTTGTGTGTACCAATATAGCATAGGGCTGATTTTGCAAGTTGCATTGTGTGGAAATCCTTTTAATTTTTTATACACTGACATGTAATAAGTCATGGAACAGCAGTATGTAAATGTAATAGTGAGCGGTGCCAGCGTACAGTTACGTCTTGGAAGTATCCAGATATGTATCAGTTGTGGTGTGACATCGCGTGAGTGACCATTGAAACACTTCTTGGACTTCACAGCCTCCACGACACCGGGTAGCTCCCTTTGCGAGATGGGTCAACATCCCTGCACAGGGGTCAACATCCCTGCACAGGGGTCAACATACCTGCACAGGGGTCAACATCCCTGCACAGGGGTCAACATACGTGCACATGGGTCAACATCCCTGCACAGGGGTAACATCCCTGCACAGGGGTCAACATCCGTGCACATGGGTCAACATCCCTGCACAGGGGTCTCGTCCACATGTGGAGTCTATGCCAAGACTAGCAGCTGTACTTCGCCGGGCTAGAGGACAACCTGAACGATACTACCCTTGCCCCATGGCTTCTGACATGTCAGTGTAGTAGTCTGCTCAGCGGTAAATGTTCTGTTAGTTTCTGGTGTTTGATGGGAATAATATTTAATAAAAATGCTGGTTTATTATATATTTTATAAAAAATGCACTTGTAGATTTGCGCTACCTATTGATAAATCTTCTAACTACCTTTTTTCACATTTTTCATTATAAATTCAGAAACAGAATCGTTGTAGACTAGTACTTCAGTGTACATTGATACATGTAACAGTTGAGTTAAAACTTTATATTTTACGCTAGTTTTTTTTTTAGTCGTAAAATGTTTTCAACAATATTTGTATTGTAAAAAACACAAGATATTGTCGATAACAATAATTTGTGACAACAGTGTAGATTATATTTACCTGAGTTACTGGTGTCTAACTGTAGTATCATGACTGTTTATGTTTATTTAATTGAAGCCCCAAACTGTTTCATTTTTATGCTAAAAAAGAATATGCCGTATGTACATTGCGACGGTTTCTGCCGACGGACTCCGTCTCGTTTCCTCAGGAAGATGTTCGATTTTCATGGAATAGAGACCCCCTCCCCCTCCCGATAGTGTGTCATCAAAGGGTATCATAAAGCTTAGTCTGGGTTTGCGCAGTAAAAGAAGACGTAGTTTCAAAAATATATTTTCCACTTTTTCTGAGGTCCAAAATAAATTCCCAATATTGGATTACAAAATCTTTTTAAAAGTTTTAATAAAATCCCATGATTTTAATTTCCCCGAAACATAAATTTATATATATAGTTTTATACAAAATAATTAAAAGTTATTATAATATATATTTTATTAATTATGCAGAGCAAACTCTCCCCCCCCCTTTTTTTATTTAAGAAACAGACGAACAACCGTTCCTTCCCTAGTAAAGTCCCTGTCTTGTCTCCCCACATAGGGGAGAACCCAAGACTTTTACACAAATTTGTCGTCGTCTTCTGGAACAATTTCCGACGTTCACGGAGCGGAAACGCCCCCTTGTAATGTTACGGATGGCCGGCATTACGTTGTCATTGATCCTCGCAGGGGTGGGAAGGGCAGCAGGCGAAGCTACGAAGCAGCACACTAGCGCGCCACGCGCCATTTGCCGTCCAGCACTCTGGCAACAGCAGCGATATGGTCAGTTGAATGGGCCACATCGCAACAAAGATAAGCCATTGTTCACGACCCTCACGTAGAAACAGCGTCGAGGTGAACTTAAGCGAATTGTTGATGAGCGTAGGCCGTCACAACATAAATGCACACTCGAGGCTACAGACAGTCCTGTGGAATGTAGACAAAACCCATTAGAAAAATATTGACATTGTTTTGGATTACTAACTATTAAAATATTTATTTACAAATTTAAAATATGTCGATGTATCTGACCGTATCTCAAAATGGTTTCTGCAGCTTCTTGCTATTTTTTAGTACTTCCACAACGAGTGGTTAGAAGGCCTACAGTCGCATCAAAGGGTGCTAAGTATATAGAGACGAAACAACTGAGAACTCCAGCCGCACACGCCAGCAAAATGGCGTCACTGGCCAGCAACATGTCGGAATGTCGTTTGCCAGTCATCTTCTGGCGTCCTTCTCGCCAGCCGACCAATAGGGAACTCTTCGCAGCATAGAGTAACCAATCAGACGCACGACCCGTGCACATAGCATCGCACAGCCAATCGAAGGAAACACAACGCTATTTCTTCTCTATATACTTCTCTACTCTGTGATCATAGCTCGTATATATATGATAAAACAGTAAATAATCCATGACGGACTCGGACTCGTGTTATCAAAATTGTTGGCACGGAACTTAGAATTTCGCCACAAAGCATTTATAAATCCAACTCTGAATGAGGATATTGATCCAACCTCCAACCCGGTTCTCCCTTCATCCTCGGGGAGCCAATGAAACACGCCAGACACCGCCTCCTCCTCTGAACAGCGTGTCACGTGCGGCCATTGTGTCGCGGACACAATCCCGCCTAATGCTCGGCATTCATGCATAGATTTGTGGCGTCTTTTGTGTTTCACGCGCGCGCATACATTATTGTGCTCGCACAAGTACACTACGCTTCACCTCGCCAGCGGCGCTCACTTCTCTTCCCTGGCTCGCGGGAGAATTACGTCATGGAGTCCCGTGTCACTTCGTGCATGTCATTACATTAGCAGAATATGCGTTAATTGTAAAATAACCGCGCTGGAATTATTTTGATACTGGATGTTTGTAAATCTGATTGTTCGCGCATTAAGTACGACAACAAAGGAGAGACTTCGACTGGTTGGTCGGCCTACTTCTGATACATGTGTTTAAGTATCATTGTTGGACATTTTATGTAAAAAATACATGGGATTGAATAGGTAAATATAAAAAATAATAGACGTTGAAGGCTAAATAAAGAGCGACGATAGAATTAGTTGTAGATTCAACAGGCATCAAGTTTTTACAATATGGCACGTCCGCAAATGTTGTAACAGTTATTAATTTCCGTATAGACTGCCCTGTGGCAGTGCCAGTACAAACTGAATAACGGAGCTCAGAGTGAGTGTTGATTATGTGACGCATGTATGTATGTATGCGCTGTACGCAGTGCGGGAGGGGGAGGCCATAATGTCTTCTTTAAAAGTTTTATGTTATTGATCACTACGAACAAACGTTTGTTGTTACTCATACCTTTTCGGAATAAAAGTGGAGCTGAAGTGTGTTGTTTTCATGTTGTATAGAGCTACACACCCGCAGTGTTACCTCTGCTGGTACTCGCACAACACAGCTCACCCGCTAAGGCTGTTTCATTCGTCCGGCACGATTCCCACATGCGAAAACCCAAGAGCGACCCGTCCGGGAATCACACACGGTTTGCCTTGGTGCTATGCAGGTAGTATACACCACCGCGGCTCCTGCCTCGTATGTGATGTCTTTTCCTGTGTAAGCATACTGGGGGCATGTTCAATAGTTTCGTCAAAGACGAGGATTTCAAACACACTGCAAGGCAGTTGAAGCGCCAGCCAGGCGGGGCCCTTAATGTGACAAGTGTAACCCGTCATGTTCCTCGTCACACGTCCTGCACTTGCACATGCGCACTGCGGCATACAGCGCCGACAATCAAGCTTGCAGTGGCGGGTATAGACGTAGCTTAAGGCTCCCGTCTACCTGGCACTTCAACGGCGTTGCAGTGTTTGTAATACTCATTTTTCGACGAAACCATCAAGCGTGCGACCAATTTCCTGACCTATGAGAACAACACACGTCACTCGAGGGCTATTGAGTGCTTTCATCAAGTCACGCATTTTAGAAACGCCATTTCACAGTACTCCAAAATGGCACAAACGGCATATTCAAATCTCTGTATCTCAAAATATACGCGTCAGATGCATACAAAACTACTCAAGGGCCCTGCATTCAACCTTTCTACAGAATTTACACCAGTAAAATGATTGTGTAACCGTTGAAAGTCCCATAGGTACACGCAGAGCGACGAGAACACTGCACTCCAGTTGAGAGGCGTGCGCTTAGCGGCGTTGGCGCACTTGATGCACGTGGCAGTGTCGCCCTTATCGCTCCCGCGCTTCTCGGCCTCGAACGCGGAATAAAGCTCTGGGTAGACGGGAGCCTTAAGGCATTTCATAAGTCTGCAATTATTTCGTACATGTTTACTGTACTACATCTTTTCTCGTTATTATATGAAATAACAGTCTGGAGTAAAGTTTTGCCATGAAAAAGGAATGACCTCAAAAATTAATTAAGCAAGCTATATGAAATTAAATTTGATGTTTTCTTTCCGTGTCAATCTCAAAATTGAACATATTAAATATGTTCGGGTACAACTGGAAATAATTGTTCATGTTATTAGAATGCCATGCAATTTCAAATATTTCGGCGTGAGCTCAACTTGTCGTTGTGGCTCGTGCCGAAAATGCAGGCGGTTTCTGATTGGCTGTTCTAGTTTTCCGCTCTGTATATTTCGCATCCTTGCTTGTCTGTGTCTCTCCTTCTCTCTTGACACACTCCGCCATGTCATGTACTTCTGTTGCTTAGTAGGCCTCGTTCAGGTACTTCGCGACCGTGTAATTATTATCCCCAGTCGGCCAATGTATATTTAATTGAAAGCTGCAGGCTTTGAAACTTAAAACCTTATTTTATAATCTCGCGCCCATTAAAATTGTACATTTTTCCACAGTGATGTGATCAAGATTTTATTTCAGTCTTATTTTAAATACCGTTAAAAATGTTCCGTATATATTAATTTTATTTCAGATTGTGCCACGAGTTGTGATATCAGTTGGCAGTGTTGGTAAATAATGTTTTAATACTTTGGCTGTCTTGACATACGTAAAATGAATTATTGTAACATATTTGGTGTGCATTTTTTTGAAAACGGACAGTTTTTTAAATTAGTTGGCATGTTTGTTTGTTTTCAAAATATTTGCTTTTGCGATAGTAAGAAATGTCTTGCGACAAATCGGGGTACATTTCTGTAGCAAACAATGTTTCTGAGTTTTTGCAGCTAAATAAACAACTTCATTGAAAAAGGTTTGCTGTGCTGTCATTGTCTGTGTCTCCATGCGTCTGCATAATAAATGAAATATAACCATTCTATTGCAGCACTGCCTCAGGAACTCTCACGCACTCGGAACTGTTATGCGAAGTTGTGAACCAGTGCGTTCGAAATCCTAGCAGCCAATTGTTTTCCAGACGACCTGTGTTCTATGATTATTGTTATGCGTTCAATTGTAAACTCAGTTTAAGTTGCGATAAGGTCGAGATGAGGCTATCGTCGCTGTGTATACGAGTACTATCGACCTTGTTCCCCCGCTCTACCCGACATCACTTCGAAGACGGTCCCAGAGCTTCATCATTGCTGTGCTACAACCAACATTAGTGGTTGTCTGACGTATTATCGGCAGCGGCAGTTTGGATTGCACAATACAAGGTTTTTTAACCTTGTTTGTTTTTTTAATATTATTGTTTTAAATTGTGTCTGTATGTATTGTGCAGTTTTTTTTTTATTTATTAAATATTAAATTTACTTTCTTTGAGTGTTTTGGATTGGCCTTTTTTCTTTTACTTTTGTAAATGTAATCAACTAATTTTTTTATAATACGTATACTTAATAAGAGTGGGTTCACAATTAAAAATAATATTCATTGAGAAGTATGCAGTAAGCGCAGTACCTGTGCACGGAACTACGTCTTCTGGATTTACCGTCTTCAAATCACCTCAAGTCCGGCTAATGAGGGGGCCGCGGCGGTGCAGTGGTTAGACTACTCGCCTCCCGGCGGGGTCGCTCCGGGATTTTCGCATGTGAGAATCATGCCGAACGGTGCCGCTGGCCAGCGGGTTTTCTCGGGGTTCTCCCGTTTCCCCCGCGCCCTTGCGTAGCGGGGCTGTTCCATACTCTTATCTCTTCACTGATTCACCCCGGCCAATGAGATCTCTCAACAAGCCTGACCTCGTGTAACACAACCATCTGTATAAAAAGATCATTATTCAAGAGCAGAGTCGCTTACTATTGTTGACATATATATTATACATACGTGCATAAACATATGATTTCTTAATATTATTTTTTATGTTCACACTACAGCAAATAACGTTTCTCGCCAACAACCCTGGCTGTTGTGTTCTGATTGGTCACCGCCACACGACTTTTACTTAAGTTAAAATATATATATATTTCCTTTAACGCTTAATATAATCCAACCACACACGCGTCCTGCTAATTTCTATCGTGAACGGGCGCATTAAACACGTTACATAACCGTCTCAGTTCTCGTGCTGTGATCTAGGACATTTTGCACGTGCAGGATATTCACGCTCAGTGCTGTACACTACAAGGCATCTCTGGCCGATGTTTGAGCGTCTTCCTAGCGGAAACTCTGACTTGTTGAAGTTTCTGAGCCTCTCATTTGTCAGTGGTTAATGCTGACGTCAACGATAATCCGACGCGTTATTTGCAGTTGCGAGAAGCACACTCGATAAAAGTACAGTGCACACAAAAAACATTCAACGTTTGCAGCACTTGAGCTGGTAAATTGAATCTGGACTGAATGGGTTAAGCAAACGCTTAATGTTTCAAAAGTGAACGCAGCCTAATGATTTGACGGTCAGCATGAGCGGTCGGGTCGACGGTATGCTAACGTTTGTATTGTATACATGCCGCAATGAGGAAGTTCGTGTGTTTGAGTGAAGATCACGCTACGGACAATATGTACGGTCTGCCAACCTGTGCTGTAGCACAAACAATTACGAACAAAATATTCAATAGACGTTTATATTTGTCAAATAAATGTAGGCTACATGATGACAGACAACACCATAAAAATGTGTTACAAACAACTTGTGCAATTATTAAATCTGTATTCTTCAATATCATTTCCGTCCAGATCCACACAAAACATTTAAAATTTGACAAAACGTAATACAAAACGTTATGAAAATTAATTAATTCCCCTGTTGATTATAGATTATTTAAAACAATCTAAAATGCAAATTACGAAAAGTTAAAACAATTATAATATATGGATTAAATTAAAGTATATAATTTGACTAGACTTTTGAATGAGAGCAATTACAAAAAAAAAAAAAAGGACGGCAGACTTATGAGCCCAGTAACGCTTCCTTTATATGAAATAGCACAATAAAATATTAAATTAAAAGAATATATAAAAAATATAAAGTTTCGGTGGAGGCAGTCAAATGACCCGTCAAAGTTCCGGCGAACAAAATTTAATCAACCACCACAATTAAAAACTAACTACGCCCAACGCGAGAGTCGTGGACACGAAGCATATCGAAAATATTGGAAAATGCTCGGCCAGCAGACAAGACTAGACACTACACGTTAAAACGGGAAACACACAGCAAAGCCAGGTTTTAGTTCAACTGAAACCGAATTTAGGTTAGCGACCGAGACCACAATTTTGAAAGAGAAAAACAAAACCACTAACTTACTACATGGCCAAGACAACACATCCACGCCACACAAAACAATTAAAAAAGACCCAATTAACTCCTAACTGGTAGTCGACTCGCCGTTTTGTATCGCTCAGACATCACGCAGCTCTTCCAGGACTCGTTCTGACGACGACCGGGCGTAGAATAGGAGGCTTGCAAGAAGTGCAACGACTTGAATAAACTGCCCCGATCACAAAAAATGATGACGCGCGAGAGGAGCGGGAACCAAGGGTGGTTGAACAGTGATGAGGGGGGAGGGATCCGAGCCGCGTACAGAGCAAGCCACCGCGCAGAGTCGCAACCGACGTTGACGCCTAGCACGGCGAGTGCTACCGTCTCCACATAGCGTCTCTTTAACACAACTTCACTACATTGTGAGTTTTGTCGTGAGTGCACCTGGGAATTATTGGTCATTTAATGCACGTACTTGATTAATTAGCAACCGTGGTACTTTTGTGTGAAAAAGGGGGGATAGTGTTAAACACCAGTAATATTTATCAATTAGTTTTTTAAGTAATTATATGTACGTTGGAAAAAAAATAGTGCAATTTAGTTTATATATTACACGGCCACTTACATGAAAAGTTTACACATACGTCAATCTAGAATATGCAATGAAAATTAGATAGTAGTATTGCTATAAATGTTAAATAATTGATATTTTAGAGTCACATTTTCCTACATTACATAATGCGGAGAAAAAACTTTGTTACTGAAATTTGCAGCACTGGATGTATATATTTATCTTTATGTATTGCTCTCATATAAAGTAATAGCTCCATATACAGTTTGCATTTAGCTGCTTCACAAGGTTTTAGCCATTATTCCGTTCATAAATGTGGAATATTTCCTACTTCAGTTTTCATTGAAACATAATAGAGAAACCATTTTGGTATTTTTTTTTTTTTTACTAGTAACGTGTTACT
>NQII01002424.1:256083-273651 GCA_002778355.1 Clitarchus hookeri | reverse complement strand
TTTTTTTTTTTTTTTTTTTTTTTTACAAAATCTGAATTAAAAAAGAGTGTCGAAACAAAATATATGCACTGAAAATTTGATTAGTAGAGAGATTGGGGGCACTTTGTTTTGCTGAAGTAAAAATGTTAGTGTTGGGAATATGCTGAACTTTTCTAACAAATTTAATATATCTCTTAACAACTTTTAATCAGTACGCTGTCTCTTAACCATTGGTACTAATTATTTATTTTGACTGCGAGAAATTTTGAATATAAGTATGCCAATATTTTAATTTGTACAGTTTTTTTTCCCCCTAATTCCTTTCAGTGATTCGGCGGATTCTACACTGGTGGGAAATGAAAACCACCAAAGCGGCGACGTAGAAACGCCGTATGTACATGGGGAACTGATAGAGGGCAGTATATGCAATGATTAACAGCGCTGTCCTGTGGACAGAGTAGGAACTGCGTACTAGGCATAACACCGCTGAGCCTAATACAAGTGTAGTTGACTCGGTGAAAGAGTAGTTAGTTGTTTCAAGCATCGGCCTGTGTGTAGTAAGCATTGAAGACATGCCACGACAGCAGATACGATCACATTTCGTGTAATTGACGGACTTTGAAAGCGGACGTATTGTGGGCTTGAGATAGGCTGGATTGACCTTCCAAAGAATTGCCCAACGCGCAGGACGCGAAGTGTCTGCTGCATCATTGGTGGTGCCGGTGGTGCAACGTCGGTGCACATGCTCGTCAACCTGGTTCCAGACGGCAGCGGCATACGAATTCCCGCTTCTGTCTTGGCGCCAGTGACGGTTGTTTGCAAGTGCGGCGTCGACCAGGAGAGCGGCGACAACCAGAGTGAATACGGCAGCGACATACAGGACCAACTCCTGGCATCATAGTCTAGGGAGCAATAGCCTACAATGACCGTACGCCTCTGGTGTTTGTTGAGGGAACACTGAACAGTGAACTCTACATCCAGACCATCATCCAGCCCATTTTGTTGCCGTTCCTACAACGCCAAGGAGATGTCCTCTTCCAGCAGGACAATGCCCGTGCNCAGCCCATTTTGTTGCCGTTCCTACAACGCCAAGGAGATGTCCTCTTCCAGCAGGACAATGCCCGTGCACACACGTGTCGTGTTACCCAACGTGCTCTCAAAGGTGTTCGTCAACTCCCCTGGCCAGCACGATCACCAGACCTGTCCCCCACTGAACATGTGTGGGACATGATGGGACGGCGTTTGGTGTGGTATGCATAACCGACAACAAACCTCCACCAATTGCAACAACAAGTGGAATTCGCGTGGAACACTATTCCCCATAATGACATCCGACACCTTTATGATCGTCTATACGCACGACTGCATCGTCGCTAAAGGAGCCTACAAAAGATACTGACAATGTTGTTCAAGACACTTTGTAGCCTCTGTCCATAGGTGCATGACCCTGTGATCATTATCATATAAGTATACAAACTATAATTATTCAATAAAACCTTCATTCATGTGGGACCGTTGCGTCCAGGTGTTCATTTTCCACTTTCCACCAGTGTATCTTTATAACAACGCTTTTGGTTTTTATGTTACACCGTGTTAGTAAATACTGTAAAAAGATTATATAAACTACCGATCAACTTATAAAATGCCCGATGGTGTTAATATTGTTACAACCAAACGTCGATAGCTTTGGTGTTTCTTCCGCCTGTTCATATTCCAGCTGCCTGCTAAAGTGAAGTGATAACATTTGTCATTGCAACTTCTGTACTAATTGTACATAATGGTTAAAAGAAACGCGTAATTTTTTTATTTAAAGTTGTTCAAAACACACACGCGTAGTTTTACACGGGGTCTTTTTTATACAAGTGCTGTTTAGTCTGCTGCTATGATTATTAAAAAAAAAAACACAAAATCATTATTGTTATAGTGTTGTCGTGAGTGGACTCGCCTTCGGATATTGTTTCATTAACTGCTCTTATTAGTTTGTTCTAAAACGTTTATTTACATGCGCGTTGTTTGTAGTTTCGTAATATTAATTTCATGAATTATTGACGTTATTATCAGTTATTTCAATTTGCAGTACCTCATGAACTCTAAATTCTTTATTATATTCAGCAAGCATTCAACGTAACTATATGCTTTAGCAACAGTAAGAGGCGTTTGAAAATGTGGGGGACTGTCAGAATATAGGAGTGGTTTGTTGTGTTCTAATAATTATTAAGAGTCACTTTATTTAAAATTCTAGTATCCAATAAGTTTAATGCCAACCAATACAAAAAATTCGTAGCAATCAATTGTTTAGCAAATGGTGCCAACTGTAGTGTGAATTCCCGCCCTGGGNCAACCAATACAAAAAATTCGTAGCAATCAATTGTTTAGCAAATGGTGCCAACTGTAGTGTGAATTCCCGCCCTGGGTCATGGCAGACAGTTAAGTCGTGTATCTATAACTGCAAAGAATACTACAGAACTGTATTGCTGCCAACACGGTCCTAGGAAGACGAACGGAGCCATTACAAATGCCAACATGTAGTTGACGCCAGTTTGTAGGTATTTGTCTCAGCGTGCTTGTGGCGCCGTCGAGCGGCCAGCAGTGGCGGGGTCCAGCGGTGCAGGTCTGGCCCATATGGGCAAAACTGGAGTCCNCAACCAATACAAAAAATTCGTAGCAATCAATTGTTTAGCAAATGGTGCCAACTGTAGTGTGAATTCCCGCCCTGGGCCATGGCAGACAGTTAAGTCGTGTATCTATAACTGCAAAGAATACTACAGAACTGTATTGCTGCCAACACGGTCCTAGGAAGACGAACGGAGCCATTACAAATGCCAACATGGAGTTGACGCCAGTTTGTAGGTATTTGTCTCAGCGTGCTCNAGACGAACGGAGCCATTACAAATGCCAACATGGAGTTGACGCCAGTTTGTAGGTATTTGTCTCAGCGTGCTTGTGGCGCCGTCGAGCGGCCAGCAGTGGCGGGGTCCAGCGGTGCAGGTCTGGCCCATATGGGCAAAACTGGAGTCCCACGTCTTCTTCTGTGGTGGGGTTGTAAATTTTATGTTAGAAATTTTCCTATTGAGGATGCTGTTCACCAGAAAATGCATTATTTCATATTTGTACGAAATACCAAGTATTATTGCTTTTCAGATCTCTTTCCTCGCATAACAAATTTTTCGTCACATAATTTTTGCGTCATGACATGTCAAAATAACAATTTTAGTGGTTTTGGAATGTAGATGTAGATTAAACGAAAACATCTACAAAATATTTAACAAGAGTTTGTGAAAAACAGTTTCTTAATTCTTTTTAAGCTGCTAGGACTTCTTCTGGTTAAAGTACGGTATTTATGTTAACAGTCTTACAAGTGATTCTATATTTTATAGTAGGGCATTGCTGTTAACACGATGTTAGTATGTATTTTGTACACACTACGAAATTATTAGTAAATTTACAATATGAATGTCTTACGTGCAGTGACAAAGCGCGAATGGTAAATTACTTCCCCGCGCATGCGTATTATCGTTCCTATAGGCATCAGGAAGAGCCAAACGTGCAGAGAAGTTCCCATCTTTGTGTAGTATTGTTTCTGAACATGCTCATGTTTTTAGCGTGGTGAGTAGTGCTATTTCCATACACCGTACAGGTTAGAAACTTTCATTAGAGTTCAGGAAGTTTGCCGGAAGTTTTTTTACAGTTTAGGTTAAAGAACACTTGTGTAAGTTGTACTGTGGTACTGCTGTAGGTTATAAGCACATTCAGTACTGCTGTTAACACAGTCATGAGTCTGTATGTGTAGGTGAACGCATGGTATCGTTGTGTACGAGACACGAGTGTGGCCGGAGATATCACGACGTCGCTACAAAGGAAGAGTCAAGTGGCGTGCTCTGTATTGAGTCGTGTTTGTTTGTGCGGATGGCTTGTTGTTTGCCAGCTCACAGCCAGAGGGCGCTTGCTGTTTACTTGTGTTTACCGCCGACAGCGCCTGAATACTGAGGCGACACAGTTTGGAAAAGCGAGGTCGGGAGCGGACAGCCGCGGCCCAGGAAAGCAGAGTGCACACTAGAAACTAACTAATGTTTGCTCGCGATGCCAACTCGATAACCAGCGGTCGATACTCGCTGTACTAAACGTGGTCAAGTGGCCGCCTAACTCCAGCTGTTTCCCGCGTACGAGGTCGATAACCAGCGGTCGATACTCACTGTACTAAACGTGGTCAAGTGGCCGCCTAACTCCAGCTGTTTCCCGCGTACGAGGTCGATAACCAGCTGTCGATGCTCACTGTACTAAACGTGGTCAGTGGCCGCCTACCTCCAGCTGTTTCCCGCGTACGAGGTCGATACCAGGGGTCGATACTCACTGTACTAAGCGTGGTCAAGTGGCCGCCTANGCGTACGAGGTCGATACCAGGGGTCGATACTCACTGTACTAAGCGTGGTCAAGTGGCCGCCTAACTCCAGCTGTTTTCCGCGTACGAGGTCGATAAGCAGCGGTCGATACTCACTGTACTAAACGTGGTCAAGTGGCCGCCTAACTCCAGCTGTTTCCCGCGTACGAGGTCGATAACCAGCGGTCGATACTCACTGTACTAAACGTGGTCAAGTGGCCGCCTAACTCCAGCTGTTTCCCGCGTACGAGGTCGATAACCAGCGGTCGATACTCACTGTACTAAACGTGGTCAAGTGGCCGCCTAACTCCAGCTGTTTCCCGCGTACGAGGTCGATAACCAGCGGTCGATACTCACTGTACTAAACGTGGTCAAGTGGCCGCCTAACTCCAGCTGTTTCCCGCGTACGAGGTCGATAACCAGCGGTCGATACTCACTGTACTAAACGTGGTCAAGTGGCCGCCTAACTCCAGCTGTTTCCCGCGTACGAGGTCGATAACCAGCGGTCGATACTCACTGTACTAAACGTGGTCAAGTGGCCGCCTAACTCCAGCTGTTTCCCGCGTACGAGGTCGATAACCAGCGGTCGATACTCACTGTACTAAACGTGGTCAAGTGGCCGCCTAACTCCAGCTGTTTCCCGCGTACGAGGTCGATAACCAGCGGTCGATACTCACTGTACTAAACGTGGTCAAGTGGCCGCCTAACTCCAGCTGTTTCCCGCGTACGAGGTCGATAAGCAGCGGTCGATACTCACTGTACTAAACGTGGTCAAGTGGCCGCCTAACTCCAGCTGTTTCCTGCGTAAGAGGTCGATAACCAGCGGTCGATACTCACTGTACTAAGCGTGGTCAAGTGGCCGCCTAACTCCAGCTGTTTCCCGCGTACGAGGTCGATAACCAGCTGTCGATACTCACTGTACTAAACGTGGTCAAGTGGCCGCCTAACTCCAGCTGTTTCCCTCGTACGAGGTCGATAACCAGCTGTCGATACTCACTACTAAACGTGGTCAAGTGGCCGCCTAACTCCAGCTGTTTCCCGCGTACGAGGTCGATAACCAGCGGTCGATACTCACTGTACTAAACGTGGTCAAGTGGCCGCCTAACTCCAGCTGTTTCCCGCGTACGAGGTCGATAACCAGCGGTCGATACTCACTGTACTAAACGTGGTCAAGTGGCCGCCTAACTCCAGCTGTTTCCCGCGTACGAGGTCGATAACCAGCGGTCGATACTCACTGTACTAAACGTGGTCAAGTGGCCGCCTAACTCCAGCTGTTTCCCGCGTACGAGGTCGATAACCAGCGGTCGATACTCACTGTACTAAACGTGGTCAAGTGGCCGCCTAACTCCAGCTGTTTCCCGCGTACGAGGTCGATAACCAGCGGTCGATACTCACTGTACTAAACGTGGTCAAGTGGCCGCCTAACTCCAGCTGTTTCCCGCGTACGAGGTCGATAACCAGCGGTCGATACTCACTGTACTAAACGTGGTCAAGTGGCCGCCTAACTCCAGCTGTTTCCCGCGTACGAGGTCGATAACCAGCGGTCGATACTCACTGTACTAAACGTGGTCAAGTGGCCGCCTAACTCCAGCTGTTTCCCGCGTACGAGGTCGATAACCAGCGGTCGATACTCACTGTACTAAACGTGGTCAAGTGGCCGCCTAACTCCAGCTGTTTCCCGCGTACGAGGTCGATAACCAGCGGTCGATACTCACTGTACTAAACGTGGTCAAGTGGCCGCCTAACTCCAGCTGTTTCCCGCGTACGAGGTCGATAACCAGCGGTCGATACTCACTGTACTAAACGTGGTCAAGTGGCCGCCTAACTCCAGCTGTTTCCCGCGTACGAGGTCGATAACCAGCGGTCGATACTCACTGTACTAAACGTGGTCAAGTGGCCGCCTAACTCCAGCTGTTTCCCGCGTACGAGGTCGATAACCAGCGGTCGATACTCACTGTACTAAACGTGGTCAAGTGGCCGCCTAACTCCAGCTGTTTCCCGCGTACGAGGTCGATAACCAGCGGTCGATACTCACTGTACTAAACGTGGTCAAGTGGCCGCCTAACTCCAGCTGTTTCCCGCGTACGAGGTCGATAACCAGCGGTCGATACTCACTGTACTAAACGTGGTCAAGTGGCCGCCTAACTCCAGCTGTTTCCCGCGTACGAGGTCGATAACCAGCGGTCGATACTCACTGTACTAAACGTGGTCAAGTGGCCGCCTAACTCCAGCTGTTTCCCGCGTACGAGGTCGATAACCAGCGGTCGATACTCACTGTACTAAACGTGGTCAAGTGGCCGCCTAACTCCAGCTGTTTCCCGCGTACGAGGTCGATAACCAGCGGTCGATACTCACTGTACTAAACGTGGTCAAGTGGCCGCCTAACTCCAGCTGTTTCCCGCGTACGAGGTCGATAACCAGCTGTCGATACTCACTGTACTAAACGTGGCCAAGTGGCCGCCTAACTCCAGCTGTTTCCCGCGAACGAGGTCGATAAGCGCGGGAGCGATCAAGCCGATATTACACGATATCTGCCGCCGTACTTGATCTTGTACAATATTGTACGAGGCCGGGTATACTAGCCGCTATATGAGCCGCCATGGTATATTCTTATTACACGAGAGAAGTTCGCTTACTAGCATTTGACACATAGTGTGGTTTGTAGTAAATATGAACCGCATTTGTAGAACTGCTAACAGTCAATTACTTGCGTAGGCCTATAAAAATAGTTAGCACATCTTAACATTGCTATATTACTGTTCGCCTTCGTAAATTTATTGCTAACTAGTATAGTCACAGTTATTCTCTTGAAAATGATGCGAAGTCACTAGAGTACGAATGTGTTATTTTTAATTCTGACGATAATTACTAACCGTTTGCAAAATACAGTTTTTTCTTTACATACCATGTTATTATCGGCAGGTAACATATAATGATAAAAAAGAATTAGGGCCCGACTGAGTTTCGATTTCACACCCAAAGGTTACTTTTCTGAAGTGCACCGCGATTTCACCACTGCACTGCCATTTCACGCACGATAGAACCTGTTCATATGCTTTAGAAAAGTCATCCTCTCGAATTTTTTATTATAGAGTCAGTAATGTTTTAAGTATTTAGAACGGTTTTAATCTGTAATTAAAAGCTGTCATCGCCAATATTATTCGCCGTCGTATTTTAAATCTATTTGAAAGAGTCCCATCCTCGCGGATATATAATCAAGATGGAGGCATCCTTTTCGGTTTCTTCATCAACTCGTTTCAAGTAGTAGCCACGGGGAGCGCCCTACGCTCTGAAACTGCGATGTGATTGGTCAGGTACGAAACCTGGTATGGAACCTGCCACGAAAAAAATAGGACGTGTCCAATTACCAAACCGGGTACGAAATCTGGCCGTACAAGGCGGGAAATGCCAGACGGGTGCCACACTAGCCCGTACAACGGCCGCTATGGTGGACCTTGCACAAGCTTGTACGAAATCTGGTGAACGTGGTATCGTGTAATATCTCCTTAAGGGCGACATTGTTGCGCGCATCAAGTTCGCTATCGCCACTACTCGCAGGGCTCTGAACTGGCGTGCAGTGCAGTGTACCTACAATACCTACAAGAATCTATAAGTCGTGATCCTACCATTTAATTGGTGAAAAGTCTGTAGCGAGGTTACATGCAGGAACATCGAGTACTTTGTTATGTAACAAACCGAAATATTTTGAGAGGCTGTGCTTTGAAAAAGCCGTTTTTAGCTGTGCCAGAGTGTTGCGAAATGATGTTTCTAATGTGTATGATGTCTAGAAAGAAACCTCTATGCATAGTCTGAAGTTTGTTCATTCGGTAGACCGATACTTTGGGCGAATGCTTTATGGTTTCGTTAAAAAAAAACCTGGATTTCAAACACACTGCCTGGCAGTTGAAGCGCCCTTAACCGCCTAAGATGATGTCCGCAGTATACTAGTTCACATCTGACATGTCGCAGGATATGTCATATCATTGTCGTTGCTATGCAGGTCAAAGGTTAGTGTCAACACATACGGCGCCTTTCTTTGGGCAATGCTATTGGCTGCTGCTGACACACCCAATATTCTATAATTGGTTGCTTTTAGTGTCATGGCTCTACTCAAACGAGTTCCCAGGTTCCGAAGTGTCAGTTGCTATAAGAAATTCGTAAGAAGTTTTCACACCCTAAGTGTTAACTTTAGAATCACCTGAAATGAAAAGTAATGTGTGCGTTTAGGGATTAAAAGTGATGATGCTTATCGCAGCTGTTCGTGAAAAATTGCTCCGAAACATCAGTAAAACTATCGTGAAGTCATTAATCACCAACACAGATATGATCGTGCTTACTTACAACGGCACGGGCCTGATTTAACGACTGACAAATAATATAGTGGAATTTGGTCTTTTAATACTTCCGTTACATAATATTTTCGTGATTAGAATATGTACGTAACCACCCCTTATTTTCGGCGCTTAAAAATTTACAGTTGACCGGATGTTTTCATCCCATTAAAACGAATTTCGTTATATTAATTAAATAATTGAGTACCTATTTACTTTTTTATTAACTTACTGTTTTTTACCGTTTCAACTTAACAGTATTACGTAAAAATAGCTATAAAATTCTGTGATATTTTAGTGTATTTGTTAATGCAACTTATTGAGGTACTTAGTTCAATGATATTCTTTACATATCTACTAAATCATAGAGTTTGCATTGATACATGAGCAGGATCCTGTATTCAGAGGATTTTTCCAAGGAATCCTGCAAGGACTGTTTTAAGGTTTTCTGTACATTATAACCAACCGTAAGTGCTATCGATTTGGCCATGATGCGTTTCTTACATAAACTTCCCCACAAACATACGTTTCGATATGGCGGGATTAAGCAGATTACTTTTTGTTGCATATGTGTTTTTATACAGCTCCGTTGCAGATGTATCTTGTTTATTTCATCGTAGATAATCGCTGAGTTTTTTCCCAGATGTTTATCACGATTACTATCTTACTGGGGTTCATTGTTTCTGAATTTATGATTGGTCCTTGTTCGAGACTGTCTGAACTCCCGGACGTAAATATTACTGCAAATGTTTAGAAATTAAACGCAGCATTATTGCGGAACTCAGAAAAAAATTTGTAAGCAACCTGTAATTGTTTAGTTGGTTTGACGGCACTGTACCATAGAGGTAATTTCCAGAACTCTCTATTCTTGCGTGAATTTGGGAGTTTTTCCGCCCGTGGTTATACTTTTCTGCTTCCTTTTTACATACTCGCGTTTTAAAAAGTTTTAACGATGTTTCTCCTCAATCTTTTGCGCCAGCATTCCTCCCCTCCCACAACCCGCATCAGCCCCTTCGGTAGAAGAAGAGAACACTCCTTAGTGCGCATATTTTGTCCCTCGTTGCCGCTGTGCGACTTTGGAAGCAGGTTTTCCGCCCACTGTGTCTCCCGCTTTACAGACACGTTGCAAACGTGTTTTCCCGTTTTTTATTCTCTTTCACCTTTCTGCCATATTTTATGCATGCCTTCAAAAGGGAATCTGGTCCCAAGAGGAGTCAAGAAGGGGAAAAAATAAATGCTTGCTCGTTTTCAGGCATTAGTTTAAATATGACATTTCGTTTCGACATGCCTTTAGATGTGATTTTATTAATGAAGCTTTTACGCATTCATACAGGTGTAGGCCCGCTGGTTTTTATCTCGCGCGTCATTTCCAGACGTCAGGGCGTTATAAGACACGCGCTTTTATCCTCAATAAATTATTCATGTCGATATAATTCCATTACTGCCATGGAAGTGTGCACGCGAAGGGCGAATAAGATTTATTATATTCACATTGCTTTCCTTTTGCGCGTGGACAGGGTGCGAATATAAATTACAGTCAGTTAGGCGAAGTTCAGTGATTTTTTTCTCTGGGGAACAGCTGTCAATCTAAAGAGGAAATGAAATGCAAAAATAGGTATGTATGATATTTAGCGTACGTGATGTGTCCATCATTAAATCGAGAATCTGAGAGGAGATGCAGGGCCACGTTCGAATAGGGAGATCAACGCGGTAAATACAATAAAAAACCTCATATTTGTGAAAAATTCAAAACGCAAGTATATTAATGAGCGGTGGAACAGTATTACTTTTAAAAAATCATTATGCTGTTATCTTCCACGAGCTGTAATAACAGCTGTTACACGCCGTGGCATCGAATCAAACAGGACTTGGACGTGTTTCTGGGAGATCACTTGTCAGGCTGCCTCAACAGTTCATCGGCATTGGCCGCTGGACGATCTGAGTGACGACGTCCCAGAACATGTGAACATGCGAGCCAGGAGAGAAGTAGCCTCGCTTAGAATATGGACTCGCCATTTCTGCCAACATGTGGTCGAAGTTGTCTTGTTGAAATATGACTCCAGGAGTGTGCTGAGTGTAGGGGACGGCTTCAGCCTCCAAAACTTTCCCAATGTAGAAGTTGCTGTTGAGAATGTCAAAAATTCGTAGCAGCCGAGATCGCATATGACACCTAAATGGTCCCCAAAATATCAAGGCCGTCGTTCGTGCAATATGACGCTGCACCGTGCATTCTGGAAGATGGCGCTTGCCTTGACATTATGGAATGCGTTTGCGACTGTCGTCATTATCTAATTGAAGCGGGACTCATCAGAAACGCGACATGTTGCCACTCTGCATGCACGTGGGTGAGTTCGTGAGTTCATTGTACCCTTAGGCAGTCCTCTGGCTCAAGCACAAGGACATCCTCTACAAAGGAATACATGCATGCAGTCCTCTGCGAAGCAGGAGCCTTCGAAGCGTGGTAGCAGACAAAGTCAAACCTGTTGCAGTGTTACAGTTCTGCTAACATTCTAGACAAAACTGAACTTCCCGTCACTGCTACGTGGTTGAGGTATCTGTCAACCCGCATTTGACGTCGACGAGGCGAGTCACAGTAGGATCGTTTACAACCCACTGACCGTGAACATATATGCTTGCCAGCTCGTAGTGGCATGTGCAAGCATTCTCAAATTCTTATAATTTCCATATCGTACCCTGCTTTCCATTTTCATGGGTTTCTTCTCACTTGCATATTTATTTCGCGGTGTTAGATTTTAAAAACAAGAATAGTATAACCATGTGGCGGTGTGCTAAACGTGGACGATGATCGCCCACAGGATGGCTGCGTCAGTACAGGACGCCCTTGACCTCACGATACCCTCAGGCTCTAACACTGAGAGCAATACATGATTGTGGGAGCCATCTTCTAGACTGTTCCAATAGGGATAGCGATCTGATGGGTTGAAGGTATCATCTAAATATTGTTCACAAAGATATAAAACCCAACAGAACTGTTTGTTGTATTCCTGTCTAAATGTATTTGCTACTGTACATATTGTTGCTACAGCAGAACACTGCGATCCTGTGCGATCCTGTTCAAAAACTGATAGCACCTCCAAAAAATTAACTTCGACAATCTTTGGATTGTTTCCACAACAGCTAGGAGTGTAATAATTTAACAATATGTTATTGCTGCTACTCATAAACCCGATCATCGAACTGTACATTACTAGCCTCAGAACATTCTGGTAAGTTTTTACAATTCTGATTCTTATGGGAACAATCAAAATATTGTTGAAGTTGTTCTGTTGGAGGTTCTATCTGCTTCGTAGTAGCAAAGCAGTGCCCTGATGTAGCAACCATGTACAGTTGCAAATACAATAACAGAAAGGAATACAACAGTCAGTTCTGTTGGTATTGCCATATATGTTCGCGATATTTATATGGTACCTACAACCGGACTATATTATTTTCTCAGTGAACCCCGGCGTTTTGGACGTGCACCCTCCAAGCCAGTGGAATGGTTCTCAGCCTTTGTGAGGCTGCCGTCTGGTATTTTTTTTTTGCCAGGAGGGCCAAGCCGCAATAAATTTAATGGTATATAAATTTTCAAGTTTTTAAAGTAATACATTACGTAAGAATTACTGAAATCTTGTAGCCTACTGCAGTTTCCTCAAACCAAAATTATAAAATAAATTAGTGATCATTGATATATCCCAGTCCGATCACCATAATATATAATTAATATCATTGAACGTGAGATTAATTATTGTATTATTAAATCGATTTAATGACGTGGTTGGAGGAAACAAATTTAACGAGGAAATATTAATATATTGCAACCTTCCATACAAGTCAGCTCAGCAGGGGAACCGGCAAAAGAATGTCAACTTGTCGACGTTAAACATACACTTATCAAATATTTATACATGTAAAGTGTGAGTTGTTGGATTATGGGGACTTTGGCACATCGGGCGGGCGGCCATATTGGATCCAGCTGACCTTGACTTTTGACCCCAAAAATACAAAAAATCCAGAAAATTCCAAAATTTATAAATAAATTGTATTAAATTTAAAAAAAAAACAATTTTAAAATCTTAAATTACCGGAGGTCCTCTACGCCCCTCTCAACACATACTCATTCCACCGTCGTGATAAGTGCAGCCTTCCACCATCTTAGACGATGCAGTCCGCCATCTTGGTAAGCATCACAGCCACCGTCTGCCATCATGTTTTTTTCATTTGTCATTTGTTTATACATTACTGGAGTTAGTCGCTAACCTTCGTTCGAACGCCATCTTGGTTTTTTCGTTTTTCATGTGTTTTACATTGCTGATGCTGTCCCAAGCACCGCGCCCAGCAGACGACTGACCACCTCCATTGCCCCCTTTCAATATATTTAATTGACCAAATGCCCCACCCCTGATTTCTCATTGGCTAATTGTCCACTCCCTTCCAATATATTGAATTGCTCCGCCAATGTTTCTCATTTGCTTATTACTCTGGTGTTTTCGGGCACCTTCGTTCGACCAATTAATCAGTTCCCCTCCACCACCTTCCAGTATATTTATTTGCTCCGTTAAAGTTTAACATTGGCTAATTACTCGGGTGTTTTCGGAAACCTTCGTTCCGACCAATCGGTGGCCTAATTTAATCGCGACGGCGGATTATTTTTTCCCTCTTAAATGTCTTTATAAGAAGCAACCTGAACCCTCTCGCGAAATCAGTCATTTTTCTCACTCTAAGAAATGTACGCTTGTTGTCCGAGCGGCCAAAAAATCCTTTCGGCCATTTCGGCATTTGGAAGGGTGCGCTCACTTAGTGCCTTAGACAAACGAGACGAGTTAGTCTCACGCAAAGAAAGCTTCACTGAGTCTGGAACAAGTTATTGCAGTCATGCGCACCCATTATTACCATCACACGTATGTTCTCTCGTTGTTATTCGTATTCATTATAAACGAATTTTAATAATTATAAATAAGGGTTCCATTTAACCAAATATAAGATACTTTCGTGTTAACAGAAATACAAGGTGCTTGTGGTACACAACATATTTAGGACACAACTAAAGGAGGATATTTCAAATGTTTGATTCAAAAACTGTGAAGATACCGCGAATAGACTAGAACTAGTTTTCGTAGAAGTGCGAGCGGAATGAACGTATTGCTGGGTCGTGATCGCAGCAGCGTTGACTCGTACGACATAGCATCTCCGAGGTAGCGATAACATTTGGATGTTCGCGTACGACAATTTCACGAGTGTACCGTGAATATCGGGAATCCGGTAAAACATCACATCTTCGACATCGCTGCGGCCGGAAAAAGATCGTGAACGAACGGCACAAACGACGACTGACGAGAATCATTAAACGTGACAGACGTGCAACCCTTTCTCAAACTGGCGCAGATTGGATTTGCGGACTGCCCTGCAGGATTCATGGTGTGAATTGCCTCCTGCATACCCTCAGACATTAGTCGAGTCCATGCCACGTCGTCTTGTGGCCCTTATGCGTGCTCGGGGGGCCCTACACGATATTAGGTAGGTGCACCAGTTTTTTTGGTTCTTCAGTGTACTATTTCTGCGAGATGAATATAAACGTGACTTTATTAAATGCCTCGGAAAATCTGGCCGTGCGCAAGAAAAATATGTATAAATGAAAACACATCTTCCTTCCACTGAACGGCTGGTGGTACCCTTGTGTCTGAGCAATAACGTGGTGTCCAGGTATACGCCCACACCTCAAGGCCCACATATGACTGGAGTGCATGCGTGTTGTCGCCTCTAGGAATCTTCGACCACATGCGACGCGACCGCAGACCTAATGTATTACATTGTTGATTTTGTTTGCGGAGGAGTGAGAGTTGTTTATATTACAGATTAAAGCGAAAGTGTCACAACTGGAGAAGGAGGGAAGGAAAATGTGTTCTATTATTTTTTTCGAAGACAGGACGAGGTGTGACTTACAGAGTAACTAACTCGAGCGCACAAACAGAGCTGCACACACACACACACACACACACACACACACGCACACGCGCGCACACACACACACACATTGGAACTGTGTTGTCTGAAGGCGACCTTGATGAAACAAAGCTGACTAGCATTCGTAGTAACATTCTAGTGCCACAGTTCAACATTGAATAAACAACACCTTAGTGCAAAGTAGTGGTCACGCTGCCATCTTCTCACCAAATATAATTTATTTTATTTGCGCGAGGCTGTGAAGAGTGTACAATTTAATTACAAGTCATCATGCGAACCACCGAATCTGAACTTTCCTGATATTGAGTTGAGGTCTTTGAAAGACACCTCTCCAACTGAAATTCCCACACATCGACAATTCGAGCACATCCCTGCTGTTTAGAACTACGCGAAAACATATTTCCATCCAGGATGCTTAAAAGAATCCTTTGTAAAGCAAGCCTATCAAAATGATTATCATGGTTGTATGTAAAAAAACATTAATTCTGTTTACGGACATTTTTAACAATTGATGCTATGCACATCCATTTCAGCCACGAATGTTATTGTTTTATTAACTGAAATAAATGTACATATCAATAAATATAAATAAATTTTAGCATCAGTACCAATATTTTGTTACATACAACTACAGTTATTGTTGTTATGAACCTTACTTGACTTGTATTTTTTTCAAATATGCTTTCTAAAACATCCTGAATATAAATATGTTTAAATTTTCTTTTGTAATAAAATATTATTAATTTTTTTTACATTTGAATAAATAAGTTCTAGCTAAATATTTTAGAGTGTTATAGATTAACTTAATGTTATTATTTTATGTCTAACATAAGTCGTATTTTCTGACAGTATTGGAAGGGTTTCTACTAGTTTTCAAATGTTCTCTGCGTGTTGTAAAGTCGGGTGCAGTGAAAGCTACTCGACTTCTACATTAAGACATGTTGATAGATGGAAGTGAGTGTGTTGCCTGCGGTTGAATGAGCGAAGATGGAGAATGATGAGTGGCTGTTATAGTTGTTGCAGCTACCGTATGTAGTGGAGCTGACAGAGGTGGCGATGGTTGTTGCAGCTGCCATATGTAGTTGAGATTACAGAGGTGGTGGTGGTGGTTGTTGTTGTAGCTGCTAGATATAGTGGAGCTGACTGGGGTAGGGATGGTTGTTGTCGCAACTGCCGGATGTAGTGGAGCTGACAGGGGTTGTGATGGTTGTTGTTGCAGCTGCCGGACGGTGTAGAGCTGACTGTGGGCGAGCTGCAGGAGATGGCCACACGCCAGCAGCACCAGATAGACTCGCAGCAGCAGCTGCTGGCCGCCAAGGAGCAGCGACTGCGCTACCTCAAGCAGCAGGAGGTGCGACACCAGCAGGTCGCTGCTGAGAACGAGCGCCTCCGGAGGCTGCGAGAGCGAGTCGAGGCCCAGGAGCTGAAGTTGAGGAAGCTGCGCGCGCTGCGGGGGCAGGTCGACCACAACAAGCTCAACAACGCCTCGCTCAGTGAGTCGCCCTCCTCTGCACGCATTTGTCAATAGTGGTATAGTTGGTTCACACTAAATATCAACCTGTGATAAAAGTCACTATACACAGTGGCATGTACAGGGACCTAGTTATCTTGTCAGTGAGTTAATTAGCTTAGGCCTGAGCCTCAATGTATTGCAACTGTGATGTTTGAATTTATGTCCACTGAAGTTATTCATATCAGAATTCATATTTACATATTATTAACACACTAATGTTCCTACATTTCCCAAAGTTTAACATTGATGGGGCATGAGGGATGTGACTGTAAGCCATTCACAGTTTTTTCACACTTCTGTGAATCCCTGCTAAATTTCTACTTTTGTTTAGGTACCGATTACGTATCCTTCCACTACATGTAAACATAAACACACTGCAATGTGACAACGTGTTAACTGTCAAATGCTTTTTACTGTTTAACTCGACGCTATTCCACACCTGTGGCATACAAGGTGGTTCATAGGGTCGGGGTTAATTCCTCCAGGCACAGACTATAAGGTGCCTTGAAGGTTGAGGGTATTTCCGATAAGGTAGTATTTTGGGTGTTTCACTTTACTGGATGGATATATTATCTCGAGTTTACAAAAACATACAAAAACACTTCCGAAGTGTGGTACTCTATTTTGGCTAACTCGGATTAACTGTGGGCGACATCGTGGTGGAGGGGGGGGCTTCTCTGGACGGCGACTTGACACTTAACTCTGCTGGTGGTGCTGGTATGTTGTCGGCTGTAGATGAGATCCGGCGATGAGGGCGGCCTTGGAAAAGGCCCGTGTTTGGTTCCATCTCCCCTGGACTGCTGTTCTGGGTTCGTTCTGACATCCTCTTCGCGATTTCTTGACGCAACTGCTTCTCTCGGCGCGGTAATAATGAACTGTCCTGTTCACTAACTGTCCTACTGATGTACTCATGTACTGATGTACTGTTGTCGCCGGGGGTCTAATCTCCCTCGGCTGCACTCGGTGCAGCTGATTTTCAACCGAACACTCGTCCCGAACTAACCTCTCTGCGCTGCGATATTCAACTCTCTGACGTACTCTTCTGACTGAAAATTCCCACCCTCCCCGCAAAGAGGCTTATATCCCTTCTAGCCTCCCTCCCTAAATGTCGGCATGTGTCTCTATTGTTGGGGGAGGGGGTGGGTGGTGTCCTTTCAAAGCTTGTCAGCTATTTATTCCGCGGTGCATGTTTTCTGACTTCAGGCGAACTGCGTCTGCCTATCTCGTGATATCTCGGCACTTACAAATTTTACTTGGCTTGCTAGGGGTGGTGGGAGGTGGTTGGGAGCCCTACACTGCAGTGACACATGTAATGGCCTGCACGCGCATCTTCCACGGCTTGACATTTCTCTGCGGTGATTACAACTGACACGTGTCTCTCTACCCTGGTTTAAGCTGGCGGG
>NQII01002424.1:242156-256061 GCA_002778355.1 Clitarchus hookeri | reverse complement strand
GTTGGTGACAGCGCCGCTTCTAATTCCTAATTACGTCACGCGTCAACTGTTTTCATGTATGCAAAGAATTTAGTCATATTTCAAAAACCATTTCATATAAATGTTCACAATTTAGGCCTTTAAACATATTTAGGTTAGCTTCACGACTTTTTAACTGTGTCTATGTTCACGATAGTTATTATGGTTATTATTTTATATTAACATATTTGCTATACATGACATATCACATTACACATAATGCACATTAATATTTTGCCGCGACTATGTTTTACTCTGTTATAACTGCGGGAGAAAGAACTGTAGTATTTTACCTCTTGTTATTGATATGTCATGGGTTATTTCGTTAAAAGGACAGCCTCAGTTGGAACAAAAATTAATATGAAGGAACAACCAGTTCAACGATCAGACGCAGTAAATTCAAGCACGCAACTCGTGTCGCTTATTTTTTGTACATAGCAACGAAAAATTTAACAGATAGTGGTGAACATGCACACAAACAGGCCTACCGTAACTTTTGTTACGCTCATATTTATATGCATTGGTACTTACTGTTTTCTAGGTATATTTGATTATTTATTTAAATTTATCCGGCTGGGCTTAGTATTTTGTTGCGATTGTGGCAAACATTCAAATCACAGAGACGTAAGCAACTAGCACAAATGTGTTTCAAACACGTGGGACAAGGTTACAATGTTGTGATAAACAGACGTGAATTTCAAACAATTAATTTCTTATTAAAAACAATTCACGGTTAAAACATATAAGTTTCACACGCCCGATATTTGCAATCACACACACACACTGGTCCAACGTAACGTAATGGCAACAATACTTCCACACACAGCGGTCACGATGCACTTTACAGTATATTTATTCCTGCAGTGGAAAAACATATTTATCACAACATCGTAACTTTCCTAGGTAGGTTTAAAAAACACGAGTACGAAATTCACGCTTCGTTCAGAAACACGCCATATCATGCCGGCGTCGCCAGTCGCCACTTCTGCCAACTTCGGATTTGCAACCGTCCCGCCATCACATATAAATATATTATAATCAGTATTCAAACAATAAAATCTCGCTTCAGTAGTAAATTACAATTTCGAAAATCATAATTTTTTCTGTAATAAGTATGAAATAAGCTAAAATTGGAAACATGTATAATTTCCCTGCTACTGCAGGTGCTGCGAAACTTCCCGAGACAGTTAAAGAAATAGTAACAGAGAGAGAGAGAGAGAGAGAGAGAGAGAGCAAGAGAACGACAAGCTCCGTTCCGCTTGTTGAATTTTCTTCCACGGACGAAAAAAAAAAAACACCACGTCACTAGGGCTTACGCGTGGTAATTTGCACTGATATTTTTAACTGTAACAATGAAATATGTTTCCTTCAATGCCACCTAAAAATTCAAATATATCAATAGGCTGCGTTTTTATTTTACAAATGGCATACCCAAAAACTAGGTTAAAACAATATTTATCTGTGAACAATTTCTTATCAGCCGTTGCCAACACATCGCTTCTCTCGCTCGTTTTACTTCGTATTTAATACGAAATAAATATCACAAGTTATAGAAGACACTAAACTATAATTCCATTTATTAAAAAAATACAGTATTTTAAAGTTAATCACAGTGTTATATATTTGTGGTATACAAGTTACTGAAAAAACATGTTGACATATTACGCCTAGAGTGATTTTTCAAAGGTTCTTTTCAAAACATCCGAAGATGCCGTGAATGGACTATATGCCAATGGATATGTTAAATTTACATATATTTCGAGAGGATACAAAATAAGCAGGACTTAGAAAAGTGCTTAGTTTACTGTGAACAGCCTATATATAACCTGATTTGATATCTGCCATATCCGAACGTTTGGCAGGCGATAACATCGCCCGTCGTTATGAAGTTAGGAGGTGCCACGTTATTAACCAACAACAGCATGTTACCTTTAAGTATTTATCAATTGCTAAGACGTAACAATTATTAACAATTAAAAGGAACATAAAACGGGCTGACGCTTCTCGAATTCGTCGCTTCGTCTCACATACTTTCTGACGGTTTGCAATAACTGCTACTAATTCCCAAGTTTTCGAGGGCGTGTCTTTCTCTTAATGTTATGCTTTTCACACATTCCCCGTAACGAACCATCTCGCAGGTTGTGTACCTAGAGTTCAACATAAACATGTTTGTAATAAACTTCGCGTTTACTCAAGTGTTTTAAAGGATGTGCAAATTTTGGAGGAACTGTGTGTACATAAATGAAAACAGTTGTTACCGATGTAACTTATTAGTCTACATTCCTTTACACGTATATGCAATAATTAGATGAGATACTCCGACTGGTGTGAGGGAGGATTATGCATGTTTTAAACATGCGAAGTATGTCCCAGTAAGTATGTGACGAATCTTACTGCACGCTATGTGAGAGCGTGTGAGACCCAGTGGGGACAAGTGCTTCATGAGAAGCAACCATCTTTGCAGTGTAGCATATCAGTGTTCTGTAGTCAACATGGCGAGCTGGTCGGTGGGATATCCCGTCTTTGCTGTGCGTACGTTGTCTGAGTGCAAAAGCGCTGTGAAAGTGCAGTGAGCATTTAGTTTACGCTTTCAGATCGCGCGGAATGGTTCTGTCCCGTCAAGGATCGCCGTACCAAAGTAGGAGACATTAGCAACCGCACACGTATCTCGGGAGTCAAGTGCGTGGATTTCTTCCAGACACTGTAGTTTCACTGTCTGGAGACAGCAGGTGGTCTGCCAGGTCCCCGAACCAACAGCACCCGACGTTTTCCTTTGAGGGTAACTGAAGCCAGCAATGTACCCTACAAAACCCTGAAATATAAAACAGTTACGTGACCGTATTGTTGCTGAAGAGTGGAAAATGAACGGTAATTTAAAGGAGCGTGTCTTGGATGATTTATCCGCGGACCATATGAAACAGTTCGACGCCGGGGGTCACTTCAGTAATGCCATACCTTCTATCTCACTACGAAGGTTTGAAAACACTCACATCCTACTGGGACATCTCATATNGGTGATTTATGCGCGGACCATATGAAACAGTTCGACGCCGGGGGGCCACTTCAGTAATGCCATACCTTCTATCTCACTACGAAGGTTTGAAAACACTCACATCCTACTGGGACATCTCATATACATGTGATAGCAAAACCTATTTTCTACCAGAGTTGATGGTAGTTGGACGAATACCGTACTTTGTGAATTATGTGAGACCATAACAATTATTTCTGTGGCATATTTAAAGATGAATGCAATGGGTAACTTCAAGAAAGGCAACTGACTAAAGTTATAATTTAGTAAATTTATTGTGCATGTTAAGCATTTCAGCACAACAACTTGCAGTTGAGTATATTCGGCGGCACCAGATATACGCTTGTTTTAAAAATAAGAGACAATTTTACGGAAAACAAAAGCTCATGGTTTCCTTGCAAAATGTGGCGAGAATTAGTTTCAGAAGTCTCTGAGATATGACGTTTAGTTTATATTTCTGATGACATCTTTGATCATTACACATTAAAGATGTTATCGCTTAGTGCATTTAAGTGCCCAGAGTAATAACTTATAGCATGGAAAGTTAGGTTCAAACCAGTTTAATCACTCTACACATGTGATATATTACTCAAATGACAATGAGGCTCTCATTTTGAAAATAAGGAAATAGTAATTTAAAATTACATAATTTATGTTTTTTTTTGTGACAGTACTCTTAAATGTTGAATTTACCTACATTTACAATTTTTTTTTACTTTAGTGTTTACATTGCTTCTTGTTTTTTTTTTTACACCAATCCCTTGACACTTAGGAATAAAATAATAAAACCATTTAAGAATTGTTCTGTTAATTTAAGTCTTAAATTAAAAAAATATTGTTAACGATAATGTTACCTTTGAAATAATAATTTCCACAATGAAACAGCCGATCTACAAATCAAAAACAGCTTTCATATTATGTGAACTAATTTCACTAGTTGGTTTACATTTGAATGCGAATATGGGACTGAGTCTGGAATGTTTCTGTTTTGTGTAAGGCCCTTTCATGAAACGTGTAAGGCTTTTTTTGGCGAATAATAGACGTAATTTCGGCAAACGTATTTTTATAATATCCTTAAATATTCATAAACATTTCGTAGGTGGTTTTTGAGATGGAGAAACTCAAATCGTTAAGTTATGACAATTTTTATGGTACATTTTAAATTTAAATTGTTATATTTTGCATTTCGGAACCTATAACATCGTGTACAATAGTCTTTAGATTTATGAATGACCCAGATTCCATTCTGATAATATACGCTGTTTCGGAGATCATTTTTTCCCCAAAACAATTACTCAATTTTGCTGTATTTACGAGGGCTATTTTAAATTCAACCTTAAGTTAGTTGATAAAGAAAGTCTTAAATACATAAAACTATGTGTATTGCATATAAAACTATGTACAAATCTACTTAACTTCTCCACACAGTCGCTACAATATGAAAGTACTTGTACAGTTTCACTAGCTTGTACAAATCCTTCTCAACTGTGGGAGAACTTCATTGAAACCACTACAGTCACTACCGATAGGAGCATGAATGTTGCATTAGCTAGCGTCAACGAAACACTCACTACCGATAGCATGAATGTTGCTTCAGCTAGCGTCAACGAAACACTCACTGCCGATAGGAACATGAATCTTGCTTCAACTAGCGTCAACAAATCACTCACTACAAATAGGAGCATGAATATTGCATAATCTAGCGTCAACGAAACACTCACTACCAATAGCATGAATGTTGCTTCAGCTAGCGTCAACGAAACACTCACCACTACCGATAGGATCATGAATGTTGGTTCAGCTAGCGTCAACGAAACACTCACTACCGATAGGAGTTTGATTGATGAATCAGCTAGCGTCAACGAAACACTCGCTACCGATAGGAGCCTGAATGTTGCATCAACTAGCGTCAACGAAACACTCACTACCGATAGGAGCATGAATGTTGCATCAGGTAGCGTCAACGAAACACTCACTAATGATAGGAGCATGAATGTTGCATCAGCTAGCGTCAACGAATTACTCACTATCGATAGGAGCATGAATCTTGCTTCAGCTAGCGTCAACGAAACACTCACTAACGATAGGAACATGAATGTTGCTTCAGCTAGCGCCATCGAAANCGAATTACTCACTATCGATAGGAGCATGAATCTTGCTTCAGCTAGCGTCAACGAAACACTCACTACCGATAGGAACGTGAATGTTGCTTCAGCTAGCGTCAACGAAACACTCACTAACGATAGGAACATGAATGTTGCTTCAGCTAGCGACATCGGAACACTCACTAACGATAGGAACATGAATGCTGCTTCAACTAGCATAAACGAAACACTCACTACCGATTGGAACATGAATGATTCTTCAGTTACCGTCAACGAAACAATCACTACCGATAGGAACATGAATGTTGCTTCAGCTAGAGTCATCGAAACACTCACTAACGATAGGAACATGAATGCTGCTTCAACTAGCATAAACGAAACACTCACTACCGATTGGTACATGAATGGTGCTTCAGTTAGTGTCAACGAAACACTCACTACCGATAGAAACATGAATGTTGCTTCAGTTACCGTCAACGAAACAATCACTACCGATAGGAACATGAATGTTGCTTCAGCTAGCGACATCGGAACACTCACTAACGATAGGAACATGAATGCTGCTTCAACTAGCATAAACGAAACACTCACTACCGATTGGTGCATGAATGGTGCTTCAGTTAGTGTCAACGAAACACTCACTACCGATAGGAACATTAATGTTGCTTCAACTAGTGTCAACGAAACACTCACTACCGATAGAAACATGAATGTTGCTTCAGTTACCGTCAACGAAACAATCACTACCGATAGGAACATGAATGTTGCTTCAGCTAGCGACATCGGAACACTCACTAACGATAGGAACATGAATGCTGCTTCAACTAGCATAAACGAAACACTCACTACCGATTGGTGCATGAATGGTGCTTCAGTTAGTGTCAACGAAACACTCACTACCGATAGGAACATTAATGTTGCTTCAACTAGTGTCAACGAAACACTCACTACCGATAGGAACATGAATTTTGCTTCAGTTACCGTCAACGAAACAATCACTACCGATAGGAACATGAATGTTGCTTCAGCTAGCGACATCGGAACACTCACTAACGATAGGAACATGAATGCTGCTTCAACTAGCATAAACGAAACACTCACTACCGATTGGTGCATGAATGGTGCTTCAGTTAGTGTCAACGAAACACTCACTACCGATAGGAACATTAATGTTGCTTCAACTAGTGTCAACGAAACACTCACTACCGATAGGAACATGAATTTTGCTTCAGTTACCGTCAACGAAACAATCACTACCGATAGGAACATGAATGTTGCTTCAGCTAGCGACATCGAAACACTCACTAACGATAGGAACATGAATGCTGCTTCAACTAGCATAAACGAAACACTCACTACCGATTGGTGCATGAATGGTGCTTCAGTTAGTGTCAACGAAACACTCACTACCGATAGGAACATTAATGTTGCTTCAACTACTGTCAACGAAACACTCACTACCGATAGGAACATGAATGTTGCTTCAACTAGTGTCAACGAAACACTCACTAACGATAGGAAAATGAATGTTGCTTCAACTAGCGTCAACGAAACACTCACTACATATAGGAACATGAATGTTGCTTCAGCTAGCGCCATCGCAACACTCACTAACGAAAGGAACATGAATGTTGCTTCAACTAGTGTCAACGAAACACTCACTAACGATTCCTTGTACTTACAACGTTCAACTAGTGTCAACGAAACACTCACTAACGATAGGAACATGAATGTTGCATCAGCTAGCGTCAACGAATTACTCACTTCCAATAGGAGCATGAATGTTGCATCAGCTAGCATCATCAAAACGCCCAATTGAAAACGCCAGCTCCTATTGTCAGTAATACCTTTTAAACACTAATTATACCTGAGCACCGGGTAGGCTGCAAATGCAATCTAAAATACATAACTGCATTGGGTAGTCATAAATATACATCAGCGTTATATGGTTCATCCAGGGGGTCCTGAATTAATAATTTATGTTAATCTCTTGCCGAAAACTAAATGAATGGTCACCATGACGTGTTCTTTATTTTTCCACCCTAGATAGCATAACTAGTACGTTAAGTCTGTTCCTACAGCATATCGCAAACACTCAGGATTTGTGAGACGAGCGGGCGTCGTAACGTCGTGAAAGGGCGCCTAGGTTTCTCAGCCTGCACTCCGTTCTGGCGAGGAGATGATAGTATCTCGGCTATGATCGAGAAATTTCCAGTTGTGACTGCTGTGTTGAAGTCTTCTTTCGTTTCGCGTTGTGCGGCCCTGCAATACTGTGCACGAGAAGGACGCCCTTTGTGTTGGATCGACTACCACCATTCCACAGTAAACATCTAAAGTTATTGATTATTGCTCCTAGACGTTGCCAGGTTCGTTGGGATCGTGGTCTTAATAATAAATTACAAGTTGTAAAATTTAATTTCATAATTTCATTTACAATTTTACAAATTTAAAAACTATACAGCTGGTATTTTCTACAATATACTATAATTCACTGAGTTGCAGTCCACTGCGCAAACTAATAAATTATTAAATAAATACAATCACATGAATCTATTTAGTAAATAACTATTTCTACTAAAGGAATGGCAGTGGTGTTAATTCTCATAACCATTCCAGATGCAGCAAAGTGTCAGTCTGTCATCGTACACGTCAACCACAACCCCAAACACTTGTTCTTGAGTATGCCGATGTCTCCCTGCAGTAGCCTGGTAACCGCCGCTCGCAGCTCGCCAGAACTACACAGTCGTGCAACAATTACCGCCGGCGGAGTTACAACTATGTGTACACTCGTGCTGATACTTACTGTATATTTCCACACATACACATGTTCCAGATGACATAGTTCTGTATCCGGAGTTTGTTTGACCAGCTAAACAGTCGAGTAACAACTGTCACCGGAGGAGTTACAACTGTTTGTACACTCGTGCTGATAGTTACAGTGTATTCCCAAAAAAACACACGTGCCTTAGATGACACAGTTCAGTGTTCGGAGGTTGGTAGACGAGAGGAGGTGATCTCCGACCTTCTGGAATGTGTTGGCCGCAGCCAGGTGAAGATGTCCTTCACAGGCACATCAGATCTGCCTCGCCACTCTACGTCATCATGGCACAGGCTCCGTTATTGTGAAGACATGAGACTTTCAGGTTGCCGACTGACGGCAGTTAGAGAGGAGGGGCCTTTTTTTTATTCTAAAGTGTTTCTTTAATTTCTTGGACAATCAGTTTGCATCAGCTGTTCTTGTTGTTCCTTCGTCTCTGCATCCAGAAAATTAACCCATATCAAGTCCCCAGCCATGATCGCGTCTAGAAATTCGCCCTCTTCGTGATAGCGTGGGGAATACACGCTTTCGAAAATATTTTCTTAAACAATGTCATAGCTTACTTTGCTGTGCGACTTTCGCTTTCGAATGAGATTGAAATGGTTCTGGTTCGAGACGTACTTGAAGTGTGGTTCAGAATTTTAGCACACAATTTGTGGCAGAAAATGAGTGATTCTTATCCGACTAAAGTTGGAAATTTCCGTCAACATTGGTTAACATGATATAGGCCATTCACGGTATCTTCACACTTTCCTGTAGACCTGCTAAAGTTCTATTTCCAGGATATTCCTCCGCCTCATGTTAACGAAGCTTAACCTACTCTAGAAAATTACACCAAAAGGACAACGCACCGCATTCTTGCGCAGTCACTGCAATACAATTCTGCATAAGAACTATTTATTACCAGGCATTACCAACACTCCTATTCTCCCTTTTTCATTATAATTATAAATTAAATATCTTTTCTCATAGTTAATATACAAGTAAAATTTCAATTTAACCAAAAGTAGGGTGACTTTTATGTTAACATAAGTATACAATGCTTGTGATACATTACATATTTAGGGCACATCCAAGCACGTTGCAAATGGGGTGATTTTTCAAAGGTTTAATTCAAAAAGTGCGACGAAACCACGAATAAACTGTACTTCACAAGCGTATTACTTTTTATGTTAAACATTATATTAGTGTAGGTGATGCGACTTCCATGATCATAGCGGGTTGCAAATCACTCGTCCCCTGACACCGTGACCACGCAGTTATTCTGGTCCTAGTATCAGCTGTGTAGGGGTTCCTGGTCCAGCCACAAATCTAATAACGCGGTCTGGTAAGTACAAAGTTGGCGGATGCTGAGGCAGACCGTGATGGATGTTGTAACCGCATCAAGAACTCTGTAAGGACCAGGCGACGAGTCAAAGGAGATACGAAAAAAAAAACTGGCGCTGCTTNATGCTGAGGCAGACCGTGATGGATGTTGTAACCGCATCAAGAACTCTGTAAGGACCAGGCGACGAGTCAAAGGAGATACGAAAAAAAAAACTGGCGCTGCTTGTTAAAGGACAAGTGGGTTCAAACAGTTGGCAAGACGAGACCCGTCTTCCTTATGATAGCAAGTGACTTTCTTTCTCTCCCTTCTCTCGNTTGTTAAAGGACAAGTGGGTTCAAACAGTTGGCAAGACGAGACCCGTCTTCCTTATGATAGCAAGTGACTTTCTTTCACTCCCTTCTCTCGCTCTCTCTCTCGCTCTCTCTTTCTGAGCCTTTCACCAGCTGCAACGGATCTCGCTCATAGTTGAGCAAAGATATTTGAGTGTCCGCAGAAGTTCTCGAACTTCCTAGTGTGATGTATGTGTAGAAGGTTAATCCACAAACGTTTGACGGGTGCTGACATAGTTGACAACATCATTATGGTTTGAATATACTTATATGCACTGGATGGGGCGGAATTTGGCCGACAAACACTTCGTGGGTGTTTCCTTTCGCCAAATAAAGTGAGAAATATACGGGANCCACAAACGTTTGACGGGTGCTGACATAGTTGACAACATCATTATGGTTTGAATATACTTATATGCACTGGATGGGGGCGGAATTTGGCCGACAAACACTTCGTGGGTGTTTCCTTTCGCCAAATAAAGTGAGAAATATACGGGATACTTATAACCTGAACTGGATATTACGAGAAATATAAGCTATCAAAAATCTAGTTTTAAAACTGTATTTTTTTTTGCGAAATATCGGAAACTAACTAAATGACACTTCTCCGAGCATTGTTTAATGTCATCGTGATCTTCAACCTCACACCGTAAGGAAAGTAACTGTGGGGGCCGCCCTCCTACTGCAGACAACTTTTTACTGTCAGGAGTTCTTTTATTTGGTTCATTGGGCAGAGTGACATAATTAACATAAACAGCCGTCTTGTTGCAACTGTCCGATACCCACCGTTTTCGTGTAAAACCTTCAGCATCAGCGATATAGCGGCCAGCATGCAGGCAAAAGCAATACTACCTACATGCGAGTATGGTATGTCCACTGCACAGTCGATGGTGGCAGACATGTTTAACACTACCTGTTAACAACCTACTCTAAACAACAAATAGAATACATTAATAACCTTAAACTATTGAATATCAGCTCTCGATGCCTCGCTGTTCAGAGCCGCCCTAATTTCTTCACTAACTTTTCACTTTCACTTACAATACTGAAGATGCCGGCTTTTTTCTGGTGATAGTCTGTGTTCGATTCCCTGCACGAAGTGTTGATAGTGACTATGGGCCTAGAAGTGTATCGCTGTCGCCAACACTTTAGTGTGCGGTTTGCTGGAAAGCGGTTGGTCCTGGACAGTTGCAAGAGGGGCCATTTTTGTTGATGAAATCACGCTACTTAAATAACCAGCATCAAACGTTCATAAATCCTGGCCGTAAGAAAAGTTGTCTGCAATAAGAGGGTGGCCACCCTTATTTTCATTACAGTGCTCATACGTTGAAGTTACCGATAACATAAAACAGTGTTCGGAAAATTATAATTTAATTTCACCTCGTTTCCGATATTTCACGAAAATACAGTTTAAAAACTCAATTTCCATGGGCTCTTATCTCCTTGAATACTCAGTTAAGGTAAAAATGGACCCATATCTCCTACTTGATTTTGCATAAAGAATAATCTCACGAAATTTGTCGGTTGAATTTCACTCCACTCTGTATGTGTGCGTGTGAATATATAATTATATGTGAATATGTGTTCATGTGTGCGTGAGCGCTCGCGTGTGGTTTACAGTTGTGATAATGGTTTTGTAGTAATAAAATGGAGTGTTTCTTTTCCGTCCAACTGATATCTGGTGTACAATGTTGGCCAGCACTGAGAGCGTGCACACTTCCGCAGTTTACATCTAGAACGTTCGTAAACACTTGTTGAACGACAAGGAGAACGATACAAGAGCACACTAAACATACCAGTTAAGGCTAATCCAAGGACAGCTGAACTTATTTATTACCGAGTCATTGTTTATTGCGGGATGCTGCCTTTAATAGAGGTGCGGTGATGTGAGCGCATTCGGCGTGAGACATCGCCTTTCGAAACAAAATGACGTCTCGTTAAGGGCGCAGCCTACCTGTCGCTTGAATTGCGTTGCAGTGTGTTTGGACGCCATGTTTTATTACCAAACCATTAAACATGTCCCCATTAAACCAATGTACGAAAAGGAAACACACTTCAGACGAGGCACGTATAATACTCTTAATACATCATACACATTAAAAATGCTGTTTTCGAGACCGCCAACACAGCTAAGAACTGCTTTCTCACACAGCTGTATCTCGTAGTATACTGGTCGGGAGCATGGGAAACTATTACAGGCACCTGCACACAACTCCGCTACAGACTTTCCAACAATAACATGATAGGGTCACTGCTCTAAGTCCCATAGGTACACGCAGTACTACTGCACTCCGGTTCAGAGCCTTGCGCGTAGCAGCGAAGGGACGTCAGGCTAGAGCTACGTTTCTGTATCCTCGGGTACTTTCTGCTTTCTGGAATTACCGTTGTCGACCCTGCCGTACATATCCAGCGAAACTGTTCATTTCATTTCCCCCCTCTTTTTAGAGCCTTGGTTTTTATACCCGGGAGGCTGGATGCTCAATAAACTAGCCCAGCATACCCGAAAAAGTACAGAACGAAGAAGATTGATCACCACCATTTTCGATTAACACGTGATGTCAAAGTCGTTAGCCGTTACAGTGCGAGAACGTTTGTCGTAACCAGGGACCGGCATGGCTTAGTGGCACGTACTGTCTGCGGCAGACTTCTTGGCACTTGTCTGGGCGGTGGTGAGGGTGTTTGCCAAGGAGAAGTGAACAACTGAGCTTGTGTGTGTATAGCCCCATCGCGCGCACTTCTACCAGCGTGTCCAAGACGTTGAAGCACCGGAACACTTAAGACTACTCACGCATATGCATCACACACCTCATCGTCCCTATGAACGTGACATTGAACTAGTGTACAGTCTTTCTTTCACCAACCCACCTCAATTAAAATCTTACCATTGACTGAAAATGTTTACAATTATAAAAAATAAAGTAAATATACCTGTAGCATGTGGCTTATTTTCCTGCCTATACACCAGGAACTTCATTTTAAATAACGGACAAACCAGTGTGGTCGTAAACTGAACTTTCAACCGTGCACCAAATGTTAACGCAGTATATCTGCTTCCACGTGAATAGCTTTGTTCAGCGTAATTTTTATAAATGTGAACCAGGCTATGATTGTGAAATCATACAACGGAAACATTGGGAAATGTTTTTATTTAAGAGTATGGATAGTAACGGGGGCCCGAATGTAATGTCAATTCTTTGGAAGAATTGAGGTTGGTGATTTGGAGAATCACTACACTTCACAATGACATTACACGTCTGCAGCAGGACTGTACACTTGCTCAGTTGTAGCTTCGTAACTGCAGAATGTACTGGTTAATGAATACCGGAGTCGGGACAACAGTTCCGTACTGAAAACTACAATGTACGACAGAAAACCTATAAGGTGCTTAGCAGTTACATTTTGTACGAAAAAAATGTTCATCAATGTGATCCAAAACAGCTCTAAGAACGTTTATTAAATCGCTATAAAAGAACGTAATATTACTACAAAACAAAAACATATAAAGAAAACATTTATTAACAGCAAACAAATATTTCTCTAACCTTCTCTTTCAATTAAAGCAATAATGTGTTACTGTAAACAAAACAGCCTCAAAGAAATGGGTTTCTTTGCCCTACAGAAAACTATGAATGGATTTTCTTAGAAAGTACTGAAGGCGTGCATCTGAAAACCGCACATCTAAAGACACATTCATTACTAATGCCATGACATCAAACTCATGAGGCATAGCCAGCGAATGTCATTATTTCTACTGCTGGCATTGCTGACGAGTGTTCCACCACTGAAACCATTGACTGTCTGTTGACTTTCCTAAATGGCTTCCTACTGGCCAGTGCTGTCAGTAGAAGAATGCAGGCGATGAATGCGAGAAGCGCTCTCAGAAGTGCTGTGAGCAATGGCGGTGCATGGCGTCTCGCCGGCCATGGACACAGCATTGTGAGACCTCACCGTGATTAACCACGTGACCTTGAGCGGAATATCTCCTGTGGAAACTGCCGGGAAGTATTCCCACCTACACACCGCGGCCATCAAAAACTGTTGCACATTCCCATTTCTCTGTCGTCCTGCCGCAGTGCGCGTCAAGAATGTTTACTTATACTATCTCTCTCTCCCTCCATCCCCCTCTTTCACTCTCTACCCCCTCTCTCACTCCCTCCCTCTCCCCTCTCTTCTCCATCCCTCTACCCTCTCTCTCTCTCCCTAACTCCCTCCCCTCTGTCTCTCTCTCCCTCCCTTCCTCACTCCCATCCCTACCTCCCCCTCCTTATTCTCTCTCT
>NQII01002424.1:213954-237257 GCA_002778355.1 Clitarchus hookeri | reverse complement strand
TGAGTTCATGTACCAGTTAACCTGTTCAAGCAACAATAAAACTCGATTATGTGAACTCGCAAATAAAGTGTAATTTACTAGTAAATTGGACCTAGAGACAACAGTGTCGACGTATTCCTACGCCCTATCACCTAGGGCTAGCATCAAGTGCTGGCGCCTCACGCCGCAGAGCAGATTCAATACCTACTTCCAAACTTCAGCATTGGCAGGTATCAATTTATATACATATGTGCAGTTCATGGTAAAGTGAGCACTTTTGAGACCGTAGTTACTTTTTGTATTTCATACATTTTGTTTTATCTTTTAACCACTTTTAAAATAAATATTTACATGCAAGTAACAGACACAGTGAGTAGTCCCCCCGCACTCGGNTACATGCAAGTAACAGACACAGTGAGTAGTCCCCCCGCACTCGGAAGCTAACGTTTAGGCTAAAATAAAACATATTTATTGACTATTAATCCGAATGAAAGGGCTTTCAAAAATACTCACTTTACTGTGAATAGCCTACAATAATACAGTAAACGCATTATTTCCACATCAACAAGCAGTAAAATATTAAAATATGATGCAATNACTTTTGAGACCGTAGTTACTTTTTGTATTTCATACATTTTGTTTTATCTTTTAACCACTTTTAAAATAAATATTTGCATGCAAGTAACAGACACAGTGAGTAGTCCCCCCGCACTCGGAAGCTAACGTTTAGGCTAAAATAAAACATATTTATTGACTATTAATCCGAATGAAAGGGCTTTCAAAAATACTCACTTTACTGCGAATAGCCTACAATAATACAGTAAACGCATTATTTCCACATCAACAAGCAGTAAAATATTAAAATACGATGCAATCGTGTTCCATTAGATAATACACCAATGTTTCCATTTATGAAAATATTTCTGTGAAATACAATTTTTGTAAAACTTGTAACAAATAACAATATAAAATATATTACAACCGTATTATACAATGTTATATTTTTTTGTGTTTGGAGCGTTTTGATAGTTATTATAAATTAATTATATATTAAATAGGTACAACACGAAACTTTCAGATAGCTTGAAGAGTATTCCGTGCGGTATTTCGTAATAACATTGACCCACAACACCGAGTTCCCGCGAGTGTATCGGAAAGTGAGAGGACTGTGGTCAGAGTGATGTGTCGTATTGACAGCACGAAGGCCGTGGTGTGTTGGTCAGAGCACCTATCTGCAGTGTCCCACATCCAACAACTACTTGATAAACTCATAACCTCATTTAAATAGTACGTATAGTACACATATCGCTATTTTGTAACGTAGAACATGACTTTCGTGCGCTGATAAATTGTGCTGCAATTATTGGAAAGTAACTTACCAAAACCATTATTCATTACTCGCGTTACCGCGAACCATATTCATGGCTTGTTTAGATGAATTTAATATTTACTACCTCTAAGTAAACTACACTCATTTCCAAAAAAAAATTATTTCCCTGAAGGTGCTATTGCAGGGGCACGTAATTGGGAAAGTCACAGGACATGATAATACTTATACAGATAACATCAAAATATTCTACTAAACCAAGCATGTATTGCAGGAGACCAACACTTGCAGGATGCACTTAGTGTGGTGTTGGACCGCCCATGGCACAGAGAGAGGTGACGCTACGCTCGGGCATGGAGGCATAAAGATGTCGGATGTCCTGAGGAAAATCCTGCCACCGATGACGCAACTGACCATCCAAATCCGCCGTTGTTACCGCTGGCTGAAGTTGCTGTCCCTTCCGGCGCCAAACGTTCTCAATGAACTACAGGCCTGGGGATCTCGCTGGCCAAGGAAGCATGTTGGCATCAGGAAGGCAGACTAGAGATACCTGTGCTTTGTGAGGTCGGGCATCATCCTGCTGGAAAATGGGAATGTCAAGCTGCAACAAGAAAGGGAGCGCATATTGNGTGCTTTGTGAGGTCGGGCATCATCCTGCTGGAAAATGGGAATGTCAAGCTGCAACAAGAAAGGGAGCGCATATTGCCGCATAATTTCCTGGACATATCGCAGCGCCGTCAGGGTTCCTTCAATCACCACCAGTGGGATGCAGGAGTAGTAGGATATGGCACCCCACACCACACTCTCGTTGGGGCTATGTGCCACTGTACAATAAAGCGCGGATCGCAGCGCTGGCCAGGACGTCTCCAGACATGGATTCGGCGGTCATCTGTATCCAGACAGAACCGTGATTCGTCGCTGAACACCACTCGTCGCCAATCCGCCAAGCTGTCATGCTGCCCGTTTCAGGCAGGAGGTCACACTTACTCGGCGATGCTCAGGTCGTAATGGTAGAAGTAGCAAGGGACGCCTCGACGACAGTCCCCGCTCTGCTAGCCGCCTGGATGTGGTACTGGTGGACACAGACGTAGCTTCAGCTGCCGTCACATGTCCCTGGATGGTGCGCAGCGACGCCCGTGGAGTGCTTACAGGCTGTCGCACGATGAGACTATCCTCCCTGCTGGTGGTACATGTGTGTGTACCCTCCTGTCTCCACTGCGTCCAGCACAGACTCACAGTGTAGCCAGAGGGTTCAAGTGGCGAGCAATGCGCAGAAACGTGCAACTTGCCTCTTCGAGGCCNCACAGACTCACAGTGTAGCCAGAGGGTTCAAGTGGCGAGCAATGCGCAGAAACGTGCAACTTGCCTCTTCGAGGCCAACGATGCAACCTCTCTCAAACTCACTCATGTGAGGGAAAGTTTGTGGGGTGTGCCGTCGGTGCATGCTGCGTGTTCACTGGACTCGGCTCTGAGGCCCACACTACTCACACTGCTACTACGTCCTTATGCGGCGTCTTCCAGCGAAGAATTATGGAGGGACATGTATGCCCCCTAGCGGCACATACGCGCAAGAAACCTCATTAAACGCAAATTGAACATATGTCGGGCTATGTCGATAATGTGTGGCAACCTCCGTTGTACTCGCGCGATTCGTTCATGGTGTTCGATTTTTTTGCAAGTGAGTGTGTGTTCTGGATATAACTAGGAGCACAATTTCATCTACGATGGAGTATCTCCATGGTATCTGTATAAGTATTATACAACAGTCGTGTTGTGGGTACACACGTGCCTGAGACAGCAAAAATCACAGGTGAACCAAAGAATTGAAAATTATATTTCATTTTCATGGTAATGTTGCCCTAAACATATTTAAAGGGCCTATATGTTCGACGTAGCATAAAATTAAGGAATTCTGCGATTTTGAACAATAGTATTTCGCATATTAAGATATACACGTGCTGGTTGTACTCCAGAATGCTACTGTACTTGTATCTTGATGAGTAATACTAAGATTAGGGTGTCTTGCTCTATCCAGACGGTATTTTCTCCTGACGTTTGTGAGGAAAAAAGGGGACAGGTGGAAGTGAAGAGTTCGAATAATAAAAAATGCTGTGCGCTGACTAAATAATCTCTCTCTACGAGTACATACAATGTTTGATTCATAGCAGCTACATTTGATCATGAGACGTAAGAAGTTCCAAGGGACTACTAAATTATATAAAAAGGAAATGGACCGTCTTAAAATCCCAGAGCACAACAGAATAGTGGAATTGCCACTTCGCAAAAATTATTCTCAGTAGGGGCATATTAACTATTTCAGGCATAAACAGGATTATGTGATCAACACAGACAAAGTTTGGCAGATTATTCCTTACAAAAATATGAAACCAAAGTTTATGCACCACTTTTCTCTAAAGTGTTTACTAAGGGAGTTATGCGTTTTGAAATACCTTTAGTTAAAAATATAAGAAAGTACTTGCGATTAAGTAACAAGTCGGTGAATAGTGATTTTTATAACGGATATATTACATCTTTGGAAACGTGATTGGTAATATCATCCTCCTTCATTAAGTATCATGAAAATTTGTAACAATAAGCTATAAACGATTTGTTAAGACAAGATATGAGTCAACACGTCTAAGATAAGAGAAAAGGTCGTCTTGGCGGAGAAGTCTCAGGTGTAAAGTTTGCAAGAAGTCCATGCAGAACAGATGGCGAGTGGCCTGATATGTAGGCAACACGCATCACGCAATGTGGGACTGAACGATACTTTAATAAACGTGCGAAATGTCGTGTGCTGTGTGTGAGTCCAGGTGAGTTGCATTAACAAATGGCGATGGCACGTTTGTATATCGTGTACCACCAATTGCACACACTAGTAAATGATTGGTAATGTACTGTGACTGTACATAGCCAGCCATGGGTCACATGTGCGTAACTTTCCACCACTACCACTGTCTACTTTCTAGGAAATGTAGGGGTTTAAGTTATCCTTAACTTTTACTGATTTTCCGTATGCTTTTATTTTGGCCTATGTTGTCGGACAGCGTTATTCTGTATATTTATTTCGTCATTTATCATGTGCATTTCACCATGTAAGAGGATTGTCATTTCTATCTGTGTTTACTCTACAGTGGTCGCCCTTGGTGGCCGGAGTATGGAAGTGGTGTGGTTGATCTGCCATCCACCACTATTCCCCACATATCAAGGGAATTCTTATTCTATGCACTATGCCTTATATAGTGGCATTAATACTAATATATGTATGCACTTCATTACAATTCCTTTGAGCAGTGTTGGCTATGTAAGTGGAGACGGAGGGCTGTACTGCCTTACTCGATCCCCCTCCTCTTCCACCTGCTCCACCATTCGGAGTATGTATCGAGTACCGTTTTCGCGCCAAGTCGCATTTAACCAAGTTCGTTTCCCTTCTTGAATTGTTATATCCGTATTGTTACTTCCAGATTAGTTTGTTTCTTTCTCCCCACCCACCCGCTGTATTTCTTCGCCGGGTCATCACTTTTTTTTTACCCAAATGGCCTGGAGGGGGGAGCATCAGGTCCCCTCCCACACACACACACACACACACACACACACACACACACTTTAAACTTTAACCACTTGTCACGAGGCGGGAGCACCAGGAGGAAACCCATCCACTTCATGACGGTGACCAATACATCTTCCTCAGTCCATAACATCCATATCAATGTAATGAAATGATATATTAAACTCTTTAAAACTTTGCGTATATATTAAATACGTTTGAAAAATTCTGATAAATGAAACCATCCCATAGGAACACAAACAAAAAGATAAATTATCCCCAGTTGTTAGAAAAGAACAGTGGACACAAATTTCATTTGAAACCATATAATTACGAGTTAATAACTTCTCCTTATTTTTTTATTTTTTTTTGCAAAATGCCTCAAAATTTTTCAATACAAAAGTATAAAATATTATTGAAACATTTAAACAGATCAAAAATACTAAGATTGAAATTACACAAATGAATAACATTGGGCTTAAATAAAATTGCAAGTAAATGCCCAAATATTATAAAAAAATTGTGATTAAAATACTAATCTTATAAAGTGTTCCCTCAGTGCAGCCCACCCCATGTTCTCTGTCGAGCAGTCCTCAGGCCAGGGTATATATATAGTCTAGCCAGGCCCCCCGATAGTTCATGACGTCAGGTGTTGAGGAATCTCCGTGAAGGTAGTGCAGATTCTCTTGCCGATGACGTAGTAGAGGCGTCGCACCGTCTCTAGGCAATGCGGGCCCCGGTGTGGAGGAGGGGAGGTAGTGGTGTTGGAGGGGGAGAGCCCCCTCTTGTCATCGCCGTCCGGTCATCAAGCCTATCGCGGTGCGGAACCAGGCCACGACCTGCCGTCCCTCACTGCCGGATGACGAACGGGGGGGATGGACAGGTAGGTTGAACAACCCAGCCGATACCCCTCGTAGGACACGTAGCTCAGCTGTGTTCCAGGTACACCATCACACACTTGCCTACTGATTGTACCTTCATCAAGATTGTTATGGTGTTTCATCGGCCAACTCCCAGTTTTCGTAGTGAGTCCGCTCCCACTACTAGTTTTCTGGAGTGGTTTTACTGTCTCACTCCCGGGAGTTTTCGTCTACTACGGAACAACTATGTTTTGGTTGTGAGTTAAGCATTCATCGAACTCTTTCAATCTTTTGATGACCAACCATCCTTGCAAGGTCTGTAAATATCTTAACGTTTTCTTTACATTTTATTATTATATTTGTAATGCCGATATTTCATATTTTATTATTCCTCGCTTCCTTTTCAGTTCCATTCTTATAACTTCAGTTTTGGGACACTCTTGAACCACTTGCTGGGCGTCATGGTAATAATGTNCCTTTTCAGTTCCATTCTTATAACTTCAGTTTTGGGACACTCTTGAACCACTTGCTGGGCGTCATGGTAATAATGTTGTTGCGATCCAGAGGCAATTCAGTATATATTTTACATTCAGGTATACAATATATGAAATTCTACCTTTGTCAGAATGTTCTTATCTCTGCTGCCTCAGAAGTCTTGTTTGTTATCTCTTGTCCTTCAACTGGGGTGATGCTCTCCTACCTTCGGTGACTTACGTTATTTCACCTCTTTCCCCAATCAAAAGGTCCAGAGATATTGCCCCAGCTGTCACCTGAAGAGCTTCCGTGAATGTTGCTCTGTATGCCTTCNTCCAATCAAAAGGTCCAGAGATATTGCCCCAGCTGTCACCTGAAGAGCTTCCGTGAATGTTGCTCTGTATGCCTTCGTAGCTGCCGACCTCACAACTCTGCGTGTCTTTAAAATTAACTTTTTATTTTCTACCTGTGATGCTGTTCTATGCCACACTGCTGCTCCATACATGGAAATTGCTGTGAATATCAATGTTTGCAAGCCAAGTCCCGAGGANCCAGCCAAGTCCCGAGGAGACTGTAGACAAAAGATTTCGTCGCGCTGTAGATGGCTACAGCTTTTTCCACTGGGTATCTGATGTGAATATACTGTCACTGCAAAATAAACACAACGAAGATAATAATGTGAAACGAATTTGACTTCTGCGTATACAAAAGCAAGTGCGTTAAATAANAACGAAGATAATAATGTGAAACGAATTTGACTTCTGCGTATACAAAAGCAAGTGCGTTAAATAATCGATTCTACCACGTAGCTAGCACCCGACAGATAACACGCCCTATTTACGGCGACTGTTATCAAGCGGTGGTCACTGTCATATCGTGCAGTCATACACCAAGTAAAGTAGCACCTTCCAGTGTATTAACAGTGTTCCGACAAGGGAGGCCTTTTCTTTTAATTTAGACATTCTGATTCATAAATTGTCATAACACATCATTTACAACTTCCTATCACAAAGCTCTATGCAAGCATATGGTGGCAACCCTCATTTACTTAGTGAAGGGGGATGATATTACCAACCGCGTTTTCAGAGGTGTAAGATCTCGTTTACACAAATCACTATTCACCGAATGGTTACTTAATCGCAAATACTTTAAGTAGGGATATTTAGTAGGTTCTGGTGCAGAAATCAGGATGGGGCTCGGGCAACAACCGACCACAATCTTGTTTCCGGCCGCCATCTTGTTTCTGGTCACTGTCTTGTCCACCATCTTGTTTACAGACACCATGANACCACAATCTTGTTTCCGGCCGCCATCTTGTTTCTGGTCACTGTCTTGTCCACCATCTTGTTTACAGACACCATGAAATATTTTAAGTCGCCTAAACAAGGGAAAATTTTTACAATTCCTGCAAAATGTTATAAGTTCAATGCAAGGTGGAACGAAGGTGACTAAATGAAATTTTCACAAGTTCAACAAATATGGCTCCCACTGCAGGCAAAATTCCAGATGGTTGTTCGAAGGGAATGAAGCACAAGCGACAGAATGAGTAATCAGTGTGTGACTAAGATGAAAAGGAATGTCAGAGCATGATGTCATTATAGCTGAGATGGAATGATAGAGCATGATAAAAGGTGACTAAGGAATATGAAATCCAATATGGTGTGTAAACAAGATGGTGGAAAAGATGGCGGTCAGAAACAAGATGGCAGTCAAAATGGTGGACAAGGCAGTGGACAGGATGGCATCTGTAAACAAGATGGTGGGCATGATGATGGTCGGAAAGAAGATGGAGGGGGAAATGGCATATAAAATGGCGACCAGAAACAAACTGGATATCGGTCGGAGATCGAGCCCCATCCTCAATCGTGCACCAGAACCTACTAAATTCCTCTACTGCTTTGTCATTTTTAACTAAAAGTGTTTCAAGGCTCTACTTTCGGGGCGGCTAAGCTTCCCTTATAATCATTTAAGAGGAAAGTGGTGCATAAGTTTTCTTCTTTTATTGCCGCACTTTGAGGGTGTTGTTCACATACTTACCGTGTATAAAAATTTTACTGTAGGCATTGTATAGAACACATTATTGTCTGTAACTGTACTAGTTTCAGTATACACTGTGCCGTGTGTCGGGAGCAACAATAATGTGTTTCCGTCTTGTCTACGTCTTGGGGGAGAGGCTGCGGACATTTCTGTACCACGTGCTATCCCGACGTGCGGTTACATACGTCCTGCCTGGCTAGACGATGGTAGACCGATGGCCGCAGGCACGTCGTGTAATGAGAGCCNGCGTGCGGTTACATACGTCCTGCCTGGCTAGACGATGGTAGACCGATGGCCGCAGGCACGTCGTGTAATGAGAGCCACATGCAGCGTCGCCGCTGCAGGAGATCCAACTCGAAGACAAACCATTGCAACCCGCCGAGCCCCGAGCACAGATGCCCACTGGAGCTCCGCTAACTGTTGTAATTACACGGCTTATCAGCAGGTCTCGCGACTGCCAGTGAGAACTTTACTGCGCTCTCCCACAAGCTGCGAGGAGAAATATCATTATCTCCACATCCGATCTCTAATCCAGCTAACTTCTTGCTGCAGTTACTTCGCCACCAAGTTGCTTCCTTGCTCTGAACTTGCAAAACAACGCGCGTCTCAGTGGNTGAACTTGCAAAACAACGCGCGTCTCAGTGGCGGTTTGCCAACGCGGTTCGTTTCGCTCAGAACAATTCTGCAATTAAAACTATAAATGCTGCATTCGACTTCATCACCTTGCGCACTCGCCTGTAACACTAAAAGATAAACACTTAGAATTTGGCTTTTTTTAAATATTAATTTTGAGTAAAGTTATTTTGCAAAACTATCCTCATACAGAACAGCAACGTATATAAAGCTACCAGCCCGTGTGCCACTATAATGTATATGTTGCACAACAAAGTTATTTTCGACTGTACTATGCACAGTAGGGATAACTGCTCAGTAATCTTTCCTGTAAGTAACTCATTTTTAAAACGTGATATTGTTCTGCATTAAGTTTATNGCGGTTTGCCAACGCGGTTCGTTTCGCTCAGAACAATTCTGCAATTAAAACTATAAATGCTGCATTCGACTTCATCGCCTTGCGCACTCACCTGTAACACTAAAAGATAAACACTTAGAATTTGGCTTTTTTTAAATATTAATTTTGAGTAAAGTTATTTTGCAAAACTATCCTCATACAGAATAGCAACGTATATAAAGCTACCAGCCCGTGTGCCACTATAATGTATATGTTGCACAATAAAGTTATTTTCGACTAGTTCTGTACACAGCAGGGATAACTGCTCAGTAATCTTTCCTGTAAGTAACTCATTTTTAAAACGTGATATTGTTCTGCATTAAGTTTATATACAGTATGAGTATAAAAGAATACCCCAACTTTGAAGGTTTATAATATCAAAACTAAACAACCTACAACCTTGATTGACCAATCAAATGAACCGCGGAACCACAAAGTTTGTTTACCATACATTCATAAATGCTCAATGTGACCACCATGAGCGGCCCGAACGACATCTACGCGATGATCAAACTCGTTCCACGCTCTTGTCAGCATGTCCTGTGTTACGGTTTATATGACGTCCGTAACTCTGGGTAAGAGGGGGTGAGGGTGTAGCAGANCTGTGTTACGGTTTATATGACGTCCGTAACTCTGGGTAAGAGGGGGTGAGGGTGTAGCAGAGTAGTTGTTTCCTCTGTTAGAAGAGGCGGCGGGGGACTACATTTTCCAGCAGGATGGTGCGCCACCCCATTGGCACCTAGCTGTTCGCGGATACCTGAACGAGACGTTGCCGCAACGCTGGATTGGTCGAGGAGCAGCTGGTGACCAGGCTCTTCATCACTGACCCCCAAGAAGCCCGGATCTTACCCCGTGCGATTTTTTTCTATGGAGGTACATAAAGGATCAAGTGTTTCGTCCACCATTGCCGGCTAACATTGACGATCTCAAAACGAGAATTACGGACGCCATCCAAACCGTAACATCGGACATGCTGACAAGAGTGTGGAACGAGTTTGATTATCACGTAGATGTCGTTCGGACCCCTCGTGGTGGTCACATTGATCATTTATGAACGTATGGTAAACAAGCTTCATGGTTCCACGGTTCATTTGATTGGTCAATCAAGGCTGTAGGTTGTTTGGTTTTGATATTATAGACCTTCAAAGTTGGGGTATTTTTTTGTACTCACGTTGTTTATGACAGTCCACGAACTCCATTGGTTGTAATAACGAAGTAAGGATTATGTCAGCTGGAGTGCAGAACACTTCAAAATGTTTCTTATTTGAAACATCAGAAGGGTTCGCTTTATCGTGAACAGTCTACAACAGACCTTAATGGCAGTAGCACACGATCCGTTTCCAGATCCGGTCAAGATGTTGTTGGAATCGGACTGGCAGAGCACACAGCTTGGTTTCATTACCATCAGAGACTATAGTTCTGTCGTGTAGGGGCAGACTGCCGCACACACGTCTATTTCATCGGAGGTGGAGGTAGCTACGTTGCCATATTCCGTCCTACGCAGTAATCGGTGATTGCTGCGGGTTTGCCAGTGCAACATGTGTCTAGCGCTTAGCAGGTGGCGGTATATATCATGACTTCATTACCTGCGTTGAAAATACCGGTTATAAAAAGGCGAAAGAAGGTATGATGGATTCACCCAATACTGCAAGTGCAGTATGTGGAGAGAACATTTTATACAACCCCTCTTTCAAAAACCTACGTGTTATTCAACTAGGTCAGATTGAGTACAACCGTATATAATTTCTTTCTAGAGAGGGTAACTGAAACATGCAGAAGAAAGATACCACTTCCCCGACATAGTTTTTCGATGTGTTTCAAGCTGCGGCTGGAGTTAAACTAATGTCAGATCAACTTCTCGCCTGTCTGCTAATCAGATCATATACAGGAATGCCAGTAGTAAGAAATTGCCGATTCACTGTTAGGAGATTGGGGATGTGGAGTACCGTTTCCACGGCGGCCATCTTGAATTTCCCTTTTTTCCTTCAAAAATGTCTAAAATTTTCCTAAGTACCAAAATANCAAGTGCAACATGTGTCTAGCGCTTAGCAGGTGACAGTATATATCATGACTTCATTACCTGCGTTGAAAATGCCGGTTATAAAAAGGCGAAAGAAGGTATGATGGATTCACCTAATACTGCAAGTGCAATATGTGGAGAGAACATTTTATACAACCCCTCTTTCAAAAACCTACGTGTTATTCAACTAGGTCAGATTGAGTACAACCGTATATAATTTCTTTCTAGAGAGGGTAACTGAAACATGCATAAGAAAGATACCACTTCCCCGACATAGTTTTTCGATGTGTTTCAAGCTGCGGCTGGAGTTAAACTAATGGCAGATCAACTTCTCGCCTGTCTGCTAATCAGATCATATACAGGAATGTCAGTAGTAAGAAATTGCCGATTCACTGTTAGGAGATTGGGGATGTGGAGTCCCGTTTCCACGGCGGCCATCTTGAATTTCCCTTTTTTCCTTCAAAAATGTCTAAAATTTTCCTAAGTACCAAAATNCCCGTTTCCACGGCGGCCATCTTGAATTTCCCTTTTTTCCTTCAAAAATGTCTAAAATTTTCCTAAGTACCAAAATATTTGAGTTACTCAGTATGAAAATAGCATCATCCTATAATGTGGCTCGATGACTTTTTTGGAAATGAGGGATGAGGGATCACCATAACATTCTTGCTCTGTCATTCAATGCCATAACCATCCATCTTGTCTGAAGAATCTTCTAGTCCATTGCCCTGTCATGCAACTTCTCTCATTCCTTCCAGTCTATCTCTTCCATGTCCATTCTCTCTCGCCTGCTCTATCCATAGGGGTTTTCTCATATTCCTACTGGTCCTCTTTATTTTGTCTCTTTTGTCTGTTTTTTATTTTCATGCTCCCTCATTCCTTCTTTTCTCTCTCTTGTCCTGTCTATCCATTGGTTTTTTTCATATACCTTCCAGTCTCCTTTCACCTGGCGTCCTGGTGGGGACTAGTCCCATACTCTGCCATTCCACCTCGGTTTNCCTGGCGTCCTGGTGGGGACTAGTCCCATACTCTGCCATTCCACCTCGGTTTTCTCATATTCCATCTGGTCTCCTTTCACCTGGCATCCTGGCGTGTTCGAGTCTCATGCTCTGTAATTCCACCTGTAAGACAGAGCGAAGCCTGCCCATGCACGCTAGCCTAGAGTCGCACTGCGCGTGCATTAAGTACGTCCTTAGCCAACTTATAAGCATAAGTTCCGAACTGTTTAAGATATAGTCACCAAATTCATAACATAGGCATCATCCCTGACGACGAAAAGGACCGCAGGGCAAGTACGGCCTAAGCTCACCTATAAGCATTGGTGGTTTAATTTCCGAACAATGTATGGTACAGCCACCAAATTCATAACATAGGTATCACATCTGACGACAAAAAGGGCCACAGCGTCAAATATGCCCTAAACTAACTTATAATAATAGTTGGCTGTAATTTCCGAACCATTTAAGATACAGACATCAAATTATCAACATAGGCATCACCCCCGACTACCAAATTCATATCATAAACATCACCTCTGATGAAGAACAGGGGGGAAGGGTCAAGTATACTTTACAGCATATTATAAGCGTAGTCCATTATTGCTCGTCAAATTCATAACATAGACATCGCTGTCGACAACGAACAGGAGGGTAGTGTCAAGTACACTCTAAGCTCTCGTATAAGCATAGTTGGCTACCATTTCCCACCCGCCGAGGCTTTAGTCACCAAATTCATAATGCAAGCTTCACTTCCGACGACGAAAAGGACCGCAGAATCAAATACATCTTAGCCCTTCCTATAATCATAGTTGGCTTCCATTTCGCACCCACAGATGCTATAGTCACCAAGTCCATATCATAGGCATCACCGCCGATGACAAACAGGGTGGTATGGACAAGTGCACTTTCAGCCCTCTGATAAGCATAGTTGCCCGACATTTCCCACCCACTGATGCTACAACCGCCGATTTCATATCGCAGACATCACATCCGACTACAATCAAGGAGATAAAGACAAGTAGGCCTTAAGCCATGTTGTAATCATAGTTNTATCGCAGACATCACATCCGACTACAATCAAGGAGATAAAGACAAGTAGGCCTTAAGCCATGTTGTAATCATAGTTTATCATCATTTCCAAACCTTTTGAAGTTCGGGAACATGTAACAAGCATCCACGCATGCAAATTAAATAAAGGCATACATACAAGTGCGTTGCAAAGTTACTGTTGCATGTAGGGTCTGAAAAAACACACACANAATAAACGTAAGTGTGCGTAAATTAAACCCGAGTACGACTTTGTGTTGACCCAGCATGCAGCCTGTAAGTCATAGGGGAGAGAAGTGTCGAGTCAAATTAAATAAAGGCATACATACAAGTGCGTTGCAAAGTTACTGTTGCATGTAGGGTCTGAAAAAACACACACATGTGCATCGGCCTGCACGCACTCGACAGTCGCCCACCGCCGCATCTGCTACCGCAGGTTCTACTCACTCGAAACTCTCTCAGCGACAGATAGTCTCCCTTCGCTCACCGTCATCCAGGCTTTGGCTTTATATTTAGCTGTGAAAATATATACATAAACGTTCGCATGGGTAATATACAACAAACAACTATATGTGAAAAAAGCAAGATACATACAAATTTGCAGCATGCATGATGTACATAGTCGTGGGTAATGGTAAAATACATATATGGACGAACATAATACATATATAAACGAACACCACCAGTCCGACACAAGGGCCGGCAGCCCGAGTCATCGATAGCATGGGTTAACCCTTAACAACCAGCCATATAATTAAATATAAAGTGGTATACAATTGCACCGATTACAAGACATACATAGTCGCAGGTCACATTAAAACATGTACGCATTAATATAAATAAACACCTTCAGTCTAATACGAGGGTCGTGGAAACCGAGTTTAAAAGATATGAAACCATTCTGTATATAAAAAATCACTCATGTAACAAAAAATAAAGGAATGGCATACACGCAAGTACATCATGAGCATGGTGCAATAATGAGTAACAATACATAAAAAAATACCCATCGGAGCCACAGTCCATCAGTGTTGTTATCACTCCAAGAAGTTGAGTAAATGCTAGATTGCATGCCAACATTAAAAAGAACGAATAATCATTAGGGCCAACCTCAAAAATGACTACAGTGCATCAAGGGCGAAACACATTACGCGACTTGTAAAGACTGTGTTTNCCATAATGAGTAACAATACATAAAAAATACCCATCGGAGCCACAGTCCATCAGTGTTGTTATCACACCAAGAAGTTGAGTAAATGCTAGATTGCATGCCAACATTAAAAAGAACGAATAATCATTAGGGCCAACCTCAAAAATGACTACAGTGCATCAAGGGCGAAACACATTACGCGACTTGTAAAGACTGTGTTTATTTGCTTGCCACAAAACAACATACATTTTAAACCATTCGTCGTGCAAGAGTGACATCACTGCTATGTGCTGATGCAAACTGATATAAAAAACTATTATAGAAATAAATATATATAAGCATTTAACAACCAGTGTATATTGGGCGAGCATGGAGCGCTGTACGTCAGGTTAGTAGAAAAAAAAACTTTTGCGTAGGCGAGATGCACAGGTGCTGGAAAGGTCGAACACCGCTACAAACTGATGCAAACTGATATAAAAGTTAAATTGAAAGGAAAACAGTTATAATCACTTACCAACCAGCACAATCACATATTACACCAGCGTCTGATGCTGTACACTGGTTTAGACGATACTAGATAAGACCAGACCTTCCTGGTCAGTACATCAGAATAGCACATGTCTTCCGTGCGAACCGAGTGATACGAACCTGTCAAATTCAGTGTACAGCCAACACTCACAACACTAACAGCAGAACATGTCCGACCTGACTGACATTGTGCGATCAACTAACATCTTGGGAATCTGCAAGGCTTCTCCAGGTGGTCGTCCGGTGGCGCGAGCACTGTTTAGTCCACGGCATGTCGAAGGGATGGTACACAACAATAGCCGAGAGAGACATGTCAGGACCCAGGGTGGCAGACCAGCTGAGGCACTCATGCACGCCCCTTTACGAGAGGAATTCTTTTATACAGAACAAGGTAACAATTTATTTCGTTTAAAATATTATATACATGCACTTATTTGAATACATGCCATTTATCACTATAAATCGCATGTATTCAAATATGCTAGAACTATTAGCACATTATAAAACTAATTTGCCATGAATCGCGCCCCACAAAATTTTACTAATATAGAAATACCATTAAATGTACGAACTTTGTAATGACGAGTAAGGAAACCTCGCAACACACATACATTACAAATATGTATGTACTCTGCTTTTAGAAGACCCAAAACATAAGGAGAAGAGCTTTACCTTAACTAAAAAACCGGTGTAGCTGTTTAATACACAGTAGACCTGGAGGCCACGNTGACATTGTGCGATCAACTAACATCTTGGGAATCTGCAAGGCTTCTCCAGGTGGTCGTCCGGTGGCGCGAGCACTGTTTAGTCCACGGCATGTCGAAGGGATGGTACACAACAATAGCCGAGAGAGACACGTCAGGACCCAGGGTGGCAGACCAGCCNGTCGAAGGGATGGTACACAACAATAGCCGAGAGAGACATGTCAGGACCCAGGGTGGCAGACCAGCCGAGGCACTCATGCACGCCCCTTTACGAGAGGAATTCTTTTATACAGAACAAGGTAACAATTTATTTCGTTTTAAATATTATATACATGCACTTATTTGAATACATGCCATTTATCACTATAAATCGCATGTATTCAAATATGCTAGAACTATTAGCACATTATAAAACTAATTTGCCATGAATCGCGCCCCACAAAATTTTACTAATATAGAAATACCATTAAATGTACGAACTTTGTAATGATGAGTAAGGAAACATCGCAACACACATACATTACAAATATGTATGTACTCTGCTTTTAGAAGACCCAAGACATAAGGAGAAGAGCTTTACCTTAACTAAAAAACCGGTGTAGCTGTTTAATACACAGTAGACCTGGAGGCCACGNAACATAAGGAGAAGAGCTTTACCTTAACTAAAAAACCGGTGTAGCTGTTTAATACACAGTAGACCTGGAGGCCACGAGTGCATCTCGTAGCTATCGATGCTAACTCAACGGAAGCACAGTCCTGCCTTTCCGTTCATGGTATACAGTGCCGACCAAGAAAGCAGCTCGGCACTTACAAGTACTGCAATGAAGTCACCCTTGACAAAACGTACTTACTTTTTACATATGCTATTGAAATTTTATAGGAAATAACACATGTACTCTGACCGTGCTGGAGACAGTCCGCCATCCTTGAAAATAAGTTATCGCAGGTTCAATCCCCTAGAGAGTCCAATCATTTCACAGGTAAAATTTAATGTGATACGCAATTAAAATACTTCTGTGTGTTATATCTACATATTTAAATATCGATCACATCATGGAACAATCGCAATGAACTATATCTCCAACAAAATATTTTTTTACATGACCATACTCATTGTATGTTCATCAAATACTTGTAACCTGCCAGACATTTCATCTTAAACGATAGGAATTAAAAAAAACTAATGATTTTTGTTATTATTATAATTTGTTGTATTTTTTCCTATTCTTAAACACATCACTCATAAACATAAAATGTAATTTAATAATGCCTCTAACTCTGAGTTCATCTATATTATAATTTATCTCTTCACTGTGTTACGAACTAGCTTTTCAGACAATTCGAACTTGAAAGTATGTTGGGGGCGTATCTCAAATAACGACTCATGACTTCGATAGAGCACAACAGTATAAGATGAGTTTTATTAACATTTACGGTTATACAATTATTATTTACGTTAGCATTGATCNGATAGAGCACAACAGTATAAGATGAGTTTTATTAACATTTACGGTTATACAATTATTATTTACGTTAGCATTGATCAGGGGAGCTTTACATTGAATTTAATATTATTATTGTTATTTAATTTCACTGACACCATTTTAAATAAATCTAACCGGAAAGTCATCACCTTGGTAATGGAGGCTGATTCTATGAGACGGATAGCGACGGCCGGACACCCATCTTCCTGGTCAGCTTCGCTGGTCGGGTCGCCNGATAGAGCACAACAGTATAAGATGAGTTTTATTAACATTTACGGTTATACAATTATTATTTACGTTAGCATTGATCGGGGGAGCTTTACATTGAATTTAATATTATTATTATTATTTAATTTCACTGACACCATTTTAAATAAATCTAACCGGAAAGTCATCACCTTGGTAATGTTGCCGGAGGCTGATTCTATGAGACGGATAGCGACGGCCGGACACCCATCTTCCTGGTCAGCTTCGCTGGTCGGGTCGCCCAAAGGACTAGAGTGACAGACGCACGACGACAGACAGACGCCGGCATATATCAAACGCGTGTTTCTGCGGCCCCGCTCAGTGACCGGTGGAAGGGATTTCTGCAACTGTCTTGTTTCGCAAGAATCGACGACCAAATGGTGTCGTTGCAATCCCGCTCGTTTGCAGGTTTAATGTTTGGAGGTGTGATCAGGCAAGCCGTTCAGCTAAGGCCTGACCACACCATAACAACTGGCAGAAATATATCCTCTTCTTTGTAATGGAACCAACGCCTGCAGTTAATCAACCAAGTCATTGGTGTCTTCAGAGAATAAGATGCTAGACTTCACGTCATTCTTCGCAGAAGGTTCGTGATGTTCTTCCCTGTCAGCATGTATGTTCTTCCCTGATGAATAGGTTGCGATGTACCTATGGGCCAGAGTGCAAGGTTTGAATCTGCGTTTCCTCTGCCCCAACTTCAAGCAGGCCTTATATTCAACAACATATTTACGCTTTTGCTTTGCAGATGTCGGCACTTCATCATCAGTAGAATGTGCATATTTCACATCATCGCCAGCAGTCTTGGAGGTCACATTGTCTTTCTCGACGTCCTGAATTGTTGTAACATTTTCGTTTTTCACTTTACATGTTGGAAGGGCATGTTTGTCGTTCACAACCTCTGAAGGTCCGTATGTCTTGCACTTTCCGTAATGCATGTCAGCAACACCTGTATTTCCTTCACACACATTTTTGGAATACGATTCAGGCCCGGGTAATGTTATATGCGCTCGAATCATCGTTAGTTTACTCGACGAATCAGCAGGAAGGCTAGCCATTGCCTTTCCTTGCGCCAATAAGTTCAATGCATGCTGTCTCGTGTCAAGCAAAGGCGCGTTACCTTTACATGTACCAGTGTATCTATTTATATTATTACTTGTACCAAATGCTGCACCACACATATCGAATTTTAGTATTCTGGAGGTCGGTTTCTTGGAACATTCGCTCTGTTCATGGCGACGTACATTGCAAATGTTACTGAAGGCCTTGCCACAGTAACTGCATTGTTTTCCACGTATTTGTCGAACACTCGGCGAGGTTTTGCATGTAGTCGCACAGGACATGCTCGACTGCACACCCTCGGTGGTTTTCATCATCTCCAAGCATATGTGAACTCAAACACTTGTACTACTACGTAGTGCTGACGTCTCACTGCTGACTCCTCACTGCTGACTCCTCACTGCTGACTCCTCACTGCTGACNTACTACTACGTAGTGCTGACGTCTCACTGCTGACTCCTCACTGCTGACTCCTCACTGCTGACTCCTCACTGCTGACGTCTCACTGCTGACTCCTCACTGCTGACTCCTCACTGCTGACTCCTCACTGCTGACTCCTCACTGCTGACTCCTCACTGCTGACTCCTCACTGCTACCTTCACTCAGTACCGGTGTCTCACATTTCAGTTTAACAACTGTGTGAATTTCTGCTGTTGCAGTAATTTATGCCTTTATTCTGCCGGTCGAAGACGAAGCTATGTTGTAATTATCTGTAGTGGGGTAGAGGGAAATCAGTATGCACCTATTTTATTAGTGATCTTAGTTAATCTGATCTCAACTGTATCTCATATATCGTATATAATGTCAACCAGAACTCTTACCCATGTTTTTTTTTCTCGTGGCAAATCTTCTGTATACTAGCTTCAACACTGTCTTCAATTTCGTACGTTTTATACGGAGGCACATTCGAGGTTTTTAATAGTCTCTCACTTTATTAATTTTCATATGGTACAGGTTTGGTATATTTATATTCCAACCATATATTATATGTATCTTACAGCACCTTCTTTTTGATCTATAATATTCTACTTCATGTGGTTAAGATATGTACAAATATCTCTCACCATGCCTGACGAATTAAATGCAAAATATCTTCATAAGACCACGGAAAGCAGATTCTTTCGGTATGAATCCATTCTCATTTGGCGAGGAGCGTGTAGGAGCTTTATATGTACAAATTTTTTCATGGTTGTCAGACGACTCACGACAGAGTTTTTCCCGATAGAGATGCATTTTGTGTCGCACTTTTTCTGGAACGTTTGTTACTGCATAACACATGAACTTATGACCACAGCTGCGAGTTAAAAGAGGCCATTTCGTCTTCAAACATTTTCAAGTTTTCTCAGTTTGACGGGTACTGCCACTTTTACTAAAGGTCTTGCCGCAGTAGCAACATGAATATTTTGATGCCTGTGGAGAATTGTCTGCACTGTTCACACCCAGGTCTGATGTTGTCGATGGCGACAGTGCACCAGTATCCAATGCAGCAGGTGCCTTAGCTTCACATGTTCTTAATGCAGAATACACTACATTGCTTAGCTGGCATGGGAAAGAGTCCATCACACGTTGCCAGATGTCTGTTTAAGTTATCATGTCGTCCAAATTGAGACTCTCACTGTTCCCATGTTAAGGTGGATTGTTTGATGTTCATAGGACAACCTGTCTCATGTCGACGGGCATGGCAGCTGTTAGAAAATGACTTCTTGCAGAAACAGCACAAATGGCTTTCTGGAGTATTAACCATCTTCACTAGAGATAATGTTTACTCTTCGAAATTCGATTAACATCAAAGATGATTCCACCAATTTCACATGCTGTACATATGCACACTCCTTCATATTTCGTCAGTGATATTTCAGCTTTTTTTATGCATTCTGTAAACATTAATTCAGCTAGGTACTGTATCCAGTTTACTACACCACCATGCAGCTGCTAGTTTTTCTTTTCATTTCATACAGACACATATACAGTGAAACCATTGTATTACACCACTTAATTTTACACTTACCTGCATTTTTGCAAATAATAATTTCCCAGTCTCTCAAAAAGTTTATAATATGTATTTCAATACAGCTGACAAACACTTTAACAATACACCTGATCTCTCTCCACCACACAGTGTTTTACATCTCTCGTGCCATCGTGCATCGCTACTTCTACTTACTTAATATCTTACCGCAATAGCAACGTTCTTTCCTCCACATTGGTGAAGGGTGGTGTACAATGTTCGCATAAAGGTTGGAAAATGTTGTGTAGGTGTACCAATACTCGATACTGTAGGCACCTAATCGTCACAGGTTTGTTGCTTAGCAGGTAGAGGAACTGTCTGTACAAGTGAACAAACCTTGACACTTACTACATCGATAGCCTGTGCGACACGGATTCAGCTTGCATTTATGCTTTGTATGTCTCTTCGCATTGCAGGCATATGCAAATGTCATGTTACAGTAGTTGCATGAATGTCTAGGAGCTGTTACTGATCCAGCCATTGTTTTCACTGTTGGGCACAATGCCTTTAATGATGTTGATGGTTTNGATGTCTAGGAGCTGTTACTGATCCAGCCATTGTTTTCACTGTTGGGCACAATGCCTTTAATGATGTTGATGGTTTGAATTTTTCTTTCGCAGGTATCTCCCCATAAAAGGCATGCTTTAATCTCAACAAATACTGATTTACATGTGCGGGAAGGAGAGCTCTGTTGCAATATGTATTTTTAAGCTACCACTCCCTGGAAAATATGATTCACACTTTTCACATAAATAGATAACACGCATCATATTTTGAATACAACCAGTCTCGTGTCGACGGGCATGGCAGATTTTAGAAAAGGTCTTCTTTTAGCGACACAAATAATTTTCCCGTAATATTTTCCATCGACGAAGAAGAGCTCGTTCTCCGTAGCCACTGTTCTTTCTTCGAAGTCTGAATAGCAACTGAGTCGGTCAGCCTACACTAAAACCATCATATATATTGCCAGTTTAACTATACTTTGAAATTAATGTCTTTCGACCTCACATCCTATACACCGAACTGGAGATTTTCCCTCCATACATGTTTAATGTAAAACTCTGAGAGAATCCATTTGCCTCACTCACAACAGCAGCAACCATGACCTTGGTCATGGATGATGCCATGCGACCTTGACATTTACCTGACCTTGGATGACATCATGCAACCTTGACTTTGACCTTTGGCCACCATCTCGAACAAAGTCTACCGCTTAAAACAAAAGAAAAATAGCAATTTTTTTGAAAATTTTAACATCGCAGAAAAATTACAAGACCTTAGCTTCATCCTCGACGAAGCTGAAGACGGAGGCACGCCTCACTTCGTCCACGTGGCACGAGCACGTCGTGCGACTACACGACAGTGGAAGAACAGCTTGTGGAGTGACGAANACTTCGTTCACGTGGCACGAGCACGTCGTGCGACTACACGACAGTGGAAGAACAGCTTGTGGAGTGACGAATCACGCTGGGGACTGTGGAAGTGTGTCGGTGTGGGTAATGTGTGCCGAGTGTTGCTTACAGGACTGTATTGAACACATTGTGATGTTTGCAGAAGGAAAATTCAGGGCATTGTTACCTTTTCCTTGGCCTGATTCATTTGATCCATAAATGAAGGGTCCTATAAGGTAACTATAGTGCGGCAATATTTGGAATGTACGCTTGGAATTGACCGTGGCGGTGCACTCGTCCTTGAAACAAAGGCTGTAATGGAGTTGGTCTGAGGACACAATAGTGGACCAACTCGTATATGCCCGTCCTGAAGTACTGTGAAGTAAATGAACCAATGTGTCGTATACTGCTAACACCTCTGTCTCCTGCACATACTGTGGCCAAGTCATGACTCTGATGTGTGATATTTATAAATAATTATGTGGCAAGTCGCCCACCTAAAGTTGTCAGGTATTTTAACTAAAGGCAATGTTTATGCTAATTGAATATTTATATTACTATTCTAAAACACCAAATAAAACATAGAAAATTAGCTTCTATCTTTATTCCAAGTAAAAATATTCTAACTGTAAGAGCTAATTTCATAGTTACTTTCTGGCTATAGCACTGGGAGTAGTCCGTGCGCTAAAAAAATGTTTAAGGTCCCAGAAATTATATAACTCAGTCGGCTACTGGGTGGGAAAAACAAAATGGACAAGTGAGGGTTTTTTTATACGGAAAGTGCACAGAAGACATTTGCTAACAAAATCGTAACTAGAAGCGCTGGTCCTCGAAATGTTACAGCAGAACATAACAATGTGCTACTTATTCATTACGAACTGCGTAATACGGTCGAATCAGAGCTGAGAGAAAATATGTTAACTTGAAACATTAATAAATGGTCGCAAACTATCCTACAGTTTAATTCTCAGTTCTCGCGAAGTCCTCTTTGTTCTTGGCGCCTGTTGAACCACTTGTAACTTTAGGAGCTCTCGTCAGAGTCCTCTCGGCATATTATTTGGATGGAATAATGTTTCAGCTTAAACGAGGTACCTGAATAGTTCTAGTAGTTTCACAACCGTATGTCACCCTAGTTAACAGGACCATAGAAACTAAGGAGCGAACCATGCAAGGAAGAGGGGAGCTAAATAAAGAATAAAGGCCTAAAATATTATAAACTGGTTTGTGGTGTAACACATCCAGCAGGACATGATTCGCTATCACCAAACTGGCTTACAACTGATGAGTACCGAACCACGGAAGGTTTTGATGGTTTTCAAAGCGTGAAGAGTGCAATTTGATGACGACGTGATGTCACAGTTGTTGCAACAAGCATATGACAGAGGCACCTTCACAAAATTATTTTATCTGTGAAAAAATTAAACTTTTTTTTTTTGTTTTT
>NQII01002424.1:122741-213943 GCA_002778355.1 Clitarchus hookeri | reverse complement strand
TACGTATTTAATTATAACTAGGAGCATTCTATTTTCGCGAGAAAACTTCCTGTATAATAGTATTTCAAAATAAACCAGCTCACATCCACTTTTCCTAATGTGTGGTTTTATTTGCTACGCGTTGTAGATGCAAGTCCACGAATCATAGACGTTCAGCACCGGAGTAAGCTTATTCTAATTGCACAAAGAAGTTACTGCCGAGACGTCTTGTCACAAAGACACGAGCCAATAACCGAAGAAAAACTGCATGCGTGTACGTAAGATATTTAAGTGTATTTGGCGTGGAAAACTCGCAAAAATCAGGTGTCCCAAGAATTAACGCACAAGAATTAAAATCCACTCCTCTTTTTAGCCTTTTCCAAAGGAAAGAAAGTCTTATGATATCACTTTCCTGTATGTGTGTGTGTGTGTATGTATGTGTAGACGTTTGTGAGTTTGTCTGTGCGTTGTGTCTCCCCCTTTTCAATTTTGGAACGCGTGAACCGAATTTCACCAAACTTGGTACACCTATAATGCTTAGTAAGGACACCTTACTTTTATAGTTTACGACCACGTTGGGCACTTACTTTCAAAATGACGACCATTTTACAATTTGGGGTGATATGTCATGAAACCATTCAACCGATTTAAACCAAATTTTGTGTGCTGGCAGAGCACCAAGTAAGTATNTTGGGGTGATATGTCATGAAACCATTCAACCGATTTAAACCAAATTTTGTGTGCTGGCAGAGCACCAAGTAAGTATAAAGTTTTTAGATAAATGTTGTTGATCTGCCATTTTGGAAAATAGCATCAAATTAAGAAATAAAGATTTGACATTATATCTCGAAAACTAGTCAACCAATCATTACCCAATTTGGCAGGTAATTAGTACTGTGATATGCAAAGTAAACTCAATTATTTGAACTTTATTAGGTTCCTATTTTCAAAATGGTGGCCATACAAGTTTTTTTTAGTTTTATTTGGTATATCTACCATTCCATTTAAACCATTTCCAACAAATCTTGTATACTGAAAGTTTATNTTTTTTTAGTTTTATTTGGTATATCTACCATTCCATTTAAACCATTTCCAACAAATCTTGTATACTGAAAGTTTATGTTACAATCATCGTATATACTAACACATAACCACTTTTGTCTGCCATTTTGGAATAAAGCACCATACAAATAAATTAAGTTATTATGTCATGTCTCGGTAAAAAATTAACCGATTCCTTCCAAATTTGTCAAACAAGTAGTACTGATGCAGATGATGTTAAGTGGTATGTTTTAAGCATGTCGGACTCTTGTATTTTCAAAATGGTGGCCATGTAGCAATTTTAGCTTCGAATGCTATATCGTCGAAACTATTTAATCAATTGCAGCATAACTTTGTATGCTGACAGTAGATATTACAACTATTAACTTTTCTATGTGGAACATATTTTGTCAGACATTTTGTAATATAGCATCACGCAAATAAATAAATTGTTTGTCATATCTCAGGAAACAATTGACCAATTCCTTTCAAATTTGGCAAACAAGCCGTATTGTGACAGATGATGTAAAATTGCATGTTTTGAGTATGTCAGACACTTATTTTCAAAATCGCGTACATATAGTTATTATAGCTTTAAATACTATATCGTCGAAACCATGTAATCATTTCCAACTTATCATTCTATATTGACTGCAGATATTACAACTATCAACTGTATCTGCATGAAGAATCTTTTGTCCGCCATTTTTCAAGATAGCGACATGTGAATAAATAGAATTTTTATGTCATATCTCGGGAAACAATTGACTGATTCATACCAAATTTGGAAAAAAAAAAAATAGTACTGCAGCAGGTGGTGTAAACTGGTGTGTTTTAAGTAGCTGAGTCACTTATTTTCAAAATGACTGCCTTGTAAGTATTTTAGGTTAATAAACTCTTATCATTCGAAATATTGTACTTATTAAATCTGAAGTTGATTCTCCGAATCAGACCTCCAAAGTACAGTGAATTGCACGCTAGCTTATTGTACGAGGTTTTCTGGGTTCAAGTCCCAGGTAAGTTACGTGTATATTTGTAATTGTCTCACTACTATTGCATACGTTTCTGGTTTCATTTCTTATGTTATTGCTTTCAATGATAAGTCAAGTCCTTCCTACCAACTCAGCTTGTAATAACTTATTAGAAAATTTGCACCTATGTTGGTGAAAGTAGGCGAATTAGTTATATCAGTAACTTCCTGTTTATTAATGTTGTTGCTAATGTGAATCATGTCAGATGAGTGTTTCTAGTTATTAATATCTTGGAAACTCTTANAATTGTGGTGTTTCAAATTAGTTATTAATATCTTGGAAACTCTTACTCTAATAAGTACCTGAATAAATTTAGCACATTGCTGTGTTGACTACTTTTGTATATAACTTAATACGAATATATCGAGTGGAGTCAGTTACAGGCCTAGGCACTGGAAAATAGGACATTTTTGTAGTGTCTTAATAAATGACCCTGTTGTTATGATAGTAAATCATTCTTGGCGGGGGGGGGGGAAGTTCGCGTTATACGCTAAACCAACACATACATTTACAACTGATAAAGGACACATGCGTTCACGGATTACTGTGGCCTGTAGGTACTTGGCCACAAAGCTTGCTCCAGAGAGCAAAATTGGAACGACAATCTTTGATGTTTACCGCAGAGTTTGGTGACAAATTGATTGATTCTATGTACAGGGTGTAATTTCGGATTGCGTGGAGTACTACATGTATTGTGGGAATCTGGAGTGGCCCCTCTCATTATAAATGTATGCGGCTAGCTGCGTGGTAATGCCATGCGGGGCGGGGCACAAGTGTACCAGAGAGTGAGCAGCAAACACCATGTTGTGGCTTCGTGTAATTGCGTGCCTGCATCAAGGGAACAGTGCGAATGTGAGTAACAAGTATGTTCATACAGGAGATTGCTTGGAATNGTAATTGCGTGCCTGCATCAAGGGAACAGTGCGAATGTGAGTAACAAGTATGTTCATACAGGAGATTGCTTGGAATTACGTTTTATCAGAGCTTGTGAACTATCTTCAATTGAAATACATGAATGGTAATGCAAAAAAAAGAAAATGTTGAAAAATATTATTATAAATAATTTATTTAGAGCAAATGTTGCTGCTGCTTATTCCTTTAGCCTGTTATATAGCACCGCAGTAAAGTATATACATGTATGCCGCAGTGTAAACACTCGGCGGAATTGCCTCAATTGGAAGAAGAATATTTTCTCGTAAAGCTGGAAACAGATTGTCTTTTCTTCGTACTTGTGTGACATCTTCCGGAAACCTGCAGACTTCTAGTATGTCCGATGTTAGTTCACATGTCACGAACTCTGCAGCGCCGTACTGCGGCAGCAGCGCAGTTGTTCCAAGAAGGTCGCTCGCTGATTGGCCGGAGAATGCAACCACTACTGTCATCGAATATTCCCGATAGAGTAAGGAGAGTCNGGTCGCTCGCTGATTGGCCGGAGAATGCAACCACTACTGTCATCGAATATTCCCGATAGAGTAAGGAGAGTCGATGCGGTCGTCTGTCTGGTGTTTCAGCTGTTGTGGCATGTTTGAAACACGCGTTTTACGACGAAACTATTCAACCTGCTCCCAGTGCGTGTTTACACATGAAAAGTAAATGTATACCAGACGAGGACAGAACGCTACTTTAGAAACATCACACATACTTTAAATATAATTTTTGAGCTTTCCGACATTGTTAAAAAAAAGAATTTTTCAGACTTCTGTACCTTAAAACATACAANTTAAATATAATTTTTGAGCTTTCCGACATTGTTAAAAAAAAGAATTTTTCAGACTTCTGTACCTTAAAACATACAACCTGGACACGAGCGAAACTTGTATTGGGCCCAGCATTGAACTTAGCTACATACTTTCCACCAACAAAATGTCCAATAGGCACACACAGCGCGACGAGAAAACTGCATTTCGATTCAAGTGCTTGTGTGTAGCAACGGTGTTGCACTTGATGCACGTGTTAGTCTCGCCCTTATCGCCCCCTCGAATCTGAGTCTTAAACACTAAAATAACTCCAGATATATTACCTCATTTCAGAGTCACTCCTGTACTTCCTGCTGGTGGAGGAAGAGCATGGGCAGTGAGGAAGAAACCCGGGACTGAGATGACGTAGTCTGACCTGGGGAAACTGTGTGCGTGCCCACGTGTGCGCCTGTGCAGAAGTCGTTAACTGATGATTATGATGATTTCGTGCACACGAAAACAAGTATCAAAGAAATGATTTAAAGATGTTTCCGATTGAAAAATGTAATATAGAGTTATTTTGTATCGGTTCCAAACACTGTCGAACAACTAGATATACAATCGGTAGTATCCTAAGATTTTAAGTTTTGGTTTGTTATAAAGCTTTTCCTATATTACTCGTCATAGTCACGATTTTACTGTTTTCATGTATAGGAGTAAAATAAATCTTTTTCTAAAAATATAACAGATGAAGGTGAATTATATTGTGTTAATTCATTTCAATACATTCCCTGCAAATGTTTTTTGTTCACGAATAATGTAGGGATAGCCACAATTGGNATTGTGTTAATTCATTTCAATACATTCCCTGCAAATGTTTTTTGTTCACGAATAATGTAGGGATAGCCACAATTGGAAAATTTTTGTAAAATAAGTTTTTATCTGTACTATCGTACAAATGCCTTGAGAAAATTCTTTAAAAACTTTTAAAAATACATTATCTCGTTTCTGCAAATGAGTTGTACGCATACCAGTATAACAGACACATTTTAGTGTTTACTAAAATAGAAAATAATGAATTTTTTGCTACCAAAACACTTAAAACAGCACCTGTTTGCTACGTGTTCGTCGCCATACATTTCTGTCGTGATTTGCTTATAATGCCACGAGTCTAATCAGAGTGTATGCATAATGTGTGAGGAATTCTAAAGATTATTATTACGATGGACAGGGGAATCTTCCTGGAATCTGGGCGGGGGAGCTCTTGAGGACATCCAGCCCTGGTGTGGCCGGCCATTGTTTAAACATGTAAGGAGTTAGTAATCCGGATATAATTTCTGTACATTGTTTGTTTGATAGTTTACATGTATCTCAGCAAATAAACATCCTGGGAATACGACTTTGGGTCATAAAAGTAAAAAACCCACTATCTAAGCCCGTGCGATTTTGTTTTAATCATAGTGTATTCGAGAAAATAAATATTGTGGAAATGACTTTTAAAAAAAGTTACATTTTTAGAGCTTACCTATGCAGTTGCCTTAAGACAGGAGAAATGTGAAACTGTGCACTCGTAGTTTTATCTGTGGGTTTTTATGGCGTATAATGAAGTCCCACTGTTGCATATCTAATTTACACAGGAAAGAGTAACAACGGATGCAATGCACGCCAGTTCAGCGCCTTGTGCATAGGGGCGATGTGATGCTGGACGTGCGTGTTATTGTCGCCCGTATCGCTGTGCATCNATTGTGTTAATTCATTTCAATACATTCCCTGCAAATGTTTTTTGTTCACGAATAATGTAGGGATAGCCACAATTGGGAAATTTTTGTAAAATAAGTTTTTATCTGTACTATCGTACAAATGCCTTGAGAAAATTATTTAAAAACTTTTAAAAATACATTATCTCGTTTCTGCAAATGAGTTGTACGCATACCAGTATAACAGACACATTTTAGTGTTTACTAAAATAGAAAATAAGGAATTTTTTGCTACCAAAACACTTAAAACAGCACCTGTTTGCTACGCGTTCGTCGCCATACATTTCTGTCGTGATTTGCTTATAATGCCACGAGTCTAATCAGAGTGTATGCATAATGTGTGAGGAATTCTAAAGATTATTATTACGATGGACAGGGGAATCTTCCTGGAATCTGGGCGTGGGACCTCTTGAGGACATCCAGCCCTGGTGTGGCCGGCCATTGTTTAAACATGTAAGGAGTTAGTAATCCGGATATAATTTCTGTACATTGTTTGTTTGAGAGTTTACATGTATCTCAGCAAATAAACATCCTGGGAATACGACTTTGGGTCATAAAAGTAAAAAACCTACTATCTAAGCCCGTGCGATTTTGTTTTAATCATAGTGTATTCGAGAAAATAAATATTGTGGAAATGGCTTTTAAAAAAAGTTACATTTTTAGAGCTTACCTATGCAGTTGCCTTAAGACAGGAGAAATGTGAAACTGTGCACTCGTAGTTTTATCTGTGGGTTTTTATGGCGTATAATGAAGTCCCACTGTTGCATATCTAATTTACACAGGAAAGAGTAACAACGGATGCAATGCACGACAGTTCAGCGCCTTGTGCATAGGGGCGATGTGATGCTGGACGTGCGTGTTATTGTCGCCCGTATCGCTGTGCATCGAAAGCGAAAAGAAAAAAACTCGGATCCATGTGATCTCAATGTCTTGTCGACAGCGAGGTCATTAGAGACGTAGCAAGGTGCTGACATATGTAGGAGTGGGGAAGGAGTCAGCCATGACCTATAATATGAAACCATCCCAATGTCCGTCTGGAGTAATTTCGGAAAATCATGGAAAACCGCAATGAGGACGGCTGGACCGGGAATCTAACCCGGGACCTCACGAATGAGAGTCCAGTTGTGTATCACTGTGCCACCTTGCTCGTCAAAACACGAGGATGCGATGTGGGGCGCAGTGCGGCAGAACACACGTGTTTCCACTACTTGCCTGCCGGGCGGGCCCTTTGTTTCCTAGGCGCTTCTTCAGGAGGTCGGTGTGGGCTGCTGGCGTAATTGGTAATTAGCGTCGCGCTAGAGGTTCGTTCTCCATTACCCGGGTCACCCTCCCCTCCCCTCCTCCTAACTCCTTCAGGAACCTGGCTGAGGGGTCCACGCACCACACTCGACTGGCGGTACACCGAGAAACAAAAGATTATGTACATAGATGTTTGTCTTATGTGTATGTCATCAACATTGACTCGTCCATCGTCAGTACAAGACACTTGGTCAACACTTATCAACAAGTTCGTTTATATCTGAATTTTCAACTAACCGGTACTTTTATATGTATAAAATACTTCGAGTGAAGAGGTTTGGGCAGCTTTAAAAATCGACGTCACGAGAGCCGAAGAAAGTGAAGCTAGGTGAGCATAGAGCAGCGCCGGAATGCAAGGACGGGGGAAACTGCAGATCCCAGAGAAAATCCGCCGACCAGCGGCATCGTCCGGCACAATTCCCAAATGCGAAATTCCAGGGCGACCCTTCCGGGAATCGAACCCGGTTCACCTTGATGGGAGGCGAGTAGTCTAACCACTACACCACCGTGGCCCCTAAAATACTTCTACAAACTTTCATATATCACAGTTTTATAAAAAAAACTATGTTAGAGGAGTGTACATACATTTAAAAGCACTTGCTTGTGAAAAAAAAATTTTTATCCTCAAGTTGTGTCTACGTTACGAAAGTTATATTGGCAGAAAAGTAGTATCGTGCCTACTGTGTACATTACATGCGCTTCTACATCAGTTACCCTCTGCGGTTGCACCTGACTTGGCGACACGCCGTCCTCCCCCCCCCCTCTAATCATCCCTCTTACTACTGTGATGTTACGCTCTTGTTATGCCGCCGCCGCACAGTGGTTCAGAATGAATGTCTAGCGCGTAAAAAATACTTCCTACATAGTAACTCTAGCGCCTCATCAGTATTTGATACAATAACGGATATTATAGTGAAAACGAAATGTACCTACATTTATTACCACTGTAGACGTTTACATAATCTTACAGACACTANACGGATATTATAGTGAAAACGAAATGTACCTACATTTATTACCACTGTAGACGTTTACATAATCTTACAGACACTAGGAAACATTTGATATAAAATCCAAGCAAAATCTTTCACGGAATTATATGCCTCATACATGAAGTACATTTCTCTTAAACTGGTGTTTCCACTTCACTCATATTTAATCATCACTGCCAGTGACACGTTCACTGAGTCCTTCTCCACTGTCACTCTCAGAATCATTACTGTGATGAACGTTAGGTTCCGCTAGCAGATTCAGAACTTCCGCACTGATAGCACCAATACTATTCCTGTGATTTCGTGCATGTCTGTGGGATATTGTAGATATGACTGGATCAGAAGANAATACTATTCCTGTGATTTCGTGCATGTCTGTGGGATATTGTAGATATGACTGGATCAGAAGACACAGTGAGATGATGGAACATTTTTCTATGTAGTATTTTCATAAGAAGGTTGAAAGGGAGTGGTCATAGTTATGCACCCGCAGTTTTTTTTTTATTCGTGTTCAAATTTTCTTTCAAAGTAAAATATTTCCACTTTTTAAAATTTATTTTTTAAACATAATTAAACATCTTTTCAGAGAAAAGTTAAGATGTTATTTCGTAATGTTTTTTTTAAGCATAAGTACATGAAAGCTAACAACAAATTTATGGAGAGGTTCCGTAAAATTTACGGAAAGTCCGTTTTTGAAAAAGCAACGTGTTCATGATTTACGGATCAGCACCTTTCCGTAAAATTACTCTCTCACACACACACACACACACACACACACATATATATATATATATATATATATATATATATATATATATATATATGCCACGATTTCAATATTACCGTAGAACTCAAATAGGAGGGTCTACTTATACGGTATATTGATACCGGCCGTTTTCTTTTTAGTAGGGTCTTCCTGAACAATGGTACTTTGTTGATGGTTTCCGCTAGTTGTTGGTAACTCAATAGCAGTTCTGCCTCCACTTGGTGTCTATATACTCCGAACCTCTTTCAAGGAGCGTCCTATTTCGTCTCCTTATGAAGCCATCGCCGTACTGTGCGTTCTTTCAGGCACATGGCGGTATTTATGAATTCTTCCCTTGTATCCGGTCTCTTTCTTAACTTCCATTCGCCCTCGTTCAATTAGAAAAAAAAAAACCAATTCCATTTTCCGATTTAACTTCAAAGACTTAAAAAGGTTTCCCCGTTCTACGCGGTTTGTTCCGAGTTTCTCGAAGCGGAGTTCCCGATCTTGACGTCGCGATTCTCGGCAAGTTCCCGTTGTTCAGTATTCTAACTTGAAGATGGCGTCTCGCGAACTTCAGAGTTTCGTTAGAGAACGAGAACTTGTGCTTAGTCAAATCCTTTCTTGGCGATCGGAGCGTTCAATCTGAACTTAGTGAATAAGAAACGCGGAGTGTATTCTTATAACAGCACGGCGCCGATGTGCCAGTCATCATTTAGCTTTGCACTCAGCACATTGAACATTATCTAGCCGTTATATTGCTGAAGTGTGTGAAGTGTTGACTTTCACAGTCGTCCTGTATTGTGTTTACCCTCGTCTCTCTGAAAGGAAATCACTACATATTATAAAAGGAAGTCCCTGGCGCGCATCTGTCTGTCTGCATGACTGCTCTAATCTCGAGAACCACTGTACGGATTTGGGTGCGGTTTTTACTGTTTTAATCTGCATTCATCGAGGAAGGTTCGTGTGTATTAAAAATTGCCCTAGCGCTTATAGGAGCTGATCATTAACGGTATCAGTGAATCAAGTCGGGAAAAAAGTTTGCCGCCAGCTCACTCTCATGGAACACGCTTCCTAATCCTTTAGAGATATAACAAAATAATGTGCGATAGAATTGTGTAAAATTAAATGATCTACAAAATAGTCAGCGGTAGCATATATTTATCTTTAATAGATAAGTGGTATAAGCGTATTTGCAATTTAAATTACGCAGTAAAAACAAACGTAAAATTCACTGCCTTTTCTAACCATAAAGAACTTAATCATTATCAAAATTATTAAATTAATTCACAATTGAAACTGTTTAATGTAGATAAGAAATGTCATTTACACCATACAACTATCGCCAATACTTTAAAAGTTATAACAAGTTTTGTGAAAAGTAATTTCTAAAATCGAGACGCGCGCACGGCTGTACCTAGGTATAGTTCATTTCATATAAGAAGGCCACTTTATGACAGCCAGTGAGTGGCAACTTAATATATTGAAAACAAATAACCTGCCATTTACAAAATCCTGTATCAGCTGATGCCCGAACGAACATTACGTTGGCTATTCTGAGAGCAGTGCCGAAGCACATCACACAAGCAGAAGATACGCGGATAAGAAACAGTTCGTAGATTAATTAATACATTTTATTTTACGTGGTCATAAAACAGCAGTTTTTAGTTTTAGAAACGAAACTTCGTGATAAAATAGTAATGTATAGGTGTTCAAAATGAGATGCACAATAAAACGATACGTATCCAAATGTGACGAAAAAATCCAAAGTTTCCAGACTCTCAAACCAGGTGCTGCCATCTTGTGAGTTAAAAGCGCACCATCATTTGCAATATGCCCTTCCATGCCATCTGTTATCCATATCCCGAACTACACCCAGAAACATATTATAGATTTGTTGTTTAAAATAACGTATTCACGCGCATATACAAATAATTTTATTTTCCCGCGAGCTCTGTATAATTTTTAAAGTAACATATATTTCGTGTACCGCGTTTACGAACGACCCTACACACGTCCACCAAGCTCCGTTTACGAATGCAGCGCCACCCAAGCAGTTCACCAATTGCCACACGGAGCAGCACCTCCTGGACGCGCTGACTCGCCACATCAAAGCCTATTCTTGACACGCCTGTTGATGGCGAATGGATACATAAACGAAAAGGCGCGGCGATTTTCAACTGTCAAGAATGTGGCCTTCTTATATGGTACACAGTATATATACATGACAAAACCCAAGATGCCATGCCTTACGTTAGAAACGATGGCAAACCGGACTTATTTATGGCGTTCACATTTCATTCTAACTGGCCTGAAACTAAAGAAAATATCCATCCCAATGCAAGACCTCACAATGCATACCACATAGTAAATAGAGGGTTCCATTTGAAGATTAAAAAAATTTTGTTCTTAATAAACAAGGCTTAAATATTAGGATCACCTCGATGCCACATGTATACTGTCGAATGGCAGAAACGTGGTCTACCGCGCGTCCACTTTCTGTTATGGCTGAAAAACAAAATTAGACGAGATCAAATAGATACTGTTCTTTCAGCAGAGTTATCGAGCAGGGAGGAAGATCCGATACTTCATGATATCGTGCGAAGGCACGTGATACATGGGCGCTGTGGTGCTTTAGATAGTAATTCACCGCGCATGCGTGAATGTGCTTGCACTGAGAAGATGCCGAAATCTTTTCAAAGCTGCACATCTACTGGTAACGATGGGCATCCCAAATACAGAAGATTCTCTCCATATGACGACGGACATGCCACAGTCGTCAGGAACAAGGAAATAGATAATAGATGGATCGTACATTATAATCCAGTACTCCTTAGGGTTTTAGATACGCACATAAACGTCGAATTATGCAGCTCAGTAAAGAGTATTAAATATGTTTGGACAAGAACCAGATAAACAAATATTAATAATTATCAACTTCAAACTCAATGGTAATATAATTAAATAAGGAGTTGGTAGTAAAATTCAACTTATTATACAACCACCAAACACAGAAACAATTGCTATAACTAAAATACTCTTTAATATAATTCATCTTTCATCCAAAACACAATGATAACTACAAAAAGAAAAATCCCTAATTATTAAATAATAGATTAAACGAAATCTATAACTAACTGTTAATCCAGTAGAAAAATAATATATTTAAAATAAGCAAATAAATTAATAAATCCTATAGAATAAACATCTAAAATTAAATCCTCTGCGAGCCAGGCTACTTTTACCTGAAATTCCACAAATGAGATACAACAATACCAATCTGGCAGATATGTTTGCAGTTATGAAGCCGTGTGGCGTATTTTNAAAAATCCCTAATTATTAAATAATAGATTAAACGAAATCTATAACTAACTGTTAATCCAGTAGAAAAATAATATATAAAATAAGCAAATAAATTAATAAATCCTATAGAATAAACATCTAAAATTAAATCCTGTGCGAGCCAGGCTACTTTTACCTTAAATTCCACAAATGAGATACAACAATACCAATCTGGCAGATATGTTTGCAGTTATGAAGCCGTGTGGCGTATTTTNTAAATTCCACAAATGAGATACAACAATACCAATCTGGCAGATATGTTTGCAGTTATGAAGCCGTGTGGCGTATTTTAACGTTCAGTATACACGAAAGAAACCCCACAATCACACATTTAGCGATCTGTTTAGAAAATGGACGAGTTTACTTCAACGAAAACAATGTCGATGATATTGTAAGTAACCCCCATGACACGACATTAACGGCTTTTTTTTTAATTGTGCTTAGAAGATGACTATGCAAAAACGCTCGGTTATGACAAAGTACCCGCCTATTACACATGGAATCAAAATAATAGGAAATTCCAACGAAGGAAACAAGGTCAGGCGGTCGAGGGCTACAACGGCGTTAGAAAAACAGATGCGCTTGGTGGAGTATCCATCCCAATAATAATGAGTGTTTTCACTTAAGAATGTTATTGCACGTGGTTAAAGGTCCTACTTATTTTGACCATCTAAAACCTGTGGAAGGGGTCGTTACGACACATTTCGAGCTGCGTGCTAAGCTCTGGGTTTACTAGAAGACGACACTCACTGGGAAAGCATACTGCCGGAAGCTGCACTGTGCAGTTCAGCAGGATCGCTTGGATATTTATTTTCCATCCTAATAGCTTTCTGCCAACTCACTAACCTGTTGAGTCTTTGTAATAATTATCGGGGATGTATGTTTGAAGATATATCACATCGACTACGGAGGGCGTCGGGATAAGAAGATTTAAATTATAACGAGAACATATTCGACGAAGCGTTAATTGATGTAAANGACTACGGAGGGCGTCGGGATAAGAAGATTTAAATTATAACGAGAACATATTCGACGAAGCGTTAATTGATGTAAACAAAATAGTAGAATCTCTAGCAGGCAAATCCATCACAGATTTTGGTCTTACTTTGACAGTTAACGCTAATTCAGACCTTAACAATGCTGAATTATTGAGGGAGACATCGTATGATCAATCTCGGCTTTTACAAACCCTTAGACAGAAATAAACAAGTCTTAACCCTGATCAGGGAGCAGTTTATGATGCCCTGCTATTATACATGACAAACAAAGAAGGCAAGATGTTTTTCCTCGATGCTCCGGGCTGCATAGGGAGACAGGCGTGGCGTGTATGTATGTATGTATGTTATATATGATAGTAGGTTACTAATTTACTATCATATAATATTGTATTTGTCTTTTGCCAATTTATTTATTAGTGTATCGCTGTAATAACTAAATTGTACCCGGGCGAAGCCGGGCCGGGTCCTAACAAAGAATATTAGTATTATCCTGTATCACTATGTTGTTATGCTGTGTGATCATTTACATTATCGACATTTCTTATTACATTGGTTTTTTTCTTGTCTAATTACGTTTAAAATATTTTTACGTATAAATATAATAACATTATTTAAAGAGACAGTTTCTGTTAATTTTAGTAATAAACATTTGCAACGTTGCTTTTGTGCCGTATCTTATTTTTGCCCGTAATCGTAGAAAATCGTCTGTTTCGGGAAAAGGAATTTATATATTTTTTAATGATTGAATATGTGTGGAATATGCCTAAAGTAAATTTTAGATGTGATTTCTAACTTCATTATTGTGCATAAAGAATGCCACAATAATGATTTTTTGACTGTAGCCTACTTCCTGAATGAACAAAAATGTTTCGAAATTAACTCACAGTTATGGTTTCGATATACCCTTTTTTTTTACACGAAGTAGTTTTTTTTTTTCTAGGAACTGAGTAATGCTGTTAGTTGCCCAGCTGTGTTATCAGATGCGCATTCGCCATTTGTCAAACCGCAGTTTCCCGCCAGCTCGAGATGTAGCTGAACTTTGTGCAGTCATTTTGAACTTACAGTTTGTAGGAACAGATTACTTATCGTTGCACGCTGGTGTGTACATGACGATCATTACGCTCGTCTTGATGCCTGTCCGAAGAGACAGAGGGCGGGGCGCGAGTCAAACTGCGATAGCAGTCTGTATAGAACTTTGCTACGGAGCTGGTGTCGCCGCAGAAAGTGCCATAGGTAGACGCAGCCCTACGAGAACACTGCACGCCAGTTCAGAGCCCTGCTCGTAGAGGCGATGGCGCTCTTGTAGCGCGTGCCAGTGTGACCCTTATAGCTCCCGCGCATCTCGGCCAAAGAAGGAGATAAACGATGCAGGCAGGCGGGACACTGCAACAATTTTGCGCATTCGAGGCCTCGAAACGCGTGGGATATAAGGCCTACTTTTGCTCAGTCACCATTTGCCTCGTCGCCTCTACGCGCAAGGTTCTCGACTGGCGTGCAGACTTTCCGTTGGCCACTCGCCTGGACATGGCTTTAAGGGGTGTTCCTATATTGTTGTGGTACGCTATTAAAAATGAAAGTATTATGCGCGCCTAAAGACAACTCTAAAGTTTCTGTATTTTTTACTTAAGAGCTAAAACTGATTCTAAAATACTCGTTTTAGTCCATTTTACGCCCAAAAATATAATCCTTGGAATCGAAATGAAATCTTGAAACCAGTATTTTGGCACGATATGTTTTAAAATGCTTTTCACGTTCATACACCACTACAGAATGTCAAAATGTTTTTGAATCACGGGGGTTTTTACCAGACGTCTGCAACGTTCTTCATGCGTCAACCAGGCGAAGGCCTTAACTCTTATAGATTTCGTTGGTTAGATCGGTAGGATTGATATCGAAACTAAACGCTATATCGGTAGAATAGATATCGAAACCAAACGTTAAATCGATAGGATCGATATCGAAACTAAACGATAGATCGGTGGGATCTATATCAAAACTAAACGATAGATCGGTAGGATCTATATCGAAACTAAACTATAGATCGGTGGGATCGATATCGAGACTAAACGATATACCGCCCAAGAAACATAAGATAAACAACCTCCAGGGGCCTAGTCAGAAACTCAAACTTGTTATGGCTTTGTAAAACGTAACTGTCATTGTGTGACATTCTGTAAGGAATCTCTTAGTGAATGTATTTATGCCTAACCTCTGCATCTTTTTCTGTCGCACACCCATCACTGGAGTCCCGCCCACCCGTCACTGGAGTCTCGCCAACCCGTCACTGACTGGAGTCTCACCCACCCGTCACTGGAGTCTCGCCCACCCGTCACNGACTACGGAGGGCGTCGGGATAAGAAGATTTAAATTATAACGAGAACATATTCGACGAAGCGTTAATTGATGTAAAAAAAATAGTAGAATCTCTAGCAGGCAAATCCATCACAAATTTTGGTCTTACTTTGACAGTTAACGCTAATTCAGACCTTAACAATGCTGAATTATTGAGGGAGACATAGTATGATCAATCTCGGCTTTTACAAACCCTTAGACAGAAATAAACAAGTCTTAACCCTGATCAGGGAGCAGTTTATGATGCCCTGCTATTATCCATGACAAACAAAGAAGGCAAGATGTTTTTACTCGATGCTCCGGGCTGCATAGGGAGACAGGCGTGGCGTGTATGTATGTATGTTATATATGATAGTAGGTTACTAATTTACTATCATATAATATTGTATTTGTCTTTTACCAATTTATTTGTAATGTAATAACTAAATTGTACCCGGGCGAAGCCGGGCCGGGTCCTAACAAAGAATATTAGTATTATCCTGTATCACTATGTTGTTATGCTGTGTGATCATTTACATTATCGACATTTCTTATTACATTGGTTTTTTTTTGTCTAATTACGTTTAAAATATTTTTACGTATAAATATAATAACATTATTTAAAGAGGCAGTTTCTGTTAATTTTAGTAATAAACATTTGCAACGTTGCTTTTGTGCCGTATCTTATTTTTGCCCGTAATCGTAGAAAATCGTCTGTTTCGGGAAAATGAATTTATATATTTTTAAATGATTGAATATGTGTGGAATATGCCTAAAGTAAATTTTAGATGTGATTTCTAACTTCATTATTGTGCATAAAGAATGCCACAATAATGATTTTTTGACTGTAGCCTACTTCCTGAATGAACAAAAATGTTTCGAAATTAACTCACAGTTATGGTTTCGATATACCCTTTTTTTTTACACGAAGTAGTTTTTTTTTTTCTAGGAACTGAGTAATGCTGTTAGTTGCCCAGCTGTGTTATCAGATGCGCATTCGCCATTTGTCAAACCGCAGTTTCCCGCCAGCTTGAGATGTAGCTGAACTTTGTGCAGTAATTTTGAACTTACAGTTTGTAGGAACAGATTACTTATCGTTGCACGCTGTTGTGTACATGACGATCATTACGCTCGTCTTGATGCGTGTCTGAAGAGACAGAAGGCGAGGCATGAGTCAAACTACGATAGCAGTCTGTATAGAACTTTGCTACGTAGCTGGTGTCACCGCAGAAAGTGCCTTGGGTAGACGCAGCACTACGAGAACACTGCACGCCAGTTCAGAACAATGCGCTTAGTGGCGATGGCGCTCTTGTAGCGCGTGCCAGTGTGACCCTTATAGCTCCCGCGCATCTCGGCCAAAGAAAGAGAGAAACGATGCAGGCAGGCGGGACACTGCAACAATTTTGCGCATTCGAGGCCTCGAAACGCGTGGGATATAAGGCCTANCGCCCACCCGTCACTGAAGTCTCGCCCACCTGTCACCGGAGTCTCCCCCACCTGTCACACGGTCGCTACTACTACCAGTGGTGCTCCCAGAGGCCCGGCACTTTGGCCTCATGCCATCCGCGAAGGAAGAGCGCTTTAACATTTATAGTCCATTCACGGTTAATTTCACCATTTTTGAAGCCCTGCTAAAGCTCTTCTTCCAGGATATCCCTCCACCTCGTGCAAACAAAGCTCGACTAAGGCTGAAAAATTACACCAAAGTGACAACGCATTGTATATGTGCTCACTCAGTGTAATAATGTTTTGCATAATTTTGCATAAGCACTATTTCTATCTAGGCATTACCAAAATACACGCTTTCTCGCTGTTTTTACTCACATCAATTATTAATGAAATATTATAATTTATAGCTTAAATAATAAGTAAACCTTTAGTTTAACAAAAAATAAGACACTTTTGTGTTAACAGAACTATGCATCGCTTGTGATAAATGCCATATTTATGAAATAACNTTAACAAAAAATAAGACACTTTTGTGTTAACAGAACTATGCATCGCTTGTGATAAATGCCATATTTATGAAATAACCAAACACGTCATACATGGGGAGATTTTTCAAAGGTTCTATGCAGAAAGTGTGATGAAACTACCAATAGACTATAATAGAATCGCCGGCAAGAATAATCTGTAAGTCGTTTACTTCATTCATGGGTTTTAAGTTTCGTGAAAACGAGAGAGAAATGAAAGAAGTGGTGTTGCATCAAGCCAAGAGCCACTTGAATACAGACCATGTGCTGCTAACCTTGCCAGAGAAGCACGTGTGTGCTCGCCATGTGGGTGGAAAGCTTACGACACTACGTCACTTGTCGTGCAGCATAGTTGGCAAACTGAAATAATTATCATTTCCTGGATGGAATATTGTGGGAATAATTAATATCTCTAGTAAGTACTGGTTTGTATAGTAACCATATTTTAATGTGACCAGGGTGCTCACCCACAGGGAAAAGTCAGCGAAATGTCAAGGAAATGTCAATTGATTTTCACCTGGGTCAGCGAAAATGTCAATAATTACTACCTTGCAAAAGTTGTAAGTTGTGTCAATACAGAACAATGTATTTATGGACATGTGCATTTCAAAATTAAAATTTTTTAGTTAGTGAACTGGCAGTAATACATTTTNCAAAATTAAAATTTTTTAGTTAGTGAACTGGCAGTAATACATTTTCGTTGCTAAGTGACATAAGGCCTGAGCATACAAAATCAAGTAATTGTGTGTTTGCAATGGGCACTCGTGTGAAATCCACGTTAAATATTTATGGGATTAGTAAAATTTGGGCTCTGCATGCTTTGTCTGTTGTGTAATTTAATTCGACTTCACTGATAGCATATTTGTTCAGTCAGCAGTGGAAAAGAATGGTATTGGTATAGGTTTCGGTCCTGAGAATAGGGGAAAGTCAGGGAATTCCAAATTGGAATTCCAGTGAACATCCTGTGTTACGTTTTGCAACGTCTTGTGGCCTCCAAAACAGAATTTTGGCTGCATACCTGCAAGTTACTCAGATAATGACACAGTCGCGGTCTGTACTAAGGAACACGCAGGTACTCACCTAGAGTAAAGTTGCAGAACCACGGTGACAGGAAGTGAGTGCGGCCCGGCCGGGACTTCAAGCCAGGTTCTCGTGACGCCGGCCGAGTGTCGAGTTTCAGCTCACCGGACTGTACCACGGGAACTGGTACAGTCGCGGTCTGTAGTAAGGAACACGCAGGTACTCACCTGGAGTGGAGTTGCAGAGCCACGGTGACAGGAAGTGAGTGCGGCCTGGCCGGGACTTGAAGCCAGGTTCTCGTGACGCCGGCCGAGTGTCGAGTTTCAGCGCACCGGACTGTACCACGGGAACTGGTACAGTCGCGGTCTGTAGTAAGGAACACGCAGGTACTCACCTGGAGTGGAGTTGCAGAGCCACGGTGACAGGAAGTGAGTGCGGCCTGGCCGGGACTTGAAGCCAGGTTCTCGTGACGCCGGCCGAGTGTCGAGTTTCAGCGCACCGGACTGTACCGCGGGCCGCGGGAACTGGTACAGTCGAGTTTCGTCTTATTTGGCAAGCGAGCCCGCGGCCGTGCCGTGCCGTGGCCCTATGGCCGAGCTTTCGGAATGCAGTTTTCTTTTACTCTTGTTCTTTTTTATTGCGCGTGGCTTGGCGGCAGTGTTGCCGGTCTTTTTCGACCGCCTTCCTACAATCGCGCGGAGTGGGGAGGCCCGCGCTATATTCGCGCTTCTCCACAGACGCAGAGCGGGCCATCTCGCGTCGTCTATCGTGTCTTGTGCCAACACAGGCTACTCATCGTAGCGAGTTCGTGCGTTTGTCCTTGGGTGACGGGTTTCTGACATGACCTACATTATTTCTAGCACGCTTCCTGCTGGCTCATTCTAATTAGGATATAGCTTCACACACAAGCTAAAGCAATAACGGAAGTAAAACTTTGGACATTCAGTATTTATTCCCGAATGTTTTCTTTTTTTCGAGCAGGCGAATTAAATTTCTTGCGGTGCATTACTACTACATAAATAAAGAAGGTAATTTCATTTTGATTTTTAGTTATTTAATTCGGACATTTATATGACACGAATTAGTGAACACGTGTGATAATATGCAACCTCAGGGGTTAGTGCTCGATCCCCGGGGTGAGAGACCCCGCCGGAAATGGCCTTGAAGTGACACCGTCCACAGTGCATTGGAAACTAACAGCAGTGACATTTTACCGCCATTGACATTGCGCCTTCATTTGAGGACAAGCTAGACTTCAAACCCATGTAGGTCATAGAAACCTTGGCATTTGGTTCACGATCTATTGACACTCCTGTGACTGTGAGAAAACAATAAATAAATAACGAAAGTGGCGTCTATAGTAGAATCATGGTTATTTCTAACTTTTCTGAAACCCAGCGTAAGTTCTTTATTTATTTATTTTAAATTCCTCCGCCTCGTGCAAACAAAGCTTAACCAATTCTAGAAAAGCATACCGCATTCGTGTGCACTTAGTGTAATAGTATTTTGCATAAGAACTATTTCTTACCAGGCACTGTCAACACTCCTGTTTTTTTCCTGTTTTTATTAAATTTAATTGTAAATGAAATATTGTCATTTATGAATAAAATTTAAATAAAAGGGCCTCAGCCCAAAAAGTTAAAATAATATAAAATATGATAAAACTGCCCTGTCTTGCTGAACTCCAATAAACGACATTATTATACTGTCTCATCGTAGATATGGCAAGAATATGCAATATTACATACAGAATTATTATGATACATATTTTCTGCATTTGTGGAGTNTGGAAGTGACACCGTCCACAGTGCATTGGAAACTAACAGCAGTGTCATTTTACCGCCATTGACATTGCGCCTTCATTTGAGGACAAGCTAGACTTCAAACCCATGTAGGTCATAGAAACCTTGGCATTTGGTTCACGATCTATTGACACTCCTGTGACTGTGAGAAAACAATAAACAAATAACGAAAGTGGCGTCTATAGTAGAATCATGGTTATTTCTAACTTTTCTGAAACCCAGCGTAAGTTCTTTATTTATTTATTTTAAATTCCTCCGCCTCGCGCAAACAAAGCTTAACCATACCGGAGGAGTAACATACCACATTCGTGTGCACTTAGTGTAATAGTATTTTGCATAAGAACTATTTCTTACCAGGCACTGTCGACACTCCTGTTTTTTTCCTGTTTTTATTCAATTTAATTGTAAATGAAATATTGTCATTTATGAATAAAATTTAAATAAAAGAATCGGTCCTTTCCAAAAGGGCCTCAGTCCAAAAACTTAAAATAATTTAAAATATGATAAAACTGCCCTGTCTTGCTGAACTCCAATAAACGACATTATTATACTGTATCATCGTAGATATGGCAAGAATATGCAATATTACATACAGAATTATTATGATACATATTTTCTGCATTTGTGGAGTGCCCAAAAACTAGTACATAAGCCCTTGTGGACAAAAACGTAAATGTTGTTCTGAAAACATTACACGTACTTGATACTTAACCGCGATAAAATCTTGAAATACATACATATATAGGTTAATACACAAACAAAGCTGTTATTTTAGTGTTAACAGTAAAACATTCACTACAGAACTGATGCACTACAATCTTTTACCTGTCTCTTTTCTTGTTCACGCATCATCGCCGTGCTGCACAGTGGGCCATGGCAGGATTTCTTCATAGAAAGCTTGTTCGTCTGCTGGAACATACGGCGTGAGTTTTGCTATGTCCTTGATTTTATTTTCATTCATGGGGACCTTGCCCAGAGGATAAGCATGTGCCGATGGCAGTGTTGGATTACGCGGGCAACGTGAATGGGAGCGTCTCAAAGTGTGTGGTATAATGCTGTTTATGAAATGACGCGTTACTACACAACCTCTCAGTTCTGATGTGAAAATGAATTGATGAAATGATTGTATATTGAACTGAACCTTCTGACTTCGAGGCACTGCACGTTTTTTAATCTGTGATTGCAGATGAATCATCGATTTCGTTAATAGTGAACTTGTGAGATTTACTGCTAGACACAATGAGTTCTGCGATGTGATGAATGATACGGTCGTTCTTTTTCAACATTCTCTTCATCATTCTAAAGTCCCTGTCACGTGAAGTGCACCATTTTCTTGAAATGCCAAAGCTAAAAATAATCAAATGAGATGGTGAGTTTTGCTCTGACCGCCACAGTTGTCCGGATGTACATGTGTTTCGTACATATGATCAGGTACATGTTTCAAAAAGTCAAACAAAAATGAACACACTTCGTTAGGCCTCTTCTTCACAAGGCCTTCATGGTAAAGATGCATGGTTGCTGTATTTTCCTTGATATCCTCCACACAGAAAAATTTACAGTTGATTGCCTAAGGTAAAACAATTCCTGAACTGGTGTAACAGGCAACTGTATATTCTGCATATAATCCACTGCAATTGCTAACGTATTGGGATGTTTATTGCCTACTTCAAGTTCGTTCTTTAGGTTAGAATAAAACTTTCTGCTTCTCTTTATGTGAACGCAAAGTTATGCAGCTGCACGTCGTTTGCTGGCATCATTGTGGTGGGGACTATCCAGTTTAAGCTTCAGTTCCTCGCAAACACAACATGAGTCGACTTGGGCTCGACCGAAAGACAGTTTGAAATTTTCGCTGAAATGCTTATAGCAAAATTGGTAGCTAACCTATACATCAGGATGTTTCAGATTTAATAAACCATACATAATCTTGATATTTAACTATGCGTCTAAGTACTTCAAAGGACAGCCACTGTAATGAGTGTTTGATTGGAAATGACAGTATTTGCTCACGGACTAAATCTCTTACTTCATTAGAAAGTCGATTTGGACAGGGATGCTTCTCTCATATCCTGTGGACCTGCAATGCTCAATTGCCTGGTTCGTTTTACACATTTGACTGGTACGGAAAGGATTGATAAGAATGCTGTCAAGCATACTTCATGTCGTTTGTTATTACACAAAACGTACTTAAATGCGGCACTGTTGGTTCTTGTAGGTTCTTCTTTTCTTGGTCGGCGGCGTTGAATTTCCTTTACACGTATCAGCCCTCGTATGGACACATCCTGTTCGCACTTTGTCTTCGTGTCATGGAACCGCGCGAAGATGTTTACACGTTCATGTTCCGGCACTCTTTCAAAAATAATTTCGCTTGCACCTTCACTCATAAACACATTGGTGTCTTAAACCCTGTGCACTATTTTATGTTTCAAACAAAGGTTATGCGCATTGCACAGGTTATACGTACCTGCAAGCCTCGCCTATTGTTTTAGCTTCAATTTGCTTTCCTACGTGATTGACGTAGCTGTCGCCTTTAATCCTTGCCACTTTAATAATGTTCTTGTTGTAACTTGCACTATTTATTTTCCTCTTCCTTGAAGTATTATCTTCATCCATTGTTTTCACTATTTAATACACTCGGAATAACACAGTCAGGAATGCCTTCAACATAATACCAACAGAGTAGTGATTACCAACCCACATATCTATAGATATATTTCGATTATCTCGATCTAATCGTGTAGGTTAAACAAGGTTACCAACTTTTTTTTCTCAAATGGGCCACAGCCCAGGACTACGTGTCCAGGCCTTCGGCACGCACGTGAATACTAAAGTTGTAAAATGGCGCGCCGACCTCTGAAATACTTGTTCCGACTAGAAACTCGTTTTGCCAAAAAATGGGACATTGGCCTTTTTGGAAACTTTAAAGTTCAATTTAACAAAAAATAATACAATACTTTTATGTTGATACAAGTATAACACGCTTGTAATGCATGACATATTTACGAAAGAACCAAATACACTATGGGGTAATTTTTCAAAGTGTTGATTCAAAAAGTGTTAAGATAACCGCAAATAGACTATAGCTGACTGGTCGGTGAACTTACAAATGTTTCCTGTCCGCTCGTACAAGCCCGGCTAAAGCAAGCTATATCGTGTTGACTCCTCTAGAAATCGTATGATACTTGACATTCCGTATTTTGCACGTTGTTATCAACACAGGACGTTTTATTCGACAAAGCAAGTTCCTGTGAGAATAGTTAATCACGTCGACCCTTTCAGATTCACGTCATTCAACAGTTGCAGCTGGCTATTGTTAACCGGAAGATTTTTTATTCGTTCCATACTTACATGAACTGCGTTGCAGAGTAATTGAAATACACGTTTTCCCACGATGCTATTAAACTTGCGTCCAATGTTCAGATCTACAATCGCAGCGCGTGGCAGTGTCGCCCTTATCGCTCCTGCGCTTCTCGTTCTCAAACGCGGAAAGATGGTTCAGGTAGACGGGGGCCTTAAGTTCCCGGGGTGTTTTGTTCGTTATTACAGCAGGTGAGCTGGGGTCTGCGTCCAGCGATAATGACAGGAGACAGCCTAAGTAGAGCGATAGCGACGTGTACTAGACATGTATCCATCGCGAAGATGATTGCGCACTGACCATTGCGAACAGTACAAGCCATATGTGACATAATTCCTGTGCAACATATACCTACACTGTAAAAAATATGCTAATTTACACATAAACAGCTTTGGTAATTTTACGTTTTTGTATGTGTAATTTTGGAAAACAACTACAGCTGTTTTTACTACTACAAAAAGATCTAGAAATGTCCTTTTGAAACACACGAATGTATATATTTATTAACAATATTTATTAACACGTTTAAAAGTATGTGNGGTGAGCTGGGGTCTGCGTCCAGCGATAATGACAGGAGACAGCCTAAGTAGAGCGATAGCGACGTGTACTAGACATTTATCCATCGCGAAGATGATTGCGCACTGACCATTGCGAACAGTACAAGCCATATGTAACATAATTCCTGTGCAACATATACCTACACTGTAAAAAATATGCTAATTTACACATAAATAGCTTTGGTAATTTTACGTTTTTGTATGTGTAATTTTGGAAAACAACTACAGCTGTTTTTACTACTACAAAAAGACCTAGAAATGTCCTTTTGAAACACACGAATGTATATATTTATTAACAATATTTATTAACACGTTTAAAAGTATGTGNCCTAGAAATGTCCTTTTGAAACACACGAATGTATATATTTATTAACAATATTTATTAACACGTTTAAAAGTATGTGTAAAAATAAATCAAGAAAAAAGTACTAAACTTCTCCATTTTGCATTTTATTACTGCACTTTCAGTGTATTAACACACTGTTACCATTGTAATAATACATGTTCTATAGTGCACTTTTACTATGATTAAATATATGTAAATATATTAACAACTTAAGTGCAAATACCATTATTACAAACAAACAAAGAATGAATTTAGGATGATAAAATCAAGCACCATGTGCTTGAGTAGGCGGCTCAAAAAGTTTTGTTTTATTCAATGACCTTTTAAAGTGACTGGTTTGAACAGCTCAGTCTTCGCACGGTCACAAGGACTTAATCTGTGTCACTTTTACTGTCTAATTAAGCGAAAATAGGCATGGCGGGGAATAAAACTGTGTTTTGCAAACGACGAGCAGTATTCCAAGACGTTACCAGATTATGTCAAACACAACAACGTCTTGCATCTATCGCTTGCCTTATATAACATTAATACCGTTCAGGACTTATTATTCCATTTAAGTATCACGATAAATCGTGAGTTGCGGGTGGTATAGTGATTACGACACCTAGTTACTGCTCCGAGGGTTACGAGTTCCAATCATGCGAAAATCAGAAGGTTTTCAGGTGGTGAAATGCACGAGAGTTGATGGTCCAAGGCTAAAAAAATTAATTCATATGTTTAAAGGGTGAGTATATCGTAAGTTTGTGTATACAAATTTTGGAAGAAAAAAAACTGATAATTGACACTTGCATAGTGTAAAATTACACAAACATATAAAATGTGTTTTTCTTCTAGTAGTGCGTGTTATTTGACACAATAACTTGTATTAATACAATGACTTGTATTAATACAAGCACAGTGACTTGATTATTTTACTTGTTTTAACGGCATATTTAGTGTGACACAAAAGTTAAAATGCATGAACATGGTCGACGTAAAATTACAGGTGTGTTGGTAGAAACTCTGCTGCCACATACACTGAAGAGCAAAAACAACTGGTACACCTTCCTAATATCGTGTAGGGCCGGCCCCCTGAGCACGCAGAAGTGCCGCAAGGCGACGTGGCATGGACTCGACTAATGTCTGAAGGTACGCAGGAGTCAATTCACACCATGAATCCTGCAGGGCAGTCCACAAATCCAATCTCCGCCAATTTGAGAAAGGGTTGCATGTCTGTCACGTTTAATGATTCTCGTCAGTCGTCGTTTGTCCCGTTCTTTCACGATCTTATTCCGGCCGCAGCGATGTCGAAGATGTGATGTTTTACCGGATTCCCGATATTCACAGTACACTCGTGAAATGGTCATACGCGAACATCTAAATGTTATCGCTACCTCGGAGATGCTATGTCCCATCTCTCGTGCGCCGACTATAACACCACGTTCCAACTCACTTAAATCTTGATAACCTGCCATTGTAGCAGCAGTAACCTATCTAGCTACCGACCGCATCGCGTTACTCTGATTGTTTCCATACCTCTGTAATCTGCATACGCACGCCAGGGGTTCTCCACACCCGGGCACGATGATCATCAATCCCATAACGAAGTGACACTCATCACTAAGCAACACACATCGCCAGTCTGTGGTGTTTCACAATGCTCTAGCATGGCAACACTGCAAACGGAGCCGCCACTGTTGCACAGTTAACCTCAGCACACGTGAGGGGCCCTGGGATCGCAGACTCACCTCTGCAGTACCTCGGGACATTATTCGTTGGTTCACAGGAGCCCCAGCACTGGCCTCTGTCGTGGACGTTGTTGCAATGGCATCCCTCCGCGCCTGGCGCGCGATCCGTCGATCCTCTCGACTGGTAGTCGACCTCGTCCGTGCTGAGCCGGTCCTCCGTGTGTGTGTGCCTTCACGTATTGCCTGTCTCATATAAGTTGGCGAGATTTTGACAGTCAGTGAGAGACAACTTGATGTATACGAAACAAACATCGTGCCATTTACAAAATCCTGTATCAGCTGATGCATGAACGAACACAGATTAATATTACGTTGGTTATTCTGAGTGCACTGCCGACGCACATCAGACAAGCAGAAAATACGCTGATAAGAAGGAGTTCTTAGATTAATTAATACATTTTATTGTACGTGGTCATAAAACAGCGGTTTTTAGTGTTATAAACTAAACTTCGTGCTAAAGTAGTAATGTATTGGTGTTCAAAATGAGATGCACATTAAAATGATCCGTATAAAAATGGAACAACTTCAATTCTTGGAAGATCTTTTCACGTTGTATCCCCACTCTCCATCCATGCTTTCCATGCATGCTTGATATTAATTCCAAAAGCCTACAGAAATATCGCAGGGTATTGTTAAATTATTTTTTCAAAAAATTTAGCGAAATATATTTTAACTCGTGTCGTTTCAAGCCAGTAACAGGAGAAAAATTAACTTTGAAAAAGGGATCAGGAGGCAGGCTACCGTGTCGCCACCTGTTGAGAATAGCATTCGGCTCACAAAAGCGCTACCTGCCATGCGCGCCATCTGTCTCTCTCCAGAAGCACTAACCAGCCTGAAAAATTTAGTTATCTTGTGTAAAATAACAAATTTACGAACACATACCAATGGTTTCATTTTTCCGCGAGCTCTGTATAATTTTTTAAGTAACATGTGTTTCCGTGTACAGCGATTTTGTTTACTAGTAATTGCCTTTCGGCCGGTAATCGTTACGTCTACGTCCATTCCACACCATGTTGTTCTGTCGGCCGCTTTGCAAAGTCGTCGGTGAGTTAACGAATGAAAGTGCGTTGTCAAGCAAATTCCAAAAATAATTTTTATTTCAATTCCTAACATATTAGCTGTAACGTCCAAAGTGTTATAAGAACTAAAATTACTCTCTCACAAATGTTAACCCAAATTCGCTGTATCGGATAAATAGAAAAAGTTAGCAAATATTTAATTTTTTGCAAGGTTTTATATTTTTACTTTTATAACCCATGAATTTTTATAGACAGATGTCAGTCTATATATACCTGTAAGTTTGTTTCGCATTACATTACAATGGCAAGTGGATTAANTTTCGCATTACATTACAATGGCAAGTGGATTAACTGACAGTGTGTTGATAAAAAATACAGCCTCCACTTGACGCACCAGCTGATGGCGAAAGGATACATAAACGAAAAGTCAACATTTGGCGCTACTTTCGTCGAACTGTCAAAATCTCGCCAGCTTATATGAGACAGACAATAACCACTGCTCCCAATATCATCGGACAGTGTGGGCGTATGCAACCACCCTGCGGTTTATCAGCCTGATTATGAGTTTTCTCTCGAAGTCCGTCAACTGCATAAAGCGTCGTCTTTGGTGCCTCTCTGGCACTATTTTCCACTCTGTACGCTTGTTGGTTGGTATCGTGTGGTGTTTCTCGCTTCGACTACACGCTGGTGACTACGACCGCTGGTCGGCGCTTGCATCGCCACTGCCGGCTGTGAGGTCAAATGCAAATGCACCAACATGGAATCACGTCCAAACCAGCCCACACTCTCGCTATTTGCATAGTTTCGTGGTTGTCGCGTGGTTCCTTCGTGGCGCGCTGGTTTCATTGTCTGGTAGTGCGCCTCTACTTTCAGTATTTCTATTTTGTTATCTGTGTGTTATGTTCGCCAACCACGGCTCTCTTAACAGCCAGCAGAGGACGTGCGGATTGTTTTCCTGTCTGTATAATGTGGTTACTGATAAAAGCGTTTTTCCAGCGATTCTTTTCTTCTTCATATTTACGCGATAAAAAAAATATAAATCGCGTTTTATTAATACACATTTTGCCGTTATCTCTGTATTGTTTCATAGGTTCATTCTTCGTCGTTTTAAATTTCTGTTAGCTTAAATACGTGGTCACTCATTCATTTGTGAAATTATCCGTGTGAATTGCAATTTTCTCTCTTCTCTTGTGAGTAATTCTGTCGATTTTAGGCCACTCCTCTCAAATTTATCATTTCAATTTTTCTCTTTAAAATCAGGTTGTGAAATTTTAAAATTTAAATGAAATTACGAATGGCAATAAGTTTTAGATAGGCGAANTTGTGAAACCCATAGTAATCGTAAATATGACATGTAATATTTTTGTTGCAGCAAGAAAAGGGCAACATGATTACAAGAAACTACAATAAAGCAAAGAAACTTCCTGCTATAAAGCATTATATGAAAGTCAAGATTTTTCTCGGTTGTAGGCGTTTTCAGAGAGCAGTACACCTGTGTATACAGCGTGTCACATAATCATTGCGACAAACTGCTAGGGATGATAGGTAATGGAATAAGAAACAACTGTTGTCTGGTGACCCTCCATTGAGACGCCAGGCGTCGTTGTGGAATAGTTGGACGCGCCTGGGAGGAAGACGCATCACACGTGTGCTGTCTCCTAGTGAGCGCGAGGGTCGGACACAGAGCCTTGCCTCTGTCCCGAAGAGGTAGGCGGTACCAAGAGCACTGAGAGCCGTGTTGGACCGTATGTGTTGTGTGCGGTTCGTTACGTCATTCCCTCGCCACTTTTCAGTGCACAGACCTGCGTTGTTGTTGCTGCCTGAGTCGATACAGTTGTTTGTTGACAGTGACTGTGCGACGTACACCAGACAAGTCAAGGTCGCTTATTTGNACTGCCTGAGTCGATACAGTTGTTTGTTGACAGTGACTGTGCGACGTACACCAGACAAGTCAAGGTCGCTTATTTGTCGTCATAACTGGAGGATATGCAGATGCTGTACGCTGAAGCCAAGAGGCTGTGGGTGCGTAGGAGCAGGTGTTTATCAGGAGCGCTTCCTCAACAGACGGCAGCCACATCACACACTCCTCCAGACACTACGTCATCGACTGCGCTAGTATGGGACCTTCGTATAGCACATTTTGAAGAGGAAGTACTGGACAGAGTTGAGGGGAATCCGTCTCCACAAGCACACGCGCGGTCGCTCGCGATATGGACGCCAGCCCCGCCTCTGCGCGGAGAGTGCTCCATCAACACAGACTACATCCATACCATGTGCTAGAGTTAAAGGCACTTCGAACAGTTGATTTCGAGCCCNCATGTGCTAGAGTTAAAGGCACTTCGAACAGTTGATTTCGAGCCCCATATGTGGTTCGTACAGTGGTTTATGCAGTAGTGCATTGCAGAGACAGAGTTGGCATCATGTGTGCTGTTCACAAACGAAGTGTGTTTTACGAGAGAAGGCTGTTTCAATACCCAGAACAGCCACGTGTGGTGGTCACACATCACCAACAACAGTTTTCGGTGAACGTGTGCGCTGGCATCGTCCATAAACAAGTTATTGCATCCTTTATCCTTCCAGCTCTTTTAGTCGGCCAGACACATCACAACTTCCTGGTAAACGAGCTACGCCAGCTGCTAGAAGATGTGCAGTTGAACATACGAGTCAACATGTGGTGTCAGCATTCCAACCATCGTATTCGCCAACACCTCATAGACACGATTGTTGTTAAATGGATTGGAAGAGGTGGCCCTGTGCCACGGCCACCACGGTCACCTGACCTCACACCAGTTGATAACGCAGAGGGTCCGCCAGGCAATGCATCGGCGTTTCAACGTCTGAAATTAAGCGGAGATCCACCATTTTGAGCACCTGCTTTATATTAATGTGTGTAAATGTGCAGCAGGCAGTCAATCAAGTACTGAAACATACAAACGTCTACCTACTTATTATTACCACCACCCTTTACATCAAGTACCACTGTTTCCTGGGAGGCAGCAGCTGGTGCCTATTGTGAGCAACGTTCACTGCAAACCTGCCTGGTGTTAAAACGTGTTGTACAAAGACGCATAGCGCCTAACCGGGGCGTCTTCGGACGTTCGTTCTCTGAGAAAAGTTTTTCCCCATTACATTACCTATCACCCCTAGACGTTTGTCGTAGCTATCCTGTGACACAAGGCATAGAATTTATATTAAATTAAGAGCACACTTCAGCAGTGGACAGATGTCTTTAAAAAATGAGCAAAATTACGTAAACGACTATTAAAAGAAACTGTACTTATAACATGAGTACTGGAGATAACTGGGAATGTTTCGGCATTAAATCAAATTGAACTGAAAATACCTTTCCGACGAGCATTTCGAATACAAAAGAAAAATTCCAATGAAAGAAAACAAGTCAGGAAGGTAAGCAAAGGCCAGCTGAATCCATATAGTAAAAATAAAATCATCCACACTGTAAATAAAGTAATCTGTTGTTCATCCAAAGGATTTTTTTGTCCTTCGAACTTCGGGATGTTATCTATTTTACCATTTCGTTCAAACTTTGGTTACTGGGCCTGCGTTCCGATGCTACTGATAAATTCTCACTGGTGAATGATTGTGTTCCGATGCTACTGATCANTGGTTACTGGGCCTGCGTTCCGATGCTACTGATAAATTCTCACTGGTGAATGATTGTGTTCCGATGCTACTGATCAATTCTGACATCACTGGTAAATGATTGTGTTCCGATGCTACTGATCAGTTCTGACATCACTGATGAATGATTGTGTTCCGATGCTACTGATCAGTTCTGACATCACAGGTGAATGATTGTGTTCCGATACTACTGATCAGTTCTGACATCACTCGTGAATGATTGTGTTCTACAGTAATAACTGAGCACTGTCATTTACAGAAAATGTTTTCTTTTGTCAGAAAGTTGATTTCGAAAGACTGAGTATTGAATATAAACATCAAAATAAATTAAAGATGATTGAATTGATTCCTCAAAATTAAGTTAACTTATTATTTAAAAGGCTATTGCGTATGCAGTTTATTGCACGTATGAACCCGGCAGGCGGATATCTTTCAAAACATTGATATAGCAAAGTGTCTACGTCACTCTTCTGAGCTTTTTAAAACCCATTGAATAATTACTACGTGCACATCGGCACCAGGAATGAGACAGTCTTATCGAGAAGTTGCCGTCGTCAGGTGGGAGGTTGACAACTCGTCACGGATCGGAATGTATATTTAATATCTTCCAATGTGGCAGTGAAGACAAGCACTGCCAGTTACAAAGTCGCAGCCACTGACAGACAAGTCTTTTCACAGTATGATGGCGGCAGAGAATTATTCCAACGGTATTTTGCAATTTGTAAGGTCAAACACAGTAACTACATTTTTAGATGGTTTCTTAAATGCTCTATATTAATATACTCCGTGTGTATGCAAGATTATATTTTCTTGCAGTTTAAAAATATTTTTATTTGTTTTGTTTCCGAGTAAAAATATGTTGTGCAAGATGGCGGACGCAGAGAGTCGAACTAAAGTAACACTGTGTGTCAAAAAATATAAAATATGGAAGCCTTTGCAAAGTATACTGAAAAGAGTGAATATTTATATACTTAATAATTTGTTTGAATAATTCCCTATGATATAAATAAATAGGAATATATTTAATACTATGAAAGAGACGGGGCATGATTTAAACAGCTAACTGATTATGACGCAAGTCCAACTACAGGCGGAGTAATACAAGGAAGCTCTAACCTTGGAATGAACAGAGTATAGGTTCTCGTCCCCTCACACGCGGCACTACTTCTTGCCTAAGGACAGCCGGACGTCTTCGCGGAGGAATACGAGTGTTGCTAGCACAAGCTGCTATAGAACTTCCCGGAGTGGTTGGCAGTACTGCGCAGTTAGTTATGTGGAACCAGTCTTGCGCAGTTAGTTATGTGGAACCAGTCTTGCGCAGTTAGTTATGTGGAACCAGTCTTGCGCAGTTAGTTATGTGGAACCAGTCTTCCCTGGCCGCTTCTCAGTGTTTTCCACGGGCAAAACTTGTATATTAAACATCACGTTTGGTAATACATCCGTGCACATTTGTGTTGTGATATTGCAGCTTTGTTTAGGCTGTTAACTGCTGATCGAACATTTGTGATAGCCGTGGCCCTGCTTGGTTCATTATTTTTGACATCGAGTGACACAACTAAGTTGCCTGGAACATTAATATTGTTCCAATTTTTCGAAGTCCTTGGTAATGGCCAGGTTATTTACGGGATGCAGGTCTTAGTTAAATAAAATAAAGCCTAAAAATAATTTTTTCAGTTATTTATAACTACTTTAATTAGTTACATACACAGTCGAATCACATTATTATGACGACCTGCTATAAGTGCCATCTGCAGCGCGTAGCCCATGACGTATGGCCCGTGACGTGGGCGGGTGAAGCGACAGGCTCGCTGTACACATCATCAGCTTTTCGGCCAAGGGGGTGGGGGAGGGGTAGCATTTCGGAAAGAGCGATGTTTGTGAACTATTTATGTGCCTCCGTGGTAAATGTGTATCGTGAGTGGACGAATGGCACCATTGGGAACAGCCGTCATGAAAACTGCGGAGTTCCACGCGCCATTGATGTCCGAGGTGAACGTCGACTACGACGGTGCGTGAAAGCCAACCGCAGGCTACAGTGGAACAGCTCACCGTCCAAATGAACCAGGGGGCATCCAGACACGTGCCAACCGCAATAGTTCAGCGAACCCTTCTGCGAATGAGGCTCCGGAGTAGACGGAGGGTGACCGCACCCATGCTAACACAGGTGCATCGACGAAAACGACTGGAATTTGCTCGACAGTATGGCGACTGGACCGCTGCTGATTGGTGACGGGTAGCCTTCTCCGACGAGTCATGTTTTCAACTGCATAGAACGGATGGACGTCAGTGTGTCCGGCGAGAAACGTCGGAGAACCGACACCCTGCATCCATTGCTGGACGAACACACGGCGGTGGGGCAGTGTTATTGTCTGGGGAATATTCTCGTGGCATTCTCTAGGTCCCATCATCCACGTGGAAGGCACTCTTGATAGATTTGGTTATGAATCCATTATCAGCGATCACATGCATCCGTACATGATGATTGTATTTCCTCGCGAGGATGGGATCTTCAAGCACGATAATGCGCCTTGCAACACGGCTAGAAGTGTCCGCACTTGGCTGGGAGAGCACGATCAAGACTCAATGTTCGTCCCTGGTCCCCAAACAACCCCGATCTCAATCCACTCGAACATGTGTCGGACCAGCTCGGTCGTCGTGTCCGCCGTCTGTCTCCTCCGCCAAGCACCCTTCAACAGTTGTGAGACGCTCTGCAGACAGCATGTCTACATATACATGTGGAGACCTATCAGCACCTGACTGAGTCACTGCCAGCTCGTCTAGCTGCTGTCCAAGCTGCGAAGGGCGGTTACTCTGGATACTAGCGGGTGGTCATCATAATGTGATTCGACTGTGTATAAGTACATACACATACATACGAACTTACTATCTCGACAATAATGGCTATTGAATGCTCTTTACCACTAATATATATATTTATATAATCGCCCATCGCCTCACAGAAATTAACACAGTCAGGCACTTAAAACCACTGTTTCTAAACAGTTTTTTAAACACTTACTGAATCACTGTTAAAGTATGTATTTGATATCTCACACCTCCAGTGTTTACAATCAAATATCACTCGTCCATTTGGTACGACGTTGTTTCAGTCCATGTATCACCAGTCTTCGCTGTCCAGAATGTTCTGGAGCGTCCCGAGCACGTCTGCGCACATCCGCACTCTACTCGCCAGGTAACTCGCCCTTCTCAGCAGTCTCGCACCTTCTCCTCCGCCGGTCCTCTTCCGTCGCCGTCTGCCGCACTTTACCAGATGGCTATCACAGACTGCCCGACCACACGGCTGCGCCAGTATTTATAGTGTCAGGCACCTTGGCCGAGAACATTCTTCACATGTCGAGCCGCGTTGACATAGGAGATGGCGAGAGAGCTTGCGCAATATCTGCCAGTCGCCTACTCCTCCAGAAGGATGGAGGGTGCTATAGTAAAGTTCAAATGAGAAAATAATTACGGCGCAGCTTAGAGAGAGAGGAGACAGTGTAGGGAGGGCTCTCCCGAGCACCTGCCACTGGAGGGAGAGAAACCACGTGACACTTCCGGCACTATACACACCAAACTGATATCATCACTCTTATTCCACGCTGTTCAATACCGCCGACGCGACCTACGTTTTTTCGACAGGTGTCATTCACACGTGGAGCAGCTCTCGCCCAACATTTCTCGGCCGCTGTCGCTACTGAACTCTCCCGACTCGCAANACACACCAAACTGATATCATCACTCTTATTCCACGCTGTTCAATACCGCCGACGCGACCTACGTTTTTTCGACAGGTGTCATTCACACGTGGAGCAGCTCTCGCCCAACATTTCTCGGCCGCTGTCGCTACTGAACTCTCCCGACTCGCAAGACGCGTTCTGGACGTGTGGGTATTATATTCCCATTTGAATTTCACTGTCAGTCACTATAACTNGGAGGGGGTCCGTGCGTATGACTGTCACTCATCCCCTCGCCTCCCAACCCCCTCCCTCTTAGGGGGAGGGAGCTTGGGTTGGAGGGTCCGCGCGTATGACTATATGTTTCTGTTGCGTCGGTGATTACTCTTATTAGTTTTTTTTAGACAATTTCTTTGTTTGCCCATTTAAACGTTCAAATGTTTATTATAAGACACGATAACAGCAGATAGGGGAAATAATGTCAGGTGGATAAAATCGCAGCTCTGAAAACACAACAGAAGTAGATCCTGTTTCTAATTTTTTGTGCTCCAGGCTTGTCGGATTNGATAAAATCGCAGCTCTGAAAACACAACAGAAGTAGATCCTGTTTCTAATTTTTTGTGCTCCAGGCTTGTCGGATTTCGCAAAGAATGCAAATACAACATTACAGAACGAAATTTCTTGTAAATTTTCCTAGTGCAGTTTATATGTTAGCTTGGGTGCCGAAATAACCTGTGCTTTTTTAAAACCTTGTTATCGTATGCATTCACATTTTGACAAAAGCAATGGGTACTTCACTTTATAACTGATTTTATACTGTAAATATTGGATGTTATATGAGCTAGTTACCACTTTAGGATATCCACTTGCCGCATAGATATTGTCGGGCTATTGGGAAGACGGAATAAATAATCATAACATTCTGGCGCCACGTCGGGCTGTCGTATTGTGCTCGTCGTGTTATTGCGACTCCGCCGTAAGACATACAACTACGTACTTCTAAAAATTCAGTGGCAACGATATTGGAATATTTGTGTCGGCGCTTGCGTTCAAATGTACACAGGGGTTTTGTTTGAAAGTAGCCTTTATTTGACTTACTGTCGTTCNTTTGTGTCGGCGCTTGCGTTCAAATGTACACAGGGGTTTTGTTTGAAAGTAGCCTTTATTTGACTTACTGTCGTTCTGACATGATGAGCGCATCGTCGTCGGTGCGAGTGCAACTCCGGCGACAACTGTCAGGGCGTGCCAACTGAAACACGCGTCTTCCAGCGACGTAGCCGTGGCTGTCCTGTCGCTGCTGGGAACCCGCCACTCGTGCTCACGCTGCTTTACAAAATGGCGGCTCATCTTTTCCGCATTGCTGTCGCAGCTCCTGCCTCGGTATTACGATCCTTCCGCCGTCGTTTCTAGATCGACAAATGGTAATAGATATCCTTACGTCGACTCAATATTGCGATATGATTTTCCCCTACTTAAGCAACTGTGCTCATAAAGAAGATTACCTTCAATTTAATTATGATTGAACACTGGTTTTTCGCACGTTTCAAATTGGTTCACTGGCTCTTAAATATATCACTTAAGCATGATAAAAATCATTAAACCAAACGTGAATATAAAAACTTTACGAAAAATGGACTGTGCTTCAGCTTGTCTTCTCCAGATGTCTCACCGACAAGTTTAAACCCATTATTGTCGTTTCACAATTATCTTTATTCAAGATGTGTGTATTGTGCAGTTGCAAGTATCCTATACGTGTGCACGTGAAATTATGAAGACGTAGAAATGTTTATGAGTTTGTTATTTAAACTTTTTTCTTTTGCGACAATAGTACTTCATTGGGTTTTTTCGGGTGAAGAGTGAATGTTTTCCAAAATTATTGAGTAGGCAATCTTTGTTATGAACAAAAAAAACAACCCACTACACTATTTACATACAGCAGAATTCATTATTAGAAGCATTTCCCTAATTTCTACACATACGTGCAGGTAAAACCAAAACTTTTCGTAGAATTACATATACGTAGATTTTTCAATGAAGGACCTTCCATACATTTTACAGACGTCTCTGTGAATTAACGGAACTNGAATTACATATACGTAGATTTTTCAATGAAGGACCTTCCATACATTTTACAGACGTCTCTGTGAATTAACGGAACTTTCCCGAATGTTTGCTAGTTAGTTTTACTCTACTTCCTGTTACAAACAAAAAAAAATTTATTACGAAGAAATATTAATTTTTCGTTATGCGGGTGTTTGATTCGCTGTATGTGAAAATATATTTTAAAAAGTAAAAAAAATTATACTATGGACCGAGATTTGAACACAAATAAAAAGTTGGTATTAGCGTGTGTTTCTTACCACTCATGGTTTACATGTGGCATCGGGATATATATATGTTATTTCCAGGAATGACATTTACGTAACATTTTCAGATTCCAGTAGAGTTGCTAAGCGTTACAGGAGCCTGTTGCTACTTTTCGTTTTTTGACGGAATAGGTCTACGTGGCGTGGGTGTCCCAATTGTCGCTGAAACGATAACTTCGTGTAGACTCGGCATTGTTCGTCCCTGAAACCCGAAGCTACACGAAACACTGAGACGTCCCGTAGTTTCTATTTAAGGAGCTCAGTTCCGTTTCTATCATCCAGGATCCACTGGGGATCCGGATTAGTGTGNTCCCCCCACCAGAGTGATGCGCAAGTGTTACTCTGGTTAGACCCAGCGCCAATTGAAGGAAAGTTACCCGCCCCCTCTCTACTAGCACTTTTCCTATCATAATAAAGAGCATGATTCCTATCCTCTGTCTCCTGTAGCATTTTATGTTAAACATGGCAATGCATGAAACAATTTTTAATTCTTTCCTGTCGAAAGAGTTTTTTTACGGTGACTATGCCGGTTTTTCCCTTTCTCTTCTAACTATAGTTTAGCTATAAGTACACTTAGGGAGGTTGTCATGGCCACACTCTGGCCATGGCAGCCCAATCCCTCTTTGCCGTGATGCATGTCTCCTCGCATGATACTCCCTTCCTTGTAGGCGTATGGGGCTTAGCCCTGAGACGCACTTAACTCCCGTCCCTACCGCGGGCTCATATAACAATTAGTTTTAGAGTAGTAAAAAAAATATATATATTCATCGCGGGCCGCGTTTGCGTACGTTAACGGTAAATTTCCGTAGAAAATGTCCGTAAACGTACCGACATGTTTGACGGTGAAGTACCGTGACATAACTGCATGAATGATTGCAATTCCACTCGCAGCTGCGACTCGAGGACGGCCGCTGGGTTCAGTCAAGGCCAGCGCGTCGCGTGCCAGAGCGGCAACGGCCGGCGTGGGCGGTGCTTTCTACATTATCAATTCGAAATCACGGCCGCTTTAATGGAAAGCGACCAAATTTCGCGTGGAAATGTTTACTTCCATTGNAACGTATCAAAACGCTGATATCAGAAATCGATGCGTCGACCCGAGACGGGCCGGCTGCGATGATGTTTAATTTACTTTGCATCGATCTGAAGCTTCACGGGGGATCTATCTGCACATCGTGTTTACGACATCTACTCCCTGCTGTGCGGAGAGGCGAGAATCGCGTGACTAATCGACACGTTGCGTGTTTAATGCGCCGTACATTCCCGTGCACGATCCACCGCACGAGTGTTCGCTAGTTCGCGCGAGCAGTCGACACACATCTTTGACTGAGATCATGCTCGCCTCGGCACTCTACGCTGGTTGCTGCGCTAACCGCTGTGCTTCCTGGTCGTCAACGAAACTCGCTNGATCATGCTCGCCTCGGCACTCTACGCTGGTTGCTGCGCTAACCGCTGTGCTTCCTGGTCGTCAACGAAACTCGCTTCGAGTTGGTTAAGTCAATATAAGCGTCGTTGAGTCAACCAGATTAATTCGACACGTATGTAATATGTATGATTCGACACGTATGTAATATGTATGATTGGACACGTATGCAACATGTGTGATTGGTCAGTTTCCATCACTATCACTGGGCATTATTAAGATGAGCCGAGTCGCTTCCCTTCCTTCTCTCCCCTCTAATATCCACGGTAAATTTTTGCTTCACATTTTATTTTAAAGTATGTATATTTAAATCACTAAAGCTGTAAATAATCACCTACTNACGGTAAATTTTTGCTTCACATTTTATTTTAAAGTATGTATATTTAAATCACTAAAGCTGTAAATAATCACCTACTAAAATTGTGTAAAGCGTTTAAAATAAATACTTTTACATGGGTGCCTGTGGGGCGAATCTGAGATCATGATGGATGGAGGTCTTAATAAATATAAAATAACTATTCACACAGCTATTATTTACAGCATTAAATAATGTCTCCACTAATACTATTTTTATTCTACATTGAGCCCAATATTTAATGTTTATTTCGACTCTAATTAATGTCCTTCTTTATGTCTCTATTTGGTTATTGTCAACTAACACATACTCATCATTAAGACATGTTCAGTCTATCTGCTGCCATAATTTGTAATGTCTTTCACTCACGCATTCAATCCAATAGTCTATCATGCAGTCGTGCTCTTCACTGCTCTGATGTTTAAAGTCGCAGATTTTCCTCCCGCTGGTCACTTCTCTCGCCGCGCGCTTCTCTTCTCGATAGTCGTCAATCGCTGAAACTCATCCATTCAACAACTGCCGGCTCGGAGGCCCGACGCGCCTTTTAAAGCCACCGGCCTTGACCTGGATGGTTCGCCGCACCCCGAGTCTAGCTGAGAGAAGCAATGTCAGTAATCCAGAGCATTCTTCAGATGTCTCAGAGACACCCGATACCCAAGGTTGGGAGTGGTACGCCCCCTGCTAGGCATAACAGGCACACTTTGTAAACATTCCTTTGTGAAAAAGGTGCCGCGTCTCCGTTGCAACTTTTAGCGCGCGCGTCAATAAATCATCCAACCACTCTGTCTTGTCGGTTGGTCCACCCTGTTTTGTAGGAAATGGTCTTGGCAGGAGTTTGTCTTGGGCTTAATCTGTATCGTCAGGAACCAGTATTGGGCGGAGTTCGTCTTGAGTGACGTTAGTCTTGAGTGGAGTTAGTCTTGAGTGGAGTTGGTCTTGGGTGGAGTTGGTCTTGGGTGGAGTTAGTGTTGGGTGGAGTTAGTGTTGGGTGGGGTCAGGGTTGGGCGGAGTCAGGGTTGGGTGAAGTCAGTCTTGGTGGTGTCAGTCTTGGGTGGAATTAGTTTTGGGTGGAGTATGTCTTGTGTTCAGTCAGTCAGTTGTTTATTAGTAGCTTAGTCGTTATCGTCCCTTGTTGTGACCAGCTAGTAATTGACAATTGTATGGGCTGTGTATTTTCTCGATTTTTCGAGTTCAATGTCATTGGGGTAAGGTCAACGACAACAGTCAGTTTTGTGGCTAAATCGACAGCTCCTCTGGCGACGAAATCGACAATTAACACACTAGCGTCACCTGGGTGTTGAAAATTAAAACAAATGGCAAACGAAAAAAACAAGATGGTTGCATACGATGGAATGAGCAAAGGTGAGGGTGGTGGATGCCTGTCGACTAATTAACCAGTGAGAAACATTGGCGAGGGTCATTCGTCTGCTGGATGTGGTGCTGCGTGAACCTTCGGAAATGTAAGTTTTTTAAATAAACTTTTAATTATTATTATTTAGAGAATGTTGTGATTTTTTGGGTTTTGAGGTTATACAAGGTCAAAGGTCAAGTTCAAGGTCACTATTATTCAAAATGGCGTTTTGGTGACGTCTTATCATGGTGGCTGGTTGGTTCCAGTCCCCCGTCCTCTCTAAGCCAGAACAGTCGAAATTTTAATTTTTTATTAATTTGTAAATAAGTTTTTCAATAAAATTGTTGTATTTTTAATATTATTTATAGCAGTTTTTATAATTTTTTAGAAACTTTTAAAACAGTTTTGCGAATTTCTTGGTTCAAAGTCGGTCAAGGTCTTTGGTCAAGGTCAAGGTAACCTGGATCCGAGGTGTCAGTCGGGATACGTCAGTGTAATTTTTACCTTGGTTTTTAATTTTTTTTCTTCAATTTTTAGGGTTTTTAGATTTTTTGGTTGTAAGGTCATAAAAGGCCAATGTCACAGGTCAAGGTCATGGCCATCAACATCTAACATGGCTGACGAGTTTGACACTGGCCTACCTGACGAGGGCCGGTCGTGTCGATCCACCTGCCATCGAATCCCGAACCTCCCACATGTACGTCTTTAAATGATTTATTAAAACAATTTACATATATTTTTATTTTATAAATTTTTTTATAAATTTCTTGGGATTTTATTATTTTTCGGCAATTTTCTGGAATTTTTTGGGTTAGAGGTCATCCAAGGTCACGGGAACAGGGTGATGGTCATTGGTCGATGTCAAGGTCACCTGGATCCAATAAGGTGGTTGGGTGACGTCACTACATGGCTGGCTGTCGGCACCTGTGCCCTGTGGCATTGTGGCACATAGACGTTTTACTACCGAGCTGTTTTCAAAACTCTTTTTAAAACACTGCTCGTAGCTGCGTCTATCTTATCGTGAGATTGACTACATTACTCTGCAGTAGTGCTGGCGGCGGATTAGTTAAATTAGTTCAAACTTGAGACGCTATGTGATGTGTCACACTTAGAGAGAGGATGGGATAGAGTCCGCGTGCGAGCTGCACAGTACTCACTCTCAGCGCTCCAATATTGGACTGCTCGTCTGCCAGTAGCAATATCAAAACAAACGTGGATGTGATTTACAATTACAACCCTGTTTGTGCTAGCCAGTTCTTTGAGATGTTTTTACTCTTCCTCTCGCCAACTTCTAAAGCAACTAACGTTGTTCTTCTAATAGGGCGGGTATGTAGAAAATTCACTTGTCAACAAACACGTTCGTCAGTGTTGACCACTTGACTGGCACTTATACTGGCGAAGGGCGAGTCAGTGTTGGCAACATGCACAGAAGACGTCACCGGCCTGCGTCATCGTTATTAAGTCTTTGTTTGCCTAGTAGGTGGCGCTCTCCTGCTAACTTTTGTACTATTCGCAGTAGAATGCAGTTACAAGCAATAATATTAAACAGAGTGATTCTAAAATCATGGGACAAACATTGAGGGGTGGTAGAGCTCAATAATACAAACAATTATTGTATAGGAATATATGGGCGGAATGGAAGCGTTGACGCACAAACACAAAAACATAACACATTAACGGAAACATAAAATGTTCATTAGCAGTATACGTAACGAGTGATTCCGTACAGAAAATGTTCAAACAGTTGCTGGAAATGCATCCACCAACAGTCACGCATGCTTGGCGACCTCTACATATGGCGTGATTGGCTGACAATGGTGGCGATAGTTGAGGGCAGTCAAACGGTGCGCCAGTGACCTGCTGCATCAGCATCACTCCACCGACGCTACCAAGCTTGCATTACTGTCGGTGGCAGCAATTTTGAGCAATTATTATAAACATAGCTGTAAAAAGGCATTCAGCGGCGACGTTGTAAATAAACACTGTGTTGCATTTCATGTGTTATTTTTGTGTTTTTGCCTCAACGCTTCCATTCCGCCCATATATTCCTATTCAATAATTGTTTGTTTTAGTTAGTTCTACCACCCCTCAATGTTTGTCCCATGATTTTAGAATCACTCTGTATAGCGTGTTAGCGGGCAATAATAAACTTTTGAAACCAAGTCATTCGAAATAATCTATTTGCCAGCATTGTAATTCCATGCTCATGTCATTCAAATTGCGAGCATATAATTTATTCGTTCTGGTTTTAGTTTTTTTTGTGGCATAAAGTGTAAGACTCTGCAATTGTCAACTAACCGTATTTTATGTTCCTAAATATTTCAGTTTAACTTGACTAACCATAAATTTTGTGATCGCTTCGATGACGTTATTGCAGTGACATACAAAAAAAGGCAGATAAGATTATCGTATGCATCAATTTGATAACTCTAGTAAACCACAAACAGCCTGTGCGCATTTCTTTCTGAACACGTTCTCGCTCGTATACAGTATACATTCATTTCGCATAATGTTACTGGGCCGCAAATAAATGTGAACATTTATGATGTAAGAAACATCTTGGCAGAAATAGATCGCCATGGCTAAATATTTGTCCATAAAGTTGGCGCAAACTATCGTTTTTTTTTTTTTTTTTTTTTTTTATCTAACCTCTGCCCTTCCACGTAGATTCCAGTCAACGAGTCTAGCGCTCATTTATGGCGGAGCGTTCTTGCGGTCTGATGACCGATAGTGTTGTGTGGAAATGTATGGTGACTTTCTACTTCACTCATGTTGTAGAGCAAGAATCTCCGTGACGTTAACATTATGTTGTTCGTATAGGCGTGCCTGCAGGATGCGTCAGGTGACACCAGCAGCAGCCAATCAGCGACTAGCTGAGACGGTAGTGCACGCACGACCGTCAGATCTTGTATTTTGCTGAACGAATCCGTCTCATTTCCATGTCTCTTAAATCTAGCGCAATGCTGATTTACGTGTAATTGCACGAGTACCTACGAAAGTAGGAGAACTCATCGCACGTGTTCAGTTAACGTAAAACAGACTTAACATGGGTTGTTTACATCTTATTTCTCTTTCTCTTTAAAACGTTATCCGTACATAAATATTGACGTACAACATTGTTTATAAATAACTGAAGTAACTGAGACTGGTTAACAGAAATAGAGGAAAGTAACTGCGGCCTAACTTGTAGTGACGTGTAGTGTGATCTTGCCTAAGTGCTGTGCGCATCGCCTTGTGCAGCTGCGAGTGTTTTCGCCACCTGATTCTCCCAATACTTACTTCGCCTCTCAGGCAGCTATCCAGTTGTTCGTGATTTGCAATGTGCAGTGCATCAAGTACACATTTATAACATAAATTACCCTACTTTTCCAGGACGCTGTTTTTATGTCAAAAGAAATCTCACCCCATACTCGTTGGAAAGGTAACTTTCAACGTATCCGGCATATGTTAGGCATTAGTCTGAAGCCCTTCAGCGTGAACGAACACTGCGTTAAGGCCCCCGTCTACCTGGAACTTTTTCCCGCGTTTAGGTCGAGAAGCGTGGGAGCGATAAGGGCGACACTGCCACGCGCATCGAGTACGCTATCGCTGCTAATCGCAAGGCTCTGAACTGGCGTGCAGTGTTTTCGTCGTGCTGCGTGTACCTATGGGACTTTCAGCGGTGACCATATTATTTTATTACTGGGAAGTCTTTAGGAAGGTTCAGTGCAGACCCCTATAGTAGTTTTGTATTTATCTGATGCGTGCATTTTGAGCTACAGCGCCTTGGAAAGGCCGTTTTTTAGCGGTTTCAGAGTACTCTGAATTGATGTTTCTAACGTACGTGATATTTTGAAAGTACTTAACAGCTCTCGTCTAAAGTGTGTCTGTGTTATTTTCGTAGATCAGCACGTTGGACGCACGCTTAATAGTTTCGTTGAAAAACGTGTATTAGGAACACTCTGCAACGCAGTTCAAGCGCCAGGTAGACGGGCGCCTGAACACGTTGCTGTATCTTAAAGTATTACTTGTGAATATCTGCGGAACTTGTGCTCGGCTCTGCGCTTGTATTGTTCGCTTCACCACGGAGAGACTGCAGCCAGTTATGTGGCTTGCACTAGAGGAGATGGACCACTCTGCCCCATCGCTGTCCTGCCGCTGTGCTTCAGAAAGTGGGAATAGCTACACGCGGGTATGCGCCTTAACGGACGGTGAGTGTAGACGCTCGCCTTAATGCAACGAAAGGCGTCAGTGAATGTAGCGCTTCAAAGACTCGCTCAAAAGGATCTCGTTCTCAAAGCGATACTGCCACGGGACGCCCAGCTCGTATTATTCATGAGTGCGACGTCGCTACTGTCGACGTACGCGACCTTATCCTCGCTCTTAATCGATATCTTCGATCGACCATTGGTAAAGCAAACTTTGCTCCAAGATTCCCAGGAGGAAATCACATAGCGCTGTCGTTTATTCGCTAGCCTTTTATCTGGGCTAAACAGGCGAAGGTATCCACAGACAAACTGAGGGATATGGAGGAGATTTTTTTCGTAAGCAGGTCTTTTTGTACTCGTAAAAAAAAAGTTCGAACCTAGTTGTCGAAAACATTTTTATACTAACACTACAAGCGAAGTCGAATCAATGTTACAATTTTTCAAATATGTGTATGTGCGTACGAGTGCCGTACAACGAGTAACGGTCTCTGTGGACGTTTTCTTACGACCGCCTGTGCAGTTAAACAGGTTCACATAAAATTACTGAAAAAAATCTTTCAACTTAGTCGTAAAAAAGGGTGACCTGCTTTTACAGACGTAACAATAATTTTGTAACTGTTCCTCGAGTAGCTTTATTTAGTTTCACAGAAACCTTTAACTTATTTCCATACTGGAATATTTTAATGAACTTGTTGACTAAATTAAGTTTTATACGTTATTTTAAACGTTTGTTTCGTAATGGTCATGTTTTGGGTAGTTAAGTTACATTCGACATAAAATATTAATATAAAATTAAAATATTTTTATCATGTATGGATTTGAATTGTGACCTTCAAATTTCGTAATTGGTCTTATCACAACGGTATTCTTAGCAAGGCGACGCGATACTTAACTCATTTACAGAAGCCCGATGCTGATTAATAATTAATTCAGCACTTTCGAAAATTCTTTCGAAAGTAGTTCGTGCTTTAACGTCTTGTTAAGTGCACAACTTAAACTCGTGGCATATGAATCTGTAGTGAACACATATTCATCTGTGATGAACACGTGCAAAACACATGCTTGTTCAGCAATACGTTTCTGACAATTCTAGCGTCCCTTAATAGACGCCGTTGATAAAAGTGTTTTGGCGTGAACACGTCTTTGAAACAGACCGACACAAGGTTTGCCAGCACGGAAACGATGNCCGTTGATAAAAGTGTTTTGGCGTGAACACGTCTTTGAAACAGACCGACACAAGGTTTGCCAGCACGGAAACGATGATGTGAAATCTGCAGGCTGATATATTCCAACACTATAACTTCGTGAATAATAACCCGATTTAAATAAACGTGGTCGCGTTCAATAAAGTATACGACTACTATGCGAGTGTGGCCTTGAGTGGGCGGGTGGGGGCCCGCGACGACTGACGTGGGCGAAAATGTATGGCCAGTAATTTGTTGATTTAGGTAATTAATGTTGTGCTCTCATTCCTTTACCCCAGTCAAAACATTTCCCGCCAACGCCGGCGTATCACGTGAAACCCTCGACCGTGTACCCGACATAGCCACGCCCCGATTTTCGAATTTATNCTTTACCCCAGTCAAAACATTTCCCGCCAACGCCGGCGTATCACGTGAAACCCTCGACCGTGTACCCGACATAGCCACGCCCCGATTTTCGAATTTATTTAACTTAGGAACAAGCTCTCCCAGTGTTGTGGCAAAGGCTAATGGGGGCAGCTGTAAGGGTGTTTGATACCAATAAATAAATTATTTTATAACTGTACAAAACATTGTTCAACTTGTGCACATTGTATGCAATGCCATTTTCCTCGAACAAAAAGAAATTGCACTTCATATAATTTTTTTTTATTTTTATGAATTGATTTCAAATCCTAAATGTTTCTGTTTTGCTGCATCCGTAGTAAGTAGTAACAAATACGAACTAAGTTGTACAAATGAAAAAATTTGCAATTCCATGCAATGGGCTACTACGTAACGTATATGAAGGTCAAGCACGTCAGTTGAAGTTGACAGGTTATTGCGAACCTGTACGTAACATATATAAGATGACAATCTTGGACAATGGGGTTTCGCCAGCCTTTGTGAGAAAGTCGTTTGCTCGCAAACTTGCTAAATAATGTTACCTAGGACTACCTTTTCTTGGTTTACCTGTATTGTCCCTCCCTCAGTAACGTGCAGACTTCAGTTATAGTTGCCAGTGCTCGTCTGTGTCACGCCCTACCAAGAATCGTGGACTGCTTTGCAGGCAGCGTGTTACAAGNGTTATAGTTGCCAGTGCTCGTCTGTGTCACGCCCTACCAAGAATCGTGGACTGCTTTGCAGGCAGCGTGTTACAAGTAAACATTTCTGATGGAATGTTGAACGTGTCCCTAACATGTTTACCTACGTAAAGAATACACACCCGAGACGAGAACATAATGGTATTTCCAACATAATACGCATGCTATACACGTTATTGTTGAGGTCTCCAGCATTTTTAAAAATAGCTTTATAGTAGTGTATCTTGAAACATCCTGCTCGGACACGAACGAAACTCGTATAAAGCCCTACATTATGGAATTCTGTTAGAGACCATCAGTAGAATGTAGGTGTTACCGCTTGATGTGCTGTAGGTAGATACAGCACGACGAGAACACTGCACACCAACTGCGCGTAGGTGCGATGACGCACTTGATGCGCGTGGTAGTGTCGCCCTTATCGTTCTTATGTGAAAGAAGCTGTGATTGTCCGCAAGGTTGTGCGATATAGCGATACATGGAACACGAAACAATATCTATAAACTGCGACGTGGTCCAACAGTGTGTAGCAATATATCGTATATCAAGCGTCGTGTTAGTCCAAGTTTTATCTTCTATTTATGTTAAAGCAACATTGCTTGTTTTGTTGTTTTTCCCGCTCCAAGCTCCTTGTGTGAATGCACGACCCGGAGCTGTGATTTCAGTGAAGTTCTATTGTGTGGCGCGTGGTGTGTGTGTTCACAACTGCTTTCAGTTGAGTGTCGATAGTTATTTATCATCACCGGAACAAATTGAATTATCTTTGCCCAAACACGCGTGTAACATCAGCTTGCCCAACTGTAAACTGCCTCAGTTAGCCATTGTCTCTTGCCCTGGGTGGACACGCCATTATTATTATTATTATTATTATTTTATAGCNGGGCGCTCGCCTCCCACCACGGCGATCCGGGTTCGATCCCCGGCGGGTCCACTCCCGGATCCTCGCATGTGGGAATTGTGCTGGACGATGCCACCCGCCGGCGGGCATTCTCGGGGCACTCCCTCCGCCCCCGCGTCCCAACGCCGACCCATTCATTTCCCAGCTGGAAAGACCGTCACTCGGAGGGTGTTGCCTTGCCCTGGGTGGACACGCCATTATTATTATTATTATTATTATTTTATAGCTGCTGGAAAACAATGCATGTCAGGCTGCTTTTAAATGCCGACAAGGTTTCATTGTTACATGAGGCGATAATCTATGCAATTCTTATTCATTTTAATCTTATTATTTCTTAACTGTAGATGAATTGCCCAAGTATCCATAGCGGCACTCTACGTACACCTACGCAAAGTACTTTACCAACATTTGTGAATTCTAAATATTTTAACGCAGTTTGCGATGACTGCGTATGTTTAAAGTCAGTCACGTCTGTAAAACGCCCAACGCTTACAGATAAAGATAAACAAAGTGTCGTATGTAAAATTACGGATGGAGATTTATGTCTAAATCGCGTCTTGTGTTGTGAAAAATAAGTGGCGGCGGGGTGAAATAAAAACTCAGTAGCCATACATATAAAAATGTGTTCACCTTATCCACTTGTCTTACATTTTGTTTTAAATTCTGCCTTCGAATCAGCGGCTATATGAGGTTTCCATTTATTTTGAACCAGAAAGAAACCCTACATTGAGTAAGTTATGCCCACATTCAAAATGCAAACGTGTTGGTAATTTTGTTGTCATAAAATAAGAAAATGTTACAGAAAAAAAACTTTTTAATTTACATACATGTATTTGCCAGGTAAAAAACATGCAGTTGGTTGGTATTGTTAAAACTTTTCTTATTAGGCTTTCAAATAGTTAGTTATATTATGTTTGCAGTATCTTCACAATTTTTTAATTAAACCTACGAAAAATCATATCTTAGTTTTCCCTAAATCTGCCAAGTGTCACAAGCGTTTTGTACTTCTGTTGACATAAAAGTATATATTTTTTTGGTTAAATTTAACTTTAGCTTGTATTTTCTTTATAAATTATAATATTCCATTTATACCTTATATAAATGAAAACAGGGATGTTGGTAATGCCTGTAGTAAGAAATAGTACTCGTGCAAAATACTATCAAACTGGTGCGCACAAATACAGCGCGTTGTCATTTTGGTGAGCTTTTCCAGACTTAGTTAAGCTTTGTTTGCGCGAGGCGGAGGAATAACCTATAAGTAGAACTTCAGCAGGCTTCAGTAAAGTCGGGAGAAACCATTNAGCGTGGTCGGCCTCACACACCTCGTACAAACATACGCCATGACAATGATCAGAAATGGTCTAGACTTGCGTCGATCACTGGTTTACTTCCACATTGTTTGTTGACAGACAAGCAGGTGCAGACGTCAATAGCTACTGAACGCGTATCAACTTTACTGACTCTTGTGTATATACAGCTTGTTTCTTTCTCAAAATACTTGTATTTTGCTGGAACGACAAAAGGATGTTTAAATGACTGGGAAAATTATCCTAGAAAAACTGACGATCTATGGCAGTAGTTCATTTTCAGTTGTAGCTGGAGGGGGATTGGGCAGGCACTTAATCAGTAGTTTTATTTGGGGAGGATAAGNGGGCAGGCACTTAATCAGTAGTTTTATTTGGGGAGGATAAGCATCGTTGTATCCGGGGCCCAAAAATGCTAAGAAACTGTAATGCTAATCTATGCCTACTGATTCATTAATTTTTTACGGCATAAGAATTACCTCTTCTAAAATGCATTACCAAAGTAAAATATGTATTCACAAAGTTAGTAACAAAAACGTAATGCAGGATTATTGTATATATTTTTTTCCTGTACGGGCGTTTATAAACTTGTAAAGCACGATTAGAGCCTATAGTTAGCGATCTCAGCGCTACCGGGTCCTTGTAAGTCGGAGTCCTCATCCTGCCAAGCTTCCTGCAGGGAAGAAGACACTTTTCGCACACAAAAGAGCTTGCAGACCCATCAAAGTTATCGCTGGAAGTTTCAATTACTTCTGGTGCGTTAAACTTTTCTGCCTTGACTGCTTTTGCCTGAAGGGCGTAACTGCATGTGCCACTTCCCCGCCAATTTCAAAACCAATCGTGTTGCGTGGGGGAGTTATTGCATATAGACAAATGCCGAGTTATCACTACTGTGCCCAGCTGACATTTAACAGGCAGGCTGACCTTTACAGACTGCTGTAGTTCGTTCTGCCCTGTCTGTGCCTGTTCCTTGCCGACGTCGTGCTGCAGTTGGCGGCACTGCGCACTGACTCACGGTGCGACGTATCCCAGGTTCGAGCCCAGGTCGAGGCACACGTGTGTGTTTTGTTTTATCGACGACTGTCTACCCTCGACAGGGCTCAGATTGTGAGCACCGAGTAAATGGTCACGTGGTTCAGCGAACAGCGAGGACACTGCTACAGTGAGATGGCGGATTGTTGGTGCCGTTCTAAATTCTGATTGGCTTACCTGCTGTGCAACGCCGGTGTCGATGCGATGTCGCTGGAGTTGGCAGACTTTTAATTATTCACCTACAAACTACCGACAACAGACCAGCATTGAGCACGTGATTGGCTGTCATTTGCACCATAAAGCTCGTGAGCCAATTGGATGAATGTCATTGTACAGGCGCAGTAAAGTTGGAAATGCTGCTAAAATAATGAAAATTATATGTAAAAATTAAACTCAAATATAATAGTATTTGTAATTTCATACTATTTCAAATTGCCGAAGTCTATTGCATATGTGGTTGGAAGTAAAGGAAATGTAAACAAGTTTCAAAAAATTCGGCGTATGAAAAAAAAAAATGTGTAATTATATGATTTATAAATGAAAGCTATTTACTAAAATTAATGCTAAATATCTATCTAGCAAATTGTGAGCGACGATTTGTACGACAAGCAATAGTAAAATAATCTGCCATATATTGAGAGTGAAAGACGTAGGCCCAGCGGCCAAGCACTGACATAACGCGACCAACAAGCCAACGACAGACGGCTGGCGTTAGCACTGCCTGCTGTCCACCGACTGACTGTAGCAGGGACGGAATAACGAAGAGCCCCGGCCACTGGAGCTTGTTCGCGGCGAAATTGGCCCGCTGTACACAGATGTCGCGACGAAGTTGTTTAGGTAAACAAGCGCGTCATCGACAAGGGTTGGCACTCGGCAGTGGGACCGACAGGAGGCTCAAGTCCCTGTGTGTGCGTGTGTGTTGGGTGGGTTGGGGAACACAACAACACACTCGGGGCTCCTCATCTCTCGTGGAAGATGCAGCGAGATACAGCGCTTCCTAGCGACCACCGCGATTACTCCCACTAGCATCACTGTATAGTACATTTGTTGTCAGGCTACTTCATTTAGACAAAAAAAAGCCGCAGACAAATCGTTTGTTAAGTACTACGGAGAAATTTTATAAATTTTACTTAAAAGCTTATATTTTTGAGGAATCGTATCTTCACAATAAGACTAAGGAGACCGAATATCAAAGTAATGCCTATTACCCGGGGTGTTGCTAGAGTTATTGTGGAGAGAGGTTGCGACTGAAACAGCCCCTCACGACACGTGTTCGTGTCGCTGCACCCTGGTGCAGTCTGCACGCGGGTGTTCGTGTCGCTGCACTCTGGTGCAATTTGCCTGCGGGTGTTCGTGTCGCTGCNGACCACCGCGATTACTCCCACTAGCATCACTGTATAGTACATTTGTTGTCAGGCTACTTCATTTAGACAAAAAAAAAGCCGCAGACAAATCGTTTGTTAAGTACTACGGAGAAATTTTATAAATTTTACTTAAAAGCTTATATTTTTGAGGAATCGTATCTTCACAATAAGACTAAGGAGACCGAATATCAAAGTAATGCCTATTACCCGGGGTGTTGCTAGAGTTATTGTGGAGAGAGGTTGCGACTGAAACAGCCCCTCACGACACGTGTTCGTGTCGCTGCACCCTGGTGCAGTCTGCACGCGGGTGTTCGTGTCGCTGCACTCTGGTGCAATTTGCCTGCGGGTGTTCGTGTCGCTGCACTCTGGTGCAGTCTGCATGAAGGTGTTCGTGTCGCTGCTCTCTGGTGCAGTCTGCACGCGGATGTTCGTGTCGCTGCACTGTGGTGCAGCCGTAGCCTCTCACAGCGGGACTCGGGGTGCGGAGAACCTTCTAGATCGGGCCAACGAGACTACTTAAACTGCGACGGGCCTCCGAGCCGACATTGAGAGTTTGGAGGATCGTGCGACTCTAAGCGCTAGGTGCGCGAAGACAGAGAAGCCACGAACCAGCAGAGCGACGAGTGGCGGCGAGAGTAACCAGCGAGAGGGAAGTCTGCGGACTGCGAGCATCGGTACAGGGTAGAGTGAGACTTACGGGCGGGACTACTGAGCTGTATACGTGGGTGACAGACATTTGGAATGATGGCAATAGATAGATTGAAGAATTGTAAATAATGAGTGTGAGCCAATATAGAGACATTAACAAGGACTTCAATTGTAATTTATGCACTTACTGATAATAACAAGTGTAATAGTGGCGGTAGATAGTATAATGTTGTAAATAACAGCTGTATAAATAAATTAAAAATCAAATATAGGTCATTAATTTGTATTAAGACCTCCATCCCTCACGAACTTGGATACGTCTCTCTGGCACCTTGTTATAATACTATGTATAGTTGATAACCTAAGTTATAGTTGTACGTTCAGTTGCTCATGCGGTGACACGTAATCCCATTGCGGGGCTTACCAGCGTGGACTTGTGGATACTGTCATCAGATCTCCGGGAAAAGGAACGAGTGCTCTCTCTTTAAGCATTTTTTTTTGCGTTCAGCCGGATTTTATTTGTGGTGATAAAAAATGCCCGCATTTTTTACCTAATGAAAATTTGTACTGGTTTACTAATTATTTTGACATTATTAGTTCTTTGTGCTACAAGATTTCTTACAGCTGTTTTCTCAACATTAGGAGTGCCACTGGTACCTATTCTTGCAGAAGTCTCAATCAAGTCCGTATTTTCCAAAGGGTCCCCCTTAAGGTCCCTTTTGTATTTTTTTTTTTTGCAAATGAATTTCAGTGAAAATCAGAATGTTATTTAAATTTTTCAGGAATTTGTCATGCGTGTGATGGCCAGGTACTTACAATGCACCTCAACTAGGTCTCACAGCTGTTGGAGTTACTTTGTGTTGCGATTTTATGACATTACAAATATTTTAGTCTTTCCAATGTATTCAACAGTCTTGGCATTAGTCGAAACTGGCTAAGCAGTATCACATTGGAAATTTGGTTGTAGAGATAGGATATTCAGCTTCAGTAAGAATTCCAACCAACAGATGACAGGGCTGTTGTTTTCTAAATGTACTCTGAATTCTGTGTTGACTGTGAAGTCAGCCTTGGAAATGTACATATGACACTAAGCCACATTTAGTACCTACGACGAGAGAGCTTCTGGACGTTTCTAGATGTGCTTTAAATAAATGTGTGTATTTAGGGGAGGAGAACACAAACAATAATTGGAAGGAAAAAGAGTAAAAACTAGTAGTTAAAGGAATACTGAAGAAAAGCCGCAGGTCAAAATAATGGAAACGAAAAAGAAGTCTGAACTTCAAGATGAGAAGTTAAACAATTTGAGGAATGAAGAGAAGAAAAGGAAAACTGCTGAATAAAAAGTAATATCTTTTGATTGCTCTGGCCCATTGATGCGTCATAATGAATGTAAACAAAATAATATTTCAAATTGCACCTCAGTTTGTTTCATGTTATTTTCATTGGAGAATAACGGCTTAAAAATGACACCTCAATCGACTGACCTTTCAACTTTATAGGAGGAAGCAAGCCTAGCGCAGTCGCACCAAAAGAACTAAGAAGGAAGTGTACAGACAGGCTTGGGCAAGAAAACATTTAAATTGATAACAACAGACTTTTATGCAAAAAATAATAACTGAGTCGCATGTAATGCTCTGATATTGCAAGGTTCTTTTTTATAAATTTCTTTGTAATTTTATCAAGTTGACTGTTACAATATATTCCTTATTCTGCTCTGAATGTTACGTATGTGTATAGTGGAAAATAAAAATAGTTCACGATTACTACCATTAAAAAANTCCTTATTCTGCTCTGAATGTTACGTATGTGTATAGTGGAAAATAAAAATAGTTCACGATTACTACCATTAAAAAATTGCATCTTAGGGAATTATATGAGAATAAAAATACAACAGTAACACTGCAGGTTTTGATGCATCCTGTAGNAAAAAATTGCATCTTAGGGAATTATATGAGAATAAAAATACAACAGTAACACTGCAGGTTTTGATGCATCCTGTAGCTAAATATTTATTGGCAGATTTAATTAAGGAACTAATTTTTTACGTAATTTGTATGCTGAAGGTTGTATAACTTAAATAAAGAAAGCGTTTGTATCTTTAGGTCGTTACTTACCTCAGTCCACTCAATTTAAACCAGAAAAGGAAGGTACATGCTATGTGTTATTAGGGAGAAGGGTGACCAATCTTTTTTATACGGTATTGAGATAACTTAATATTAATATATTGTACTATGTTATTTCTTGTATATTGTGCATGAAATTGCAGCAAACAATGTTCTACCCAAAACCATGAAAAGGTTTTAAAAAAAATATGGTCCATAAAAGTCCCTAAAAGGTCTCTTTTTTGTCTACTGCCAATCCCTAAAACACCCTATTTTTTGGGGATCCAATTGGATGGCAGTCCTGAAACATTCACTTGGTTAGTCAAATAAAATCTCAGTATACAATTTGTTTTCAAATTTCTCATTTAGATAATTTTTTGTTCTGTGGTGTGTATTAAAATGTTTTGTTGTGTTAAACCACTATACGCATACAAGTTTATTATTCTACTAGTACTTGGCTTTCGTATTTTCAGTTAACTGATAATGGAAGCAGTATTTTATGTTAATAATTAATATATGGGAAATTGTTTACTTGAGTGAATGAAGAGATTTGGGCGGCTCTTACCATCGAGGTCTTGAGAGCCGATGAGGGTGGTAAAGTCAGGTGAGGATGGAGCAGCGTCGGAATGCACGGGCGGGGGAAATGAGAGACCCTGGAGAAGACCCGTCGGGAATGGAGCACGGTTCGCCTTGGTAGGAGGCGAGCAGTCTAACCACTACACCATCGCTGCGTCCTTTGTGCTGGAAACACTATTGCCTTTGTTACATACTAATTATTCAACGTTATTAACGTAAAACTATATGCAAAAAACATTAAAGTGTGGTCTTCCAATATAAATAACTTGCGGCACTAAAAAAANTTATTAACGTAAAACTATATGCAAAAAACATTAAAGTGTGGTCTTCCAATATAAATAACTTGCGGCACTAAAAAAAATGGCATTGTCTTTTTCGGATGAAATGTTTTCCTTCCCGGGGGATAGATGGGGTAGATGACGTCTCGTCAACAGCGAGGTCATTACTGACGGAGCAAGTTGCTCAGAGAAGCAGAAGTGGAGAAGCAATAACTGGNTGCTCAGAGAAGCAGAAGTGGAGAAGCAATAACTGGCCAAGGTCTGCGGCGAGGAACCAGCCCAACACTCGCCTGGAGTTATCTCAGGAAACAATGGAGAACTGGAATGAGGTTCGAACACAGGTCCTCCTGAATGCTAGTCGGAAGGTGTGTCACTGCGCCACATCGCTTGGTTTTTTTCCAACCCGAGTACTGGTAACCTTACTTGTGAATGTGTGTATCTCTACGTGCACCTAATGAACGTGTCATTGCCGATCCTCCAAGTACCGCACAGGTATTTGTAAGGGGCCTCGGTGGCATAGTGGCTAGAGCACCGCGGTGACCCCGGCCTGCTCATCCGAGCCCTGCGTCTTTTCCGGCCTGGTTTTCTCCGCGTTGCAACAAACACATATTTTGTTCGGAACTGTACTGATATCCAGATGACGCTTTGTCTTACATCGGGACCAATAGAAATCTATCTGATACTGGCAGCAGTGGTTTATGAGGCTACGAAACAAAGTCTCAGCAGCGAATGATGTCTCCCATACGTAGGGAACCTTTCTCACTGGACGGTATGTTCTGACGTGTACAGTGCAGGACATTAAAGTCACTTCATATGCAACGTCCCTGATAGAGGACACTGTGACTGGAAGCGTTAAGGCGACTGCTAGTAAACATTTCTAACTCACAACAAGGTCACACCAGGCTGTTAGGAAACAACGAGTGTTCCTCAAGGACTTGACAAGCTCTTGCTATGACTGAATCCTCTTGGCGGAACAGTGGAGGAGGCAAGTAAGGGCAGAACTAATTTTAGCATTGTTAAATTAAGGGCAACATTCTTCTATGGAGTTTTAAATTAATACAGAGCCTGCGAGTAACAACAGGCATGCTTACCAACTGACATGATTTGAAATGTATCCTATCCCTCTCTTTTCTCCTTCTTGTCCCCTTGCTATTTTTTGCCAACTAATTATCGAATTTACCATATAATATAGTAGTAATATTCAAATTTGTAGCGTTCAATTCTGAAGCTGTCGATAGTCACTTGTTCAACAAAAAGTAATCTTTCTTGAATTCTTATTTTCAGGGTATGAACAAATAGTATGAAACCTTCATCAGTTCTCTTATCATGAGCGGGCGGGGGAGGGGGAGGGGGAAGGCAAGATCGTGTAGAGAATTTGGCGCCTCCGTTGCTAGACTAGCACTCGTTCCCAAATTTTACTTTTTAAATCAATTGTCAGGATTTACCCACATACGCACGTTGCTCCTTGTCCAAACATTCCGCACAAAAGATCTTATAAAAAAAAAGATACCGTATAATATATATTGAGTAACCTACAACTTGATTAAATATACAGTACGTAAATTACGAAAATGTACATTTATACTTCGTAAAGTAATTGGCGTCCTTCAGAGATACAGGTGTTCCCCTTGCCNTGTTTCTGAAGCCACTGCTTATTTTTAGAGACCTTCGCCTACGTGCAAAACTGAATTTACAAGGGCCGTGGTGGTGTAGTGGTCAGACTACTAACCTCACACAGGTGGGGTCATCCAGATTACAGCATGTGGGAACGTGGAGGACGTTGCCACTGGGAGAGGGGTTTTCTCTGGGCTCTACCATTCCCCCCCTCCCTTGCATTCCACCACTGCTCCATCTCCACCTCACTTCACCTGCAGCGAGGCCTAACACCTGAGTGTTAGCATTGAAGTTATCCTCTGAAGTGAATTGTGTGTGTGTGTGTGAGTGTGTTATTAGAAAGTCTCTTTAAAGGCGTAGTAGACGAGCACTGTCCAGGAGATGAGTGAATAACTGGGTTGTGGTGTTGTTACAGCGTCTGACCTGGACTCAATCCGCGCGCTCTTCAACGAGAAGGAGAAGGAGCTGTCTGTGGCGGTGGCGAAGGTGGAGGAGCTGACGCGCCAGCTGGAGGAGCTGAGGAGAGGCAGAGGCGCCAGGGACCAGCAGGCCACTGCACCTTCTCCAGCCTCGCTGGAACTGGACAAGCTGCGGAGAGAGCTGATGGTGAGGGTGGTTAGTGGCTGTGCACCTCGCTGCCATGTGCATGTGTGTGGTGAGACATGTGTCAACACACGCTCACGCACGCACTCATGTGCACAGGCACATACACACATAGGCACAAACATGCGCACGCATTGCTACTATATGCACACACGAGCACATGCACGCACAGGCACAGATGCACTCACCTACACATACACATGCACCAACACTGGCACACACACACAGGAACTTCACTCATTGGCACAAGCACATGCCCATATCAGTACAGACACACATGTACTACAGAAAGACACATGCAGGGACACAGACATGCTTAGAACACACACTTTGGAGCCAAGGCAAATACAAATACAGACTCACTTAACCCACAGAGATATGTACACACACAGCCTAAAAATAAGCAGGGGCTTCAGAAACGGGGGTTGGCAAGGGTAACCCCTGTATCTCCCCAAGTATCTCTGAAGGACGCCAATCACATTTAATGTGAACTGAGTTAGTCATATTGTCACAGTAGCTTTGTTTGTACTCTTAAATTAAACGGTTTTACCAAGGTGATATTCTACATCAAAACATATTTTCATCCGTTAATATTAAGTTACAGTCAACAAGATTTTCATTAATNACCAAGGTGATATTCTACATCAAAACATATTTTCATCCGTTAATATTAAGTTACAGTCAACAAGATTTTCATTAATCCATTTTTTGCAGTTTGCTTGAATATTAAGACACAATTGGTTCAAATCTTATCCAAACAACTGAAATTACAGTATGTTTAACTCTTATCAACAACATTAATGTAGTAATATGCATAGTTTTGTAGTGTGACAACACATTTATGTTTTACTTTATTCAAGAAAATTAGATGTAATTTTATTAGACTGTAAACAAGTCACTAATACATCATTTTAGCCTAATTTTCTTCTACACCTTTATCCAAGTAATTTTGATACAGTATTAAAAATTATATGGTATTATTAATTATTTATTAAGAAGGTCCCAGAGAACAATACTCTATGTAGGGACTGTAAGTACATACATATGTACATGAATACATACAAATATACTTTCATACCTATTAAGGTATGCTACATTCATTCAAATACTTATACTTACAAACATACATATACACACACAAATACTTACACACATACACATGCATCTCTATCTATGTAACTCTATACCTCTCCATCCCTCTGTCCATCCATCTAACTGTCCATCAATCTGTCCATCAATCATCAATCCATTGTACCATCCAGCCATCCTTTAATCCTTCTGTCCATCCATTAATCCAGCCATCCAGCCATCATATATCCAATTTGGTAAGTTTTTTATGTGCGAGAGGTACAATGTTTACATCACATTACCTCAAACGGTTTACACAAATTACACCATAAATTACTCTTCATGGAAATCTATGATGCGTGCTCCATGTCTGCACACGTCATTCATCCACTTGATTGTGATGGCTTAGGAATGTGTTCAGCAGGTTTGCGATGACTAGAACAGAGATGAAGCCNACCAAGGTGATATTCTACATCAAAACATATTTTCATCCGTTAATATTAAGTTACAGTCAACAAGATTTTCATTAATGCATTTTTTGCAGTTTGCTTGAATATTAAGACACAATTGGTTCAAATCTTATCTAAACAACTGAAATTACAATATGTTGCACTCTTATCAACAACATTAATGTAGTAATATGCATAGTTTTGTAGTGTGACAACACATTTATGTTTTACTTTATTCAAGAAAATTAGATGTAATTTTATTAGACTGTAAACAAGTCACTAATACATCATTTTAGCCTAATTTTCTTCTACACCTTTATCCAAGTAATTTTGATACAGTATTAAAAATTATATGGTATTATTAATTATTTATTAAGAAGGTCCCAGAGAACAATACTCTATGTAGGGACTGTAAGTACATACATATGTACATGAATACATACAAATATACTTTCATACCTATTAAGGTATGCTACATTCATTCAAATACTTATACTTACAAACATACATATACACACACAAATACTTACACACATACACATGCATCTCTATCTATGTAACTCTATACCTCTCCATCCCTCTGTCCATCCATCTAACTGTCCATCAATCTGTCCATCAATCATCAATCCATTGTACCATCCAGCCATCCTTTAATCCTTCTGTCCATCCATTAATCCAGCCATCCATCCATCATATATCCAATTTGGTAAGTTTTTTATGTGCGAGAGGTACAATGTTTACATCACATTACCTCAAACAGTGTACAACAATTACACCATAAATTACTCTTCATGGAAATCTATGATGCGTGCTCCATGTCTGCACACATCATTCATCCACTTGATTGTGATGGCTTAGGAATGTGTTCAGCAGGTTTGCGATGACTAGAGCAGAGATGAAGCCTCTCAGTTAATGTTAACTGGGTCGAAAGCAGGGTTTTCGCCAAAGTTATTTGGGTTTTTCTTGAAGTGAAAGTTTCAAACAGGCACTATGGTAAGCTTTTTGTAATGAGGCTAAATGTTTTGGTCACTGGAAAGAAGCAGTCACTAACATCAGTTAACAAAATTCTATTAACAATATGTTTCGCTTGAATAGGAATGTTGATGGTTTCGTTGATGAAAGGTTTGAAAATTTCAAACTATTATCTTAAAGCAACATATAAAGTATAATAATGGGGAAAGTGAACTGATAATTGGCATTAGTCACTATTCATTATGCTGGAAGGAAGCATAATGGGCACCAACCATCGCATTGTAAAAGTGGCCAGCTTTACTCTGAATGTTGGGGTTTAATTTTGTGTTACTGCGCTTGCTAATGTCCTTGCTCTGTGCTGGGAGGTTTGTCAGAGAAAGGCTCACAGTTTCCTCACTGTAGGAAACATGACTTTTCATTTAAAAACTATACACACTCCACGGCTTACATACTTGGCATTCAAACAGTTTTTGACTAGGAATGAATGCAATAATTTTTTAATAGAGTATGGGTTTAATAGAAGGATTTTTTCCACATTTAGCCTCACCATTTAAACGTTATTTCCAATGATAGCCACGTATAGTAGTGTAACCAGGAGGGTTTACGGGGGATGATAATGATAATACAACCCCCTCTCCCCCACCGCCACTCCCAATGAAACAACTGTTTCCAGCTGAAAATTGGGATTGATCAGTTAAATAATTTTGTAGTCTTGCTTTGAAGTAAATATCTTATTGTGATATAAGTACTTTAATAGTGTCACCTATTAATGCCAATAATATTACTGTTTCTGTCAATTTGGTGTACATGTTAAGTCAAGCAGACAATAAAAAATGCATGAAGTAGAGGAAACACCCCGTCTCCCCTTGAGACAATCCTGGCTGTGCTACTGCTTATGCCTTGCTTGTGAAGTATGGCGAGACATGGCTGGGTGTTTGTTACTAGTGCCGGAACAAGCTGAACGAGCAGCAGAATGCGCGGCTGTCGCAGCAGAGGGAGGTGTTGTCGCAGAAGCAGGAGGAGATGTCGAGCATCGACAAGAGGATATCCGAGCTCCAGGACCGACTGCACAGGAAGAGGCTCCTCAACCAACAGCTGGCCAATCAGATCAACGCCGCCAGCAACAAGGCTGCCGTGCTGGCCAATCAGCAAGCTCCCCTCAGGTACACAGCAAAATGCAGGCTGCAGTTCAGAGCTGAGTTTCACTCTTCCACGATTGTGTTACTGAAGAGTTGAAGGTAACCGTGAATTAAAATACTAGTCAAAAATCTTAAATGTCTCATAATTTTTTATATTTCACTGTTATTGCAACAAATACGACACACTGGATACAGTTTGATATGAAAGTGATAAAGCTGTTTTTATTTGTAACTTTTTTTTTAATATGTAAGCCACTTTGACTATACTTGTTTTAAAGTGAGGCCCACAGCTTTCTGCATCACTCTTTGTTAGTTTAATACAGAAAGAGGTGTAAAACTCGTAACTGATGTACATAAAGGTACTGAACAACTTTTATCATTATAAGGAACAACATTGTGGTGTTCATGCAATGTAATTTTTAAATTTAAAACTAATATCTGTAATGAGATAAAAGGTGTAGAGAAGTACAACTGTTCAGTTGCTTCCTGAGGTTAGTGAGAAAGTGTGCACAAGAAACACACAAGGTCATGTTATTAAACTATTCAAGAGATTTGCATTATTTCCTTTGATTCCAGATCAGCAGCATCAGCAACAACGATCCAGCAGCATGCAGCATTCCAGCAGCAACAGCAGCAGCAACAGGCGAAGGGGAAGTTGCTGAGGCCGCTGACGAGCAGCAATATAGCAGCGGTGGAGCCATACCACCACGTGCCCATCGGAGAGAACGAGAAGCAGCGACACAGCAACAATGCTGCGTTCAACATGCAGAAGCAGCAGTACCCGACCAAGCCATCGTACCAGGTCGGGCTGCGTCACGTCCTGCTGAAGGTGCGGTTCGACTAGCCGTCGGGCGTTGGCGGCGGGGGGAACACGGGCCCCAGCCACAACGGCACTGCCAACACCAAGCTGTTGGACAAGGATGAACAGTTCCTGCCGGAGTTTGGTGGCAGCAAGTCCGACCACAAGTACCAGACCCTCCCTTACAACACCAAGTTCACCGTCAACTTCGTGTCCTCTGTCGGCGCCAAGGTCTGCGGCAACGACAAGCAGGACCCCCTGACCACCGATGATGCGAGGAAGAACAGTGATTCAAACGAGGTGGTAAAGAAGAACATTAATAACATTAACAATAATAATAACAACAATAACAACAATAACAACCCAAGTCAACATCTGATGACTGTACATAGCATACCGATACCTGCGTTGTCCAGTGCCAACAAAGGTCTGGCAACACCTCCGTCGAACCAAGGCCAACATCACACAGAGTACCAGCAACAACCTCAGCCCAAGATTCCAGCGTCTCACATGTTGGGCCACCTAGCACCCAGGTAACATGTGTATTTGTCTTCATGTGTCATGTTAACTCTCATTGTTGCACACATTTGTTTACAGAGTGTAAACATAAATTCTGTTGTGTATTGAATCTTAAGTAATGTGTATCATTTATTGTAAATACACCTAGTACTTTTTTTTTTTTAGTGGCTTATATATTTACTGCTGATTTATAGTATTAAGTTGTAGACTGAGGTTCAGTTTTTAGCAGTTATTAATTTGACTGGTTACCTTCATTCAAAATAAATAATTCTTATCTTGGTACACATGTGTAACACCTGGCATGTATCACGTGTCCATAACTACCTGGCAGTACTTGGGAGAACTGAAAATTGTTATCCTTTAGAAATGTTTGAAACTTGGCAGCCCCTAGGAACCTGCATACCATTTACATAAGTACTCAACTTAATAAAACACTAATTTTTTGCAAAAACAATAAACAGTACTTATTATTAGCTATTTGATTAGAAAAAGCTTCATGGCTTACTTTTCGAAATGAAAAAGGGTGTTGCTTCACTAACTATAAATCATTACTCTAGGAAAAATGCAAGGCTAGTTATTTTGTACATAAAGATTTTGTCAGTTTAATGGCAGTTGTTGGAAATTCATACAAAATTTTGAGCTGGATANTAGTTATTTTGTACATAAAGATTTTGTCAGTTTAATGGCAGTTGTTGGAAATTCATACAAAATTTTGAGCTGGATATTATCTGTTTGAAAGGTTTCTTTAAGATGCAGGGACAACCACACTTCACAGTCAGCATAGATGGTAGAGTTGGAGATACAAGTGAAAGCGCAGATGAGAGCACAGCATACCGTGTTCTCGCAGTGTGTAGTATCGACGCTCCTCTGCTCCCCTTCATTCTGTCGCCCATAGAGGGCCAGTAAGAAACCCACACNTAGTTATTTTGTACATAAAGATTTTGTCAGTTTAATGGCAGTTGTTGGAAATTCATACAAAATTTTGAGCTGGATACAAGCACACTTCACAGTCAGAATAGATGGTAGAGTTGGAGATACAAGCGAAAGCGCAGATGAGAGCACAGCATACCGTGTTCCCGCAGTGTGTAGTATCGACGCTCCTCTGCTCCCCTTCATTCTGTCGCCCATAGAGGGCCAGTAAGAAACCCACACCACAGAATGTTCTCAAATATGTGGGAAGAAATCAGGGAGTGAAATAGTACACCCCAGGACAACACAAAACGTTCCTATGAACAAAATGTCTTTTAAAGTTGATAGTTTCAAGGTTGCAGACCTTCCGATGCTGCCGCCGCCGAACCCTCATATGCCACCGAATGACCTGTATGTCGTGAGACCGGGAGCCTAGGCTCCCATAACTCACGAGGTGTTGTAAGATAAATGCACCCAGACACATATCCAAATCATTGGGTCAGCGGCGGAGCGCCGTGTGTATGTGGGTTGTTGGGCATCGGACCCGTATTTAGGCTGTTAAATTGTGCTGCCTATTTTAAGTAAATTTACGTGTTCGTGGATTTCGGCGGGGGAGTGAAGCTCCCCTCCAGCCTCCTGGCTGGAGTGAATGTTGTGTTGCCGATGCTGCATTTGATGTATTCATAATAGTCTTCCTGACACATTCCAGTTAGAGTTGCTGTAGCCATGTTCGCAAGACAGTCGTGGAAGTATATTGGTAGTTGGATACATACATTTTAACACATAGTGTTTCATGACTACTGAAAAAGTTGTCTTTAATCTGACATACACAGCTGCCAGTGGAAATGGAAGAACTATTGTGAGACTATCAATACTAGATTGCCAACAGTTGTGTGCTAAACCACCGTGTGCTTGTGCTCCCAAGGGCCGCAACGGTGTGGCATCTAGAGCACTTGCCTCTCACCAAGGTGAACCAGGTTCCATTCCCGACCGGGTCACTCCAGGTTTTTCTCTTGTGGGCATCGTGGCTGACCATACCTTTGGTCGGCAGTTTTCTCAGGTATCTCTTGTTTTCCCTGCTCTTGCATTCCAGCGCTACATTCTCACCTTGCTTCACCCTCATCTGCTCTCAAGACCCTAATTTTAATGAGCTGCCATTATCTGTCTTCTCCACTTGTGCTCCCAACATTCATTTGTAATCTGCTTTTAGATTATCAAGCTCCTCTCTAAGAATGTGTTTATTTATCAGTTAACATGCAGGCAAAATATTCGTAATTGCACATAATTTTCTAGTAGACAGAAATGTGATGTGGATGTTATTTCTACACCAAAGATAATGGCTAAGGATCTCTATCGTAAACTTGTGTTGTCCTGTAGACTTGACATTGCCGTAATAATACTGATGGATTAGTGTGTGACATTTTTGGCAGCGTGCGTGCATTTGGGTCGTCTCACCCAGCTTACGTGAACCCGATACTGCAGCCCGGCCTGACGAGGGGCCAGCCCGTCGGTGGCTCGTCCTCCACTACCTCCTCAACCTCGTCTCTGGCCACTAACAGCAGCAGTAGCTCCTCTGGTGGACAACAGGTGAGTCACACTGATTTGTTTAACATTTCAACATAGTTGAAGTACTGCTGTCCTATTTGTCATAAGTCTAGAGTAAAGATGTTTGTTTAATCAGTGGCTCGTAGGAGCTGTATCCAGACAGTCCCCAGGTTCCCTCACGTGCATACGTGTGGCTGGAGTCAATTAGTATTTTGGTAATTCCAAGGACCCAGCAGCCAACGTCTTTCATGTGACATGCATTGTGGCCAAGAGTAGCCTAGTAGATATATCTATAGTACAATGAAACTAACAAGTAAAACAAAATATGTCATGAGCCTAACTCTTGTCACGTGTTAGGATTGCAAACCACGTGGAGACTATTAGTGTGTTTTAACACTTTCCTAAAGAATCGCTTTTGTATATGTGGACCACCCGTGGTCATTCTGTACTGATATGCACTCGAAGGACACTGTTCTGCAGTATGCCAAACTGTCTGCTTCAAAGCATTGTAGCTACTTTCTGAGGTGTACAGTTTTTCCCATTCACGGAGATGGTCACAGCACTTAACCACTATGAGTTCTGATCTTTTTGAGGGATGGCCACATCTTTCAAGGTAGTTTGAGTCCTTTTAGTTTGTCTGTGAAGCAGGCAAGAATGTTATAACCACATGGAAGAATTTGAAGGCCACATTTGTCACCAGTTGAGACTGCATCAGTACAACTAAAGTGATGTTTTTAACTCTATGTCTCTAAGTGCAAGTCTTATAACAAATGGTTGTACCAAAGAGGTTTAAGGCAACAGGACCTTCTGAATACAGTAAAGCTCAGATCACTTTGTATCAGCTTTGTGCTGAGTTGTGCAGAGGTTTTGGCATGAATTGTTACAGGTTTGGCCTTGCAGCCACATGAGCAAACAAAACTACAGAGAAGTTTCCATGTCTCTTGTGTTGTGACACATTCAGTGTGCTGTTTTTTTATTATCTTCATGGACAATTAAGTTTTTCAAAACAGAACTACAGCTGGTAGCATGTTGATTGAAGAATTATGAAATAAATCTTTGAAAACGGTTCTTGCCCCTCACCATATGTACTTGGACACACCAAAAAATTTGCAGCTATGTAGGAAAATTGCTGCACTTCCATGCCTTTGCATGAACAAAGTAATGTGTACCTTAGCAATGTGTTACATATGACAAAAGAATACTAAATGCGCAAGAAAGTAAATTATAAGCGGGGCTTTTAAAAGTGCTTAGTTAATCACAAACATACTTTAGAGATTCGTAACTGACAACAGATTGTGGTCAGTTTACTGGTGAAAAGTGTGAAATTACCAAAATCGCTATGTATTAATCAAAACTTGAAAGACAACCATAAACAAGTGAGAGAAACAAAGCTTTGAGTAAAATAAATAAAACAGGTTGAATATAATAATGAATATGAACCTGAATGAATTCAGTGTTAATTTTGGTAGATATACTTTTGTAATTTTCCAGAGCATTAAAAAATTTTATGTACACATATTTTATGAGACTATTTCTCCCATAGCTATATGAAAAAGAGTTACAAAAATTATTTAATTAGTGCATGCAGGATGCAAATTTAAATTTAATGTGAAATGTAAGCTGACTTTTGCTAATAGAAATGTAGATTGTTCAGGGTTTGCCTAACTTTGGTGTGCAGTGACCAGACATGTAGTCAAGATATTTTACTTTTATAAGAATGAGGGGAAAGTAGAGGTGACTTGCATGTGTTCTTGAGATGGGAATGTAAGTGAAGTTATACAGAAGTATCGATGCGCTGTGTGGAAGGCATTCTCCATGCCGTGGCTCACACGTAAGCGAAGGCATTCTCCATGCCGTGGCTCACACGTAAGCGAAGGCATTCTCCATGCCGTGGCTCACACGTAAGCGAAGGCATTCTCCATGCCGTGGCTCACACGTAAGCGAAGGCATTCTCCATGCCGTGGCTCACACGTAAGCGAAGGCATTCTCCATGCCGTGGCTCACACGTAAGCGAAGGCATTCTCCATGCCGTGGCTCACACGTAAGCGAAGGCATTCTCCATGCCGTGGCTCACACGTAAGCGAAGGCATTCTCCATGCCGTGGCTCACACGTAAGCGAAGGCATTCTCCATGCCGTGGCTCACACGTAAGCGAAGGCATTCTCCATGCCGTGGCTCACACGTAAGCGAAGGCATTCTCCATGCCGTGGCTCACACGTAAGCGAAGGCATTCTCCATGCCGTGGCTCACACGTAAGCGAAGGCATTCTCCATGCCGTGGCTCACACGTAAGCGAAGGCATTCTCCATGCCGTGGCTCACACGTAAGCGAAGGCATTCTCCATGCCGTGGCTCACACGTAAGCGAAGGCATTCTCCATGCCGTGGCTCACACGTAAGCGAAGGCATTCTCCATGCCGTGGCTCACACGTAAGCGAAGGCATTCTCCATGCCGTGGCTCACACGTAAGCGAAGGCATTCTCCATGCCGTGGCTCACACGTAAGCGAAGGCATTCTCCATGCCGTGGCTCACACGTAAGCGAAGGCATTCTCCATGCCGTGGCTCACACGTAAGCGAAGGCATTCTCCATGCCGTGGCTCACACGTAAGCGAAGGCATTCTCCATGCCGTGGCTCACACGTAAGCGAAGGCATTCTCCATGCCGTGGCTCACACGTAAGCGAAGGCATTCTCCATGCCGTGGCTCACACGTAAGCTTGCTGTAGCTTCTTCACTTTCAGTTGGGCACTTTGGAAGTCAACTTCTGAATCTTTTTTTTCCCATGTTAGAATAAGAATTGCCATTAGAGTCTCAGTTTAGTTCTTCTCACTCAGTAGAACCTCATTAAAATTGACTCAAATGAGCCGGACTGCAGACAGCCCTTAAAACCAATTATTGCACATGTTTTAACAAACACAGATAAAAAGCTGAGTTACTGATTCAAGACTGCAAATTAAATATTAATGATGTGGTGGCTATTTGCAGTCTGTTGAGCTGCTTGTGAGTCACTTGTAGCCTTCACCAAGTCACTTTGTCTTGTATGCTCCACATCATGTCTTGTGTTACACTATTTCTTTACCATAATGTTTGTATTTTGTTATTGAAAACGATTTCACAGTGTATTTATTTGTGTGCAGCGATGTTAAATAAACCTACTGAAGCAAAAGTATAAACTTAAGATTTTCTCTCTTTATAACAAACTACGTGAGGTAGAAAAACTGTAAAATGTGGTCTTTGGCTTACATTTGTGTGGAATTTAGGATAGCCAAACAGATTGTTTCAAACATAAGAAAGAAAAAGAATGCATACATACAAAAACTGATTAAATCTAAAGTTGATGCTCGGAACCCGACCTCCATAGTGCAGTGCATTGCACACTAGCTTGTAGTACGAGGTTTTCTGTGCTCAAGTCCCATGTAAGGCACGTGTGTGTTTGTAATAGTCTCACCATTGTTGCATAGCTTCTGGTTTCATTTCTAATGTTATTGCTTTCAAAGAGAATTCAAGTCTTTCCTACCAACTCAGCTATTAAGAAATTATTTAAAACTTAATTGCACACATGTCGAGGAAAGTAGGCCCATTAGTTATTTTAGTAACTTCTTGTTAATGTTCTTAGAACCTACAAAGCATCATAAATAAATTTACTCAGGTTTTACAAGTTACTGGATCTTTAAGTTTTTGCAGTCAAATTGTTGGGTTGATGCAAAATGTGGCACACTCCAAAAGTCGTTTCACCGGTGTTTCTATAATTTCAGAATAGTTCTCATTGTGGCTGCAGTTTTAAAAGTAGATTACTATTCTGTGTGGGAATCATGCTGGTGACGCGTACCATTGTTTTTATTTTATACATTCATGTCAGCTGTCTCTTATACGTTCACATGAGTACTGTATGCACAGACTAATAAGTATATTTTTAATGAACTGGCAAATTTCAGCCATTAAAATAATGTATTTACATAAAATCAAGCATTTCAATTTACTATTTACTGAACACAAATTCATTGTACAAATTCTTTATTGTTTGTGGTATCATATTACATTTAAAAAATCACAGAAATTGTTGAACTGAAGAAATCATGGAAATTTTTTCTCAGAAAACAGTTTTGTGTATTTATTCACAAATAAAACAATATTTAATTGGTGAGCTTGTTATTTTAAAACTATTGCTTTGATTTGCATAATGAACACATGCTACCTTCAAAATACTAATTTTATCTATATTATAAAGCTTATATCTTTGTATGCTATAAAAGAGTGAGCGGTACCTCAGCTTTACTAGTGGGGAGAGTGTGAAGTATCTTGGCAGGAGAGTTTTTATGGCTGGATTAACCATGGTTGATGGGAAGGACATCAGCTACTGGTGAGCATAAGTAAGGGGTAGAAGTAGTGCGATCGCCCGTGGTGGCGACTTCTGAAGTCCTCCGATGGAACTGCTGCTGGATATTGCGGTGTTAATCCATCATGCCTACACAACGGGAGTGCTGGCTCTCTTAGATCACCAGAAACAAAAACCAGGGTGAGGCTGTTCAGGGCCACCCCACATGCCCAACACGCAGTTATCTGAAAGTAATACGCTACGTTACATAAAAATTAAGGGAGTTCAGGGTGCAAGAGGGTGCTGTACCCAACACGATTATGAAGCAGCCTACACATGAAGAATAACACATAAAGTTGTGACACCTATTTACTTCACTGAAACTCTTGTATGAGGCATTAACATCAATACAACATTTGAGGCATGTTGCCAGCGTACATTGCACAAATGAGCGTAACACTCTGTAACAGAATTAAGTGGAATTTGTGCCCCTGGCGCACGAGTCGGCCGGGGGTGAGAGCAGCGCTACTCCTGGAGAAAAAAAAAACTGATTACATTAAATTCCATTTAAAAACTTAAGAGATCATGGCAGCTAACATGATAGGAACAAAGAAGGTGAAGGCATAGGGAGTGGCCCGCAGACTTTTCCGCCCTCAACACGTGCGAGTTTCTGACCAAGAGCAACGAGGTTCTGCTCGGAGCTTGAGTGGGTTCGCACCAGAATTTCAAGAAATGTTAGTTTTAATATATAAAAAGAAAACAAGGACATAAAACATATTGCAATAATCAACAAGATGCAGAAAGCACTTTAGAATAAAATCACATAGTAAGCTTATTATTTAAAATATAAAAGTTGGCATGGTCCAAATATATCGGCATAACAGTTCTGTAATATGGAATTGTCTTTCCCATTCTAGTGCAGTACTTGATTGATTGCATATTTACCTTTAGTGATTTAAATAAAAATATTATTATGTATTTAAATTATTAGGTTTGGTGTTTGAATGTCTATCTGAAAGTACTGCCCTTTAAGTACTTGTGTTTCCGGTCTCCTTTTTAAAAAATGTAATAAGTAGCCTAGTAGCCTATTCTGATACGTCAAAAATAACTGAAAGTTAGATTGAAAACATCATATTTTCATTCGTGTATCTTATTTACCGTTGGTTTTGTAGTACACACTTCAGTTATTGTGATAAGAATATCTGCTATATTATATAGTTTTCCACATTATATAGTTTTTTAATCCAGACGTTTATTTATGCGGCCAACATAGACCCCTGTCATCCGGGATGAGAGAGGTTCTCCGGCAGTTCCCCAGTGTCACTTGAATGACACACGGACCAGTGGAGGAGAAACTATACAGGACTTCCAAAGTGCCCAGTTGTCTGTGAACGTACTGTAGTTTACAGGACGTAGCGTAGCGTAGACGTAGTTTGCTTGTAAGGCTGGACTTTCTTGAGAGGCAGACGGTGTGGGTTCAGTAGTGACTTGAGAGGTGATGCAGTGGTGTGTGCTGCTGTCTGATCGTAGGACGCCGTGGCTCCCGTCGGCTCGGCGACGCTGCATGTGCCGGCCTCCATTAAGGGCAGTAAGCCTCTGGGTTACGGTGTCCTCCTTCCCCCCACCCCACTAACCCAGGCCAATCAGGTAATTCTGCCAAGTAACACTGATTAACAGTCAACCAATCACAAGAAGATCATGTTTTACTGTATACAGTTTCTGAAAACCAAAGAGGTTGAAGTAAAGTAAAACATTAGTTTTTGACATTTTGCTTCATTTGATGTTAGCTCCTGACATAATTTTGAAGTATGAAGAATGGCAATCAATAATGTAATTAATAATAGTCAATTAGTTTATATGGTGAAGTATTTATAAATAAAGATAAGGAAATCCTGCTTCGTGATCTTTCATTTGTAGATGAGAAAACTGTAGTGTTAAATCACCATTAAATATTTTTTCAGTAATACTTCTGGGTAGTGCATATCAAGGGCTAGCTTATTTTACAGTGGGGGTCCATCTTTAAAAGAGATTTATTTTACCACCCGCAATTGGTTTCTACACCCGCGCCCATTAGCGTGAGAAGTAGGCTTTGGTGACCTGAGCTTTTATTTCAGATATATTAAATTTTTTTTGTTAGAACGTAGAATGTGATTTTTTAATCTCAAAGATTACTATTGTAAGTCTACTGGTACTTTAATTACACCTAGTCAGCCCTAGGAAGTACTTCGTAATTAATTTTCCACTTATCCTCCAAGGTGAACTCTGAAAAGTACTGTACTACAATTGGTTTACATTTTATAAATTGTATTATTCCCATTGTGTATGTAGTGCATAGTGCATATGATAAAACAATGAGTTTTGGCAAATAGTTTTCAGCAATGCATTTTGAGTAGATTGATAGTTGCAGATTAGTAGTGACAGTATTTGTTATTGCAGAGTAGTCATTAACTTTCTGCTTGCTGTTGGTGTCATTGGCTGTAATGATAACTTGGGTGAAGTATTGCTTGTGTTGGTGGATTACAATTATTGTTAACTGTGTATAATGCCAAGTAGCAGTAATATACGTGTTGCATTGTAAATCCATAGAAACCTGTAAGTAGCATTGCGCCGACGTCTGTCCAGCATCAGAAGCCTTCACCTATTTACCAGACGTCCTCTACCAAGATACATCCTGTGCAGCCTCAGACATTGAGTTCTACTCCGCAGGTCAGTTTTTATATACATCCTATTTACCCGAATGTAAGGGCCAGTTTTTAATCTGATGCTAATTTTTGCTTCCAAAATTTTATAGTAATCTTATTGATGATGGGGTCACTGTTTTTGATTGAGTAGTAATAAGTAATGTTTTTTTGAATATACATGAGTTTCATAAAAAAAGCCATTTGATGAAATCTTAAAAAAATTAACAGACTCTGCTTTGTAATTAGAAAAATTTAGGAGTGCCCAAGTAAGTGTAACTTCCTTCCAGTAAATCATTTGAGGTGTACTGTACCAGTTGTTGCAAACCAAATGGTACAAATGTTGAGAGATGGTATGCAAAATGGGATGAAAATTATATTACAACTTATAGCCAGAGGGAGGTACACACCCTTAATGCAAGAGGGTTGGGAATGCTTTTATGTATAAACTAGAAACAACTGAATCTCGAGCAACAAATTTTGGTATAGCATTTATGTGAACAAAGCTGTTAATTGTGTGCATATTTTTTTGGTAATATCATCCCTCTAACATTAGTAAAATTTGTTGTGGCATCATTGTAATGCTCAAAAATTTTTGTATTTTAATTAATAATTTTTGACATTAATAATTACCACGTTCAGAATAACGAAAAAGGTTGCCTTGGTGTAATGCTCTGAGGCCGTCAGTTCTCTTTGAAGATCCTTTTTATGTCAAATGTTGTGTTATAATGCTTTGCAGTTATGCAACCTGTAATACTTAAGCGTAGCCGTTGTCTACCACGTGGGCGCAGTACACAATTAATAATCCAGTGCACTGTCAACATCGAGGCCCTGTATGCTGTTTCTATCACACATGCACCAAGTGACAACTGCAAAATAACATCAATAATAATAGTAAATCAATAATAAAAATATAAGAAAAGAACATTGTAGATTACAGATGCTTATTAGACAGACAGTTATCCATACGGTTATTGTGCTCATGTAACAGAAGTTACAATAATTGTTGAAAGTGGCGACCTTGGACGTCGGCACACAACTGTCAACGTGACAGCAAGGATTGCTGGGTTCTTGCCAACATGCCTGCTATGTTTTAATTAATTAAGGTGCAGGGGTTTCATACACCAGACTCTTTAAAGGATAAACTCAAGCAGACTCAGGTTGGGTGAGCTGTTGTCGAATGTTGCTTTCAGGTCTACCCTTGCAGAGGCACTGCTATGTGCAGGAGCACCATCATGCGTGAACCACATGTCACATCTGACAAGTGCTAGCCTTCCAATAACACAAGCAATGTGTCAGATAAACAGAGCCCTGGTTAACTGATTAGACATTACAGTTGGTCCTATGAGGTGGTCATTGATGATACCACACCAAATGTTGATTGGTAATACCACACCAAATGTTGATTGGTAATCTCACCTGATGTGCTTGTGTAGACGTAGCATGCTGATTTTCCTGAGCCGAGATGTGTGTTGAATGGCTGTTAAATATCCTGTCCTTTGTGAAAATTACCTCGTCAGTGAACAACACCAAATTTTCGAAGTGAGGTTTCATAGCGCACTGTTGCAAAAACTGGAGTTGTCTTGAATGATCATTCAAAATCAAATGTTGTGTACAAGTTATAGGTGATAGGGCAGCAGTAACTTCTCATTGAAAATGTGCCACACTGCCACATGATTTGCAGTAACAACATTTGCAATTCCAAGTGTACTAGTCAAAGGTGCATTACTCACATCGTCTTCAAGTGCAGGCGTACTCACGGTCCGCACGTGGTTTTCTGTCTTCTTTGCCAGCAATGAACCGGTGTCTCGAAGCCGCTGGTGAAGTTGCCGTAACATTTGGTGGCCGGGATGACAATGTAGCCGAAACTTCTCTATGTGCAGCCGTGCTGCTGATCTCCCATTGCAGTTAGCAACTGAATAGCGATGTGTATTGTCCCATTGCACTTATCACATGCATACACTACACATGCTTATCGATTGCAGGCTCGCAATGGTCACATTAGTTGTACCATGTGTATCTTTCTGGAAACACACCAGCCAAAGCTCACCTGTGAGGCTGGTCATCGTATTCAACACAGGCTGCAGAGCTGTGTGAGAAATGTTAAACGCTGTAATGTTGCAATTGTTGTCACTCGGTGCATGTGCGACTGAAATGGCAGACAGGGCCTAAATGCCAACTCTGTAGTAGTGCAATGGATTAGTTAACTTTTTACTGTGCTTGCATGGTAGGCGAACCACTCAACTAAGTCACAAAGATTGCATAGTTGCAAGGCGTTATAACTCATCTGTAAGGCGTTATAACTCAACATTTGAGGAAAAAATAGGGAATTTCAAAAAGAACCGATGGCCAGGAAGAATTACACCAAAACAACCTATTTTGTTAATCTGAACACAGTAGGTATTAATCTGTCGAAGCATATGGCTTAACATGCATGATGGCATATTTTTGAACGTTACAATGATGTCGCATCCAATTTTACTAATGTTAGAGGAGTGATATTACGAAAAAAATATGCACACTTTTAAAACAGCTTCGATCACGTAAACACATTACCAAAATTCATTGTTTAATATAGCATAGTTTTCTTATTTATGTTCATTAAGCATTCCCAACGCTCTTGCATTCAGGCTACGTATCTCCCTCAATAATCACTTTAAGCTATAAGTATCATGTTTTTAATCCCATTTTGCATAAAGAATCACCTCACAACGTTTGTACCATTTGGCCTGAAACAACCTGTGTACTGTATATTATTAACTGCAAAGAAGTTGGCTAAGTGTCAAGATATAATAATTCTAGCTAATCACCTATCCAAATAACTTTTGGAAAAATAAATTTTCCTGTAAACCTACTTAAAAATGTTGGGGTATGGTTTATGTGTATTTCTCAACCACTGTGACTTCCAGTACACATTGTTATAAAAGTATGTGCACGCAGAAGTAGACATGAAATGGAATGAAACTTGGCTCAAGCAATGGTAACTATGATGCAAATAACTCTTTACAACTGTATGACATGGACCATTTTTCTGTTACAATTTTACCAATAAAAACTAGCGTTAGCATATTGTTGCACCACCTCTGGTATGGAATACAATGTCTGGTATGGAATACAATCCTATGCTGTTGTGCAGAATATTGTTCTATGGTTATTGCAACTGCCAAATCAGATGCTGTATCCTTTGACGGCTGAAGCCAGCTGACTCCATACATGTTCTCTTAGTGACGTGTTTAGAGACTGCGCTGTCCAAGAAAGTGTGTCAACAGCACAAGGCAGTTCTGGGAAACCCGTACTCTCTGTTGGCGTGCATTATCTTGATGGCAAATTACCCATTGTAGCCAAACTAGGAAGGTAAACATGAGGTTACAGAATCTCCTGAACATGCAACTGTGCTGTCAATGTCCACCTTCCTGGGAAGATTGAGACACGTAAAACATTGTGTGTCACGCAGTGGTGTCAGCAGTGTCGCTCAGCAGTGATCCAGTTAGGTGTGCTCTCCATGTCCTCTCCGTACTCAAGTACGGATGTCATCCACATGCATTCAACATGTAAGACAATACACCACGATTCTTCAGCTCACCATGCCACACAATTATGATAACACTACAAAAATCAGTCAGCATTTCCAAGGTGTCAATGGAAGATTGTGAAAGCGCATCAAGAATTCAAGTTTTCTTGTCCAAGTTGCTTCACAGTATTGGGGTGGTTATGAGTCTGTAATATGCCTCTGGATGGTGAAAAGAGACTCTTGTTTGACTTTGTGACTGTACAACTTGTGGTAGTCATTGTGTGTCACCGAGGGCCGTCCTGGTGCTGATGTGTTTCCACTACTTCTAACACCAAGTCACACAGTTCAGTCAGAATGATCCAGGTGGTGCGCAGTTTGAAAGAATGCAGTTAACTGCCGTCTGACTAAAGACGAGGTAGACTGATTTTAGTCATATGCTTATATTCTCGAGATTAGCTCACCTACCCCTAGTTAAACCACTAAAATCATGTAATTAAAGAGTCACAGAGAAATTTGTTTATCTGACCTTCCCGCAAACTGGTGCCTTTATAAAAATATTTAGCACAATTTTAATACACAAAAGCTGCAATGTAGCTCACAGGAAGTGTTTTAAAATACATACATATGGTATTCATATAAACAGTGTCCTAAACATTAATCCAATTAGTTTGGACAGTTTTATTGGCATAAAAAGCAGCCCAATACTGGGACATAAGTTGTTTACTCTGCAGCTGATGTGTGCTAGCTACCCCATACTTGCTCTGTGAAACCATGACTTCACTGATATTGCAGAAAGTCATCACAAGTGTTACATGCTGTTGCATCGTGAGACACACTCAAGTTACTCAATCCACATTGTCTGAATGTACAGTGTTTCAGGATGCTCTCTGAAGGATACTCTCTGAAGGAGATGTCAAAGCTTCCCTATCACCCACAACAGTTGACCTTGACCTTTATCCACTGAAACACAGCATGTGGTGGTCTGTTGTCATCCCTCTACTTGCTGTTACTGCAGGGAACATTTTCAAAATATAAACTTCAGTAGTGAAACATTTTTAGTTGTGCCTCCCCAGCAAAATGTATTTTGGGCCCTCTCCCACTAAACATTAAAGTGTTTTTGCATAATAAGTGCATTTATTCATTTGTATGTTTTTGGACACAAATATAAATATAAATAATTTTTAGTTTCCAAAAATTCTTATTCCATACATAAATAAATGGTTTAGCCTGTAGGAGAAGGTACCATGTGCCATCATGGTATCGAGAGAACTCTTGTAAAATTCCATATTTGTGACGTAGTGCCGTTTACCTTCAGTGCACAGATATGTGCACAACAATTACATTTAACTACAAAATATAAAGGTAGACAAAAATTTTCTTTAAGAAATTTTGTGTGTTATCCTAAATGTTCCATAACACATTTTCATGTTAACCCTTTCACTCATAGCGTCTTATTTTAGTGCTTACATGTTTATAACTAAAATTGTAAGCTTAATCTGCCATCAGTAAATTTAAGGGGATCAGAGGAGTGAGAATAAGAACACAGCTCTAGTAATGTGCCTTATAACTGCTTGTTTGGTAGTGGATGTTACACACATTTTTAAAATAAGTACACGTAATTAGGCAACATTTATGAGCTCGCTAGCCGTCAGCCCTCACCAGCCACCTCAATGCATGGTCTCCAGGAGTGTAACTTACACTTCCGATGAACCTGTTGTAACTGAGTTCATCAGTAGAGCCTCTGCTGGGAGTTTATTCCAGTTTCCACAAAGGCTGTACATTGGCTGGAACACGTACAGAGGTCAACAGTCTAAATACATATAGGGCATTATTATAATTGCAAACATATAGTACCCATAGAACACACAAAGCAATAATTTAACTTTACGTTGAACATAATTACAGTACTGTTTTGTGTGTCACCAAGAGCCGTACAAACAATGCGGGCTGTGTGCAGGGGATGCTGAGGGACTTGCGAGGGGAGCTGTCGCCACCACAGGGCTCGTCCACGCCGTTCGGCACCCCAGAGTCGTACGGCAGCTCGCAGGACAGCCGGGTGAGCAAGCCGGCGTTGCCGCCCAAGCCGGCGCTGCCAGCGAAGCCAACGCCGCCGCCCAGGCAGACGCACCACATGGTGGGTGCGGAGAGTGACCTCGACCCTGCATTGCTGAGGACCGGAGCCAGGTACAACATCACTCTGCCACTCGTCCATTTATACCAGCTTCAATCAAGTAATTCTGCAGGCTACTGGAATGGGGTTTGTGCGCAGCGGAAATGGCCACAGTTCAGAATAATGTTACAATCTATTAACATGATCGCTAAAGTTTACAAATGCCTATTACAGCACAGACAGAAGTACAGTCAAATATGCTTATAAGGTGCATCAAAAAGCCTAAACTTTTTTACATAGTGAAAGTACTGTATATTGGAAGTATTATTTTTAAAACTTTGCCAAATGGGTTCCATAAAATTATGGCACAATAAGTACCTAACTTGAGCAAAGATAATTATCATCAAATTACAAAAAAAAACCTATTTTTTAAAGGGAGGATAAAACCGTAATTTCTAAAATATTGAAATGCACAAATAACATCCTGCAAAAATAAAGCAATGCTTCTTATACAAATACACGCTGTTTTCTTATACGTGAAGTTTCCTTTGAAAAATCACACCACTTACTCTTAACAAATAACAATGAAGAAAGTTTATTCAGATGACATTTATCTTTTGAAATAAATTAATATTTCAGTGACAAATCCTCTTTAATTTTTCTGCAAGAAGCACTTGAAAATGAATATCGCACTAGGTAAAATTCCCCTCTCAATGAAAATAAACATTTTTGGCTTTAAGGGCAGTGATTTTCCAAAGTCATTCTCGTAAGGATATTTACTGTATGTTATGAAATGTTGTACCAAAACATACATACAACACATTAATACATTCACATTTAGATTTATGAAAGAATTCAAGTTGATGCTGCTTGTCAACATCGTTGATCTAGGTCGACGCACATGGATAGATGCAAGATGGTTTGCGAGTCGACAGTGAGAATCAATTGTTTGCAGCATATAATGTTGATATACTGAAAGTGACATGGCAATCAGCATGTTTATTTCCATGTCATATTGGCAAAACAATATCAGAATTAGACTGTAAATGTCTAAAAAAAAATACCTTTATATAAAATGCATGTATGGACATACAATTAATCCATTTTAGAAGAAACAAGATAAAATAATCTTCATTGTACTGGAAGTTAACTGTAGTTTTGTATGTTAAAGTTAGATGTTTTTACATATTTTACATAGAGTATTTGTGCGGGAATTGAAAATTATAGGTACATTAAAATAAACTATATGTAAATGAGAAGTATATTAAATCTGAATTCTACTGTATTATTATTTGCACTTTAAATTTTTTTTTCATTTGTAATTAAAACTAAATTTCTGCAGAAATAATACGTATTAAATTAACAAAGTTGTATCAATGCTTTGGTGTGAAGGTAGGAATGTACAGTCTTCATTATCATCATTATCTAGTATGCAAAATTTGCAGGGAACTAGTTTGCCCTGAATTTTTTTAAGATAAGTTTCTACTTAATAAAGTTATATCAGTGCAATTATATAAATAATGCCCTGTGATAGCGCAACAGACCTTTCACTTTTTTAGTATTGCATTTTGTGCTCTAAGTGGGGAGACTAATAGGGAATGGCTAACATACTGCACTAACAAACCTAATCTAAAAGCAACAGATGCGTTAATAGCTCAACAAGAACTTAAATGTCAACCTCATGTCAGAATGTACCTTAGTGAGCGCTGCTGCAAAGGTTGCCTAAATTTGTATAAACCCCGCCTTATTGGGGCGAGTCAATGGAGAGTGTTAGGTTAGGGTAGAAAACCTTTAGGCCAGCTGATCTCACTCATCTGACTCAAAGAGCTACAGCAGGCGGTCTTGTAGCCACTTTGAGGTGGGCCGCAGTCGTGGGTCGCTGGGTGTACCCTCGGCGGCTGGGAGCATCGGAGGGCGGAGATCAGGCATAGGCCTGTTCAGAAGCCATTTTTGAAGATGGTGAGTAAGCTAGGCTGTGCCAGGGACTGTATACTGGACTGGGAATGAGGTTGATCTTGCCGCTGCCAATGGCTCTCGTGAAGAATAATCGCAAAGGACCAACAGTTGGTGCAGGAACCCCNGGAGCAGGCTCAGGAGGAGAGGGAAGCTGCTACCCTAACATGGGCAGACTCAGGGAAAAGGCTGGTCGCTACCCCTAGGGGAGCAAGCATGGAGGGAGGTGGCAGGTGGGAAAACTCCCTACTCCACCTTATTCTCCAATGTTTTGACTGGGACCACTTCCTTATTTAAACAACCAAACACACTAGTTTATCTACACACTGATGCTGAATTTATCTACATGGATTACCACGCCGACAACCTTGCTCTACACAATTTCATAGCTCAGTCAACCTTTACTAATAGCCTGAAGGTACATTGCTCAACTAACCTATGTATTCACAGAGAGGAGTGTATTTACAAGATAACAATACAATTTTAAATTGTTATAATACATGGCTCCATCTATGGGTGCTCTGTAACAGTCCCCTACGTCTATTGTTGCTGGTGCAAGTAGCTGGAGTCTCTGTTCCACCGGCCATGTTTGCTCCACCTTCTCTGTATATGTTGGAGTACGAGGTCATTATACACACTAGTCAGCACAACACTTTCATAGTTTCACTTTCAGTTTGTGCGTAATTCAACTATTTTGTTCATTTCAATGCACCTTTTTGTAATGTGACACCTAGCAGTAATTACAGTGAAACCCTTTCTGTACACACTTCAAGGGGACAAAGTAATAGTGTAATAGTGGGAAAGTGTAAATTTAGGGAAAGCTTTAACACTAATCCAAATTACCTTATCTTTCTTATTATTCGTCTCTTCTTTAATAAACGCTTCCGATGGGTAACATTCAATACAAGATAGTAAAATACATATTACAGAAATGTCTTTAGTACGTCACGTTCTCACTCAATAATTACAACTTAACATGTAAGACAGCCTCAAAATACATATATACATTAATAAGATTGCGAAAAAGTTTCTACAAGCAACTTAAACCGACTATAAAGCCAATCATTCAGGACAGCAAAAACTTCACTGTCTAATCACAAAGCAGTTATACACATTTTTTAAAAACAAAATTTTTTCACTGAGGGCGGATTTATAACATGTGCCCCAAAATAATAATTCAAGACAAATATCATCCTGTTCTTCCAATTCCCATACTTTAGAATATTTACATTCTTTTTTGTATTGACATTTTTTTGCTTTCCATCAACACTGTGCTGCTTTGTTTAGAGCAGTGGTTCCCAACCTTTTATGAGGTGTCGCCCCTTAGTGGAAGACAACTCACCCCTGTCGCCCCCCTTCTCTTAATACGGTATACCCTTATTTAAATGTAAGAAACAAGTTGTTGTAAAAATAATAGACTGAATTATTCTGTTAAATGTGTATTTTTATTACTATATACAACAAATAATTAACCAATGAAGATATATACAGAATTCTTCCTCTTATCAGTCTCGTCTCATGAGTTTGAGTTCAATTTAAATTTTGGGTATCTTGTAAACCTGTTGAAGAAACAAATTTTTTAGAATTATTTCAAATTAAATGAAGAGTGTAATAATTTGGTGGTTATGTGGGTATTTTAAGGCTGTACCGTATTTTGGATAAAGATAAAAAAAAAATTTGTTCCCTCAAAAAACTGCTTTTACGATTTTAATGAAATTTAAGTATTGTCCTTTTGAACCCAAAATAAATTTCACCCGGACATATTTGTAAATAGTACAGTTCAAAGTATTTTTTCTTTTAGCTACTCACGTTGCTAACCCGTGTACAACAACCATGGAAAGATTACTTTAACAAAGACATCTTCTTAGCTGTGTACAAATACCTGAACTTAAATTGTAGATTGCAGAATGAGAGTAAAAAAGTTGCGTCATAGAATTTTACAAAATGTTTATAATTTCAATTTAATTATTTACCTTTTTAATGGCTCCCTTGTGCTTGGTGGACTGCAGTCAAAGCCTGAATATCCGGCTGTATGTTGGTCAGGTGAAGGCGCAAGTCTCCTTTGGTACAAACATCCAATTTGTTCCTTTGTTTTGTAAGGAGCTGGATGACAGAGCTGAATCCCTTTTCCACTAAATATGTAGATGGAAATGAAATTAGAAGGGATTCAACTATTTCCCACAGTTTTGGATAAGAGTCCATGAGTTTTACCCAGGCTAACTCGTAACCATGCTGCTTAAAAATCATCTTTGCCTCACAGTCATATTTCAGGTCCAAAAACTCTGTCTGCAAAATATGTTCAAGGGTGTCCACCGCGTCAAACGAAAAAGGATCAAAAACCCAATCTGGAATTTTAAGATTGGCAATGTCTTCAAATCTTGATTCCATGTCACATTTTAGCTTGTCAAGGTGGTCCGTGAAAGTGAAGATTTGGTCATCTTGAAGATTGAGGGATTCTGAGCATTTTTGTAGGGATGGAAACTGACACAGTTCACCACGATCTATATTGCCTTTTAAAATGGCAAACTTGGCAATGAAGGAACTGATAATGCCTTTTGCTTTGATAAGATTCATCTTATTTCCTTGCAGCTTCCTGTTGACCTCATTGAGTTTTTCGAAAATATCAGTCAGATATGCAATCTCAAATTTGCGAAGTCTCAACGCTTGACTCAATTCAGGGTCACAAGAATCGAGAAACTCATTCACTGTATCGAACAATTCAAAAAATCGCCGCAAACAGTTTCCTTTTGAAAGCCACCTCACGGCCGTGTGAAGGAGCAACCGCTCAAATTCCTCATCATTTTCATGGCACAGTTGTCGGAAGAGACGGTCATTCAGGGCACTGGCTTTTATCTTATTTACCCCATTAATCACTAGTTGAAGAGTATCATGCAGTATACCACTTAACTTTTTTGCTGCTAAGTGTTGGCGATGGATGAAGCAGTGTATGGTGATAACGCCTGGAACTTCTTTCTTCAGGTGTGCCAGAAACCCAGCATGGCGACCAGACATGGCGGGAGCTCCGTCTGTAGCGCAGGCGCTTACGTTTGATAGTGGAATTTCCTTTTCCTCAAAATACTCTTTTACTACATTATAAATGGATGACCCCTTCGTATCAGTGATTAAACTTCTTGCAAACAACATTTCCTCGGTAATTTCTTTTTGCTCATTTATGAATCTCACATAGGCCAACAAAATTGCTTTGTTATCAATTACAGTAGATTCATCAATCTGTAATGCAAATCTACATTTTCTTAACATGTTTGTAAGTTTTGATTCGACGTCTGCAGCCATTTCATCAATTCGCCTGGAAACAGTATTGTTGCTTAAAGGCACTGATTGGCTTATTTTGTTACTAGAGCCCTCGCCTAACATAATTTCAACAATTTTTTTTGCAGCAGGTAAAACAAGAGTTTCGCCAATCGTGTGTGGTTTGCCACATTTAGCGATCAATAATGCTACCTCGTAAGAAGCAAGAAGACCTTTGTCAAGATTGGTTACTCGTTTTTTAAATAGTTCACTTACATTGGTACGTTTTTCTGCTTTAGCTTTGAGCTCTTGAAAATAACTGACGTCTTTATTCATTTTGTCACTGTGCACTCTTGATAAATGTTCTTTCATCCGCGAAGGCTTCATGGCTTCATTGCTACTAAATGTTTTATCACACAAAAGACAATGTGGAAACTGCACATTTTTTGGTGACACACTAAAACCGTATTTCAAATACTCAGCTGAGTACTGACGACACTTTTTCTTCGAATCCATCATGCGCGGTATTCCGTACTTCAAAACTAACGAACGAATACTAAACAGATAAGCACAATGTAATCGCAATGTCACTGGCGTAGCCTACTAGAAGACATATGACACACTGGGGTGAGTGTTGTGATTAACACGAAGACTAGATGTGCACGCACTAACGACAACACGGCCGCAACACTACTAACTTGTGATGGTAATGATAGTGGAGGGGCAGGGGGTAGCGCTGTGACCTTGCCAGCTAAAAATAGCTGGTGACTCAACTACTTCGCGCCAATTCCCTTACCGGCGCATGACCAACGATTCCCTGAGGAATAACGCAACTCTATCTTGCACACCTGCTTAGTATAATACAGATTATATTTTTTCCCATAATTTCCTTAAAAACGAGTGAATTTGTTTTTAAAACGATACCGTGTTTCTGCGACACTTAAGATTCTACTCTACAGAAGAGTTAGTTTATTTTTCTGCTTTTACATACTGATCGCCCCCCTGTCGCCCCCCACAAATATATCGCCCCCCTTAGAACCCAAATCGCCCACCGGGGGGCGCATTGTGGTCCCAATCATGGTTGCAGTAGCATGAAGTTTCGTGAACTTCTTATGACTTTCTCTGGTGTTGGAAATTATATCAACTTTTAATGTTTTGTACGTGATGTAAAAAGCAGTAACAACATTTATGCAATATAATTTGCAGGAAAGTAGTGCATTATACTTGTAGGGGGGAAAATTTTACTTGAAAAACAGAGCAAAAAGTGGGAAAACGTAAATAGCAGAAACGTAAAAATGGGGTTCTACTGTATGTGAAGCACTCTGGATCTGCAGTAGCTAGACATCGCTGTGATTCAGGGTGCAGTTACTGACACAGTCACATGTGTGGGAAAGAGGACAGTTGTCTTATTGGCTGGTGGGTTTTCTCAATGCTAAAAGGTACCTCCATCTCACGCTTCAGTGACTATATGGTTCCTCCTTATTTCACTATATTCTCATTCTGGATGCTTAGAGCACATTTTGTTATAAAAACTTTTAAGTGGGACAATTATAATAACTACTACCATTTTATGTAACAAATTGTTGCTAACAAAGATAAAAATTAGTTTTAGTAATTGATTTTATGTATGTTTATTTCAATTATGAAAATGATAAATTACATGGCTGAAATGCATGTGCATAAAATCAGTTATAGGCTGATTATGGTAAAGTGAGCACTTTTGAGGCCCTAGTTACTTTTTTCTTTCAGCCATTTTTTATTTCCTAACCACCTTTTTAAATAATAAATAATAAACACAGTGTGAATATTCCACCAGACACTAAAAGTTAACATCTAACGCTAAAATAAAATATATTTATTGACTATTATTCCAAATGAGAGGGCTTTCAAAAGTGCTCACTTTATCATGAATAGTCTTTTGTAAAAATATTTGATCAAACATTATCACTTATTTGTATTGCTTACAACCATATCAATTGTTATGATAGTCTTGTTTGGTGGTCATTTGGCAAAGTGTACTTTCTGAAACATCCAAAATGGAAATGCGGTTAAATTTTAAAAATGTAGATGCTTAATAATAAATTTTTTTAAATATTTACGTAAGTAAGTTTTAGTAAAATATTTTACAGTGTTGCAAAATATATACGTTGTTTTTTCATATGCAACAGAAATAGCACTTTTGTGACAATGTTGTGTGTGTAGTAGTTTGCAGAGAGTTATGCATGTTGTATGGTCATGTGCAGTGCTCCATTGGAAGCAACTTGACTTCTAACTTAAGGATCTTGCATGTGTGCGTTTTGGCAGGCTGGGCTTGCCGTACCAAGACCACCTGCCCTCGAAGACGGGCCACCTGCAGCAGAACCACGCGGTGGAACTGGCGGAAGCTCCTCCCCCGCCGCCCCCACCACTGTCGGAGCCCCCGGATGATGGCACCATCTTCTCCAGCCAGCGGCGCACGGGCGGGGTGGGCGGCAACTCGGACGCCCTGCCGATCAAAGCGCGCCCGCTTACCATCAAGAAGCAGCCTGTGTCGGAGCACCCCAAGCTGAAGTCAAGCGGGCTGGCGAGCGGCGTCCCCGGCGGTGTTCATGTCACCATCAACAGGAGGATTGAAATGCCACCTGCCTTCTTCTTCCCCGAGACGGAGGCTCCTCCTGCTGACCTTGTGTCCTCCAGCGAGTCCACCTTCTCGTCCAACCAGTCTGGTATTTACAATACATAGTTGCTTCATTTTCATATTAGCGCCTTTAAAACACTCCCTGCCTCTTAATACACCTATTTAACATGAGTACTTCCTAGAGTATTAATTTTCCATTATTTTGTTAGAGAATCACAAAAAATATTAATGTTTCTCAATATTATAATAAACTAATAATTAAATTAATTGTTACAAAAATTTGTTTCTTTTGTTAGGCATGTAAGAATATTAATTTTTCATTGTGAATTGATTTTCAAAGTGAATAGTAACTCTGTGCAAATCCGAATTGAATGTGCATATTACTTTTTTACTGTACTTATAGGCCAACAAGTTTGAAAATAACAATGGAAAAGCACTGCTACAATACACAATGCAATAAAAACTACACATTTTACCCCATCATTTTTCTACAGAACTTCTAAATTAACCTAACCTCAAAACTTGGGGAAAAAAAGTCCTCTAAGTAAAGTAACTCAGGATAGTAAATTAATATAAAGTTTAACATGTTGAAGTTGCTATGCATAAGCATTCATTTCTCTGTGGTGAGAAAATATAAAAGAGTTGGTAAATAAAGTAAAATATGAAAGGGCAAGACGAATTTGTGTGTTTTATTGTATGACCATTTGCTAATTATAAAAATAAAAAATGACAATATTTTATCAGGTTAGGGCCCAGGCAAATTTTAAACAGATATTGAGTATTGCGTTATTGAAATTGTAAAAAATGTAGTATTAGATTTACCAGATTCCTCTATCAAGATAAGAAGGCAGCACAGTTACCACACCTGACTGCAGAAAAATTTTGCAACTGGAATTTTTGTGTCTAATTCCTTCTTGAAGGAAAATGAGTTAAGAACACAATCAAAACTTCAGTGGGTGAAGAACAGATAGAAGTGACAGTAATGTCCTTCAAGACCACTTCGTTAAATTCAAGAGTTTAATTTGTGAACTAGACGCCACAGGTACAGTCTTAGAAGAGATTGATAATATATGCCATTTGTTGCTAACGATCCCTGAGAAGTACAGTAGAGTCATTACAGCAATCAAAACCATTACCACAACAGTAACTTTAGAATTTGTAAAAAGTCGCCTGCTCGATGCAGAACTTGAATTCAAGAATTGCCGATTTGAAACTGAAGGCAAGGAACGTTCATTCACAGCGAGTAAATTAAAATATCACTTCTATGCCTGCGGAGAACAAAGGCGCATGAAATCATACTGTTCAAAGGTAAGTCAGAACTGTAGTAGTCGTGGCAATTTCAGAGGAAGAGGCAAAGGAGATTACAGAGGGAAGTACATACTTAACCAAAACAAAACAAACAAAAAAAAGTTAACGTGTCGTCCAAAGAGATTTTATTTGTAGTATTCAATACTGAGGCCACAAAAATAATCAAACATGATGGTTGTGTAAAAATTGTTATCGATTCTAGAGCTACTGAGCATTTAGTTAAAGACACTGTCGAATGCATTATGCATGATGTTATAATTTAATATCATAATGTTATAATCAAGGTAGCAAATAGGCAACAATTAAAAGCAGAAAAGAAGGGCAAGTTAAGAGTCGCCTTCAAGGGAAGGTGTATTTTCATTACAGCATTAATTGTCCCTTAGTAGCACCAGTGTTTACTTTTTGGTTATGTATCCTTTCGCCATCAGCTGGTGCGTCAAGTGGCGTCTGCATATTTCATCAACACGCTGGCAGCTAATCCACTTGCCATTGTACTGTAATGCTAAACCAATTCTAAGTAATTTGTAGACTTACATCTGTTTAAGAAATTCGTAGGTTATAAAAGTAAAAATAGAAACCTTGCAAAAAATTGAATATTTGTTAACTCTTTTTTAATTTATTATACAGCGAATTTGGGTTATCATTTGTGAAACAGTAATTGTAGTACTCATCACACTTTGGACGTTACAGCTAATATTTTAGGACTAGAGATAAAAGTAATTTGGGGAAATTGCATGACAACGCACTTTCATCCGCTGACAACTCACCAACGACTTTTGCAAAGCAGTTATTCTGCTATTACTGAGACTAAACAGCTCAAGTTGGAAATATGTGTCATGGAATAACGTAAGAATTGTTTAAAAACTGCCCATGTGCATCACATTTTCTTTGTTTTATTAATACAGTTTAGTAACAACTCGAAAACAACAAAGAGATAGGTTCATGGGAAGATAAGAACATAGCATGTAATGGACGTAGGCGGACAATTACCACACAATAGAAATTACTAGTAATCAAAATCGCTGTACACCGAAATACGTGTGCTACTTTAAAATTGTACAGGGCTCGTGGAAAAATAAAACAATTGGTATCCGTTCGCAAATTCATTATTTTACACAAGAAAGCTGGCAGGTAATGTTTCGGGAGCTGGCTAACAGATGACGTGGTAGGGAGTATCGTGAGTCGAGCATGTTCATCACCAGATAGCAGCACGTTGGCCTGCCTTTTGATCCCGTATTTTTAAAAGTTCACTTTTCTCCCATTACTGGCTCGAAATGACACGAGTTTAAAATATATTTCATCAAATTATTTGAAAAATAATTGAACAATACCCTGTGTGAATAAAACAAGTGCACTCCTTCAAATGAAGAGAAAATAAGAAAAGATGGTGATTCTGAATCAAGGTGTAAAAGACTATGAATTATACAGAGCATATAGTCTCTTTGTTGATGCAGATTCTAAATGCTACGAATGGAGGGAAGCTATCCCAAAGGAACTTGAATCTCATGGAATATTTGGAACATGGATTCCAGCTGGTTTACCTCCAGATAAAAGAGCAGTAGAAATGAAATAGGTTTTCAGAACAAAACAAGATGGAATGAAAAAAGTAAGATTAGTTGCGAAGGGGCAGTAAGAAGATTGTTCATTCAATGTTGACGCTCCGGTTGCAAGAATGTCAACAGTTTGAATGCTGCTGTCGCAAGCAGTCCAGAAAAACTGGCCTATTAGACAGTTAGATGCCCTAAGAGCATTTCTAAATGGCAAACTTACTTCGGATGTGTATATAAATGTGCCTGAAGGTGTCGAAGCAGCAAAAGGTAAAGTTTTCATGTTTAAAAAGGCTCTTTATGGCTTGAAAGAGGCATCAAGATGCTGGAACCAAAGATTTGATGAGTTTGCAAAATAAAATAGCTTTTAAAGATCCAAGAATGATTTTTGTCTCTACATAAGAGAAAATACATGTATGATAATTTATGTTAATGACATATTGATTGCAGGTGAAAGCCAGAACATTATTGCATCTTTGTAGAATGAATTTAATGCAAAATGTCTTGGAAAATTGAAACATTTTCTTGGCTTGGAGATAAAAAGAAACTATAGAAAATTATTCGTTATCTCAGTGCAGTTTGATTGAAAGGCTACTTAGCAAGTTTGGAATAGAGAACTGCAAAACAGCAAGTACGCCAATTGAACCAAATTTCCAAGTAGATATGTCAGAAAACACTGTTGATGTACCGTATCGTGAATTGATAGGAAGTCTTATGTATATTGGTACAGTCAGCGCCCAGATATTATGTTATCCGTATCATACTTGAGCAAGTTCCTTGACAAACCTACCATGTGTTTATGGAAGGCAGCAAAAATAATTCTGCATTACGTAAAAGGAACACAAGACTTTGTCCTGACATAGAGCCGAAACCAAGAGTTGTACAGCATGAATGCCTGTTGAGATGCTGACTGGGTCGGTGACAAGTCGGACCGCAAGACTGTCAGAAGGTAGATGGTCTACTACCGTGTGTCCTGGTTCTCAAGAAAGCAGTCAACTCTTTCCCTTCCCTCAGCGGAGGCAGGATATATTCCAGCAGCTACATGTGGGTCAGAGTTAATACATTTGAAGAGAGTTGCAGCTCACATGAATTATGGACTTGACTCAGAAACACATTTGTTAATAGACTGTCAAAGTGCTATTAAACAGATTGAAAGTTTTGAAAATAACAAACGGAGCAAACATATAGACATCAGAGCTCATTTAAACAAAGATGTTGTTGCAGATATTTTGACAAAGTCTTTACCGCTGTGTAAATTTGTTACTCTTAAAAATATAATAATTTGGAACTAGGCTACATTGTAATTCCAATTTTGGAAATGTAAAGAAGTAAATTGGAATTAAGGGGTAGTGTTGAAGTTGCCATGCATAAGCATTCATTTCTCTGTGGTGAGAAAATAAAAAAGAATTGGTAAATAAAACAAAACATGACAAGATGAATGCATTTGTTTTATTGTACGACCATTTGCTAAGTATAGAAAGAAAAAGCAATATTTTATAAGAACACACACAGAGTGGATGAGGATGCTAACATTTATGTTGATTTATTTACATGTTGTTCAGAATGCCAGTTGGCTGAAATTGCATAACGAATTCCTGATAACCCACCCTGAAGCGAAAAATTTTTTGCTTAGAACAAAAATAGGCAACATTTCCATCTATAACTCTCACGTGTGTGCTGTAAAGCGTTGCAGTAGCATCGCAGAATTTTTTGTAAAGTCAAAAATTCAGTAATTTTTAGTCACTGACTTTTGTGTTCCAAGCCCCACATTTGCATCACTTAACAATTATTTTTAAGTATTTATCGTTGCTACTGCCGGACCATTCACCACACGTGTGCTTAAAGCAATTGGATTAGAATTTTACTATGATTATAACGTACAGCATAAAATCGTTATGAAACATGCAAAATACATGTACAATAGACTTATATCATGATGGTTTCAATGACTGTTTAGATGAATTGCAAGTTGCTGAGCGATTGCCAACTTCTGCTAAGAAATTCCAAAAGTTTTAACTTTTTTCCTTTCTCACATGATTCCTCTGCATTGACTTAATTCATTTTTAATTTCAACCAATCTTGATAATTACGTCCACAGAACAGATAACATACAAGGGGACTTGTTTTGATGGCGGCCATGTACTGCATTCTGTTGTCAACTTGTCCATTACAATGTCCCGGAATCCTCTGTCTCGATACATTGTATTGTAGATGTCACTCTGCAGGAAAAATGTGCACACGACATGCACATATTTTTTGTTACTCATTTATGAATGATTTAAAGCTTTCCATTACGCAAATAGTAAATTTTATTGTCAAGTGCAACCAAGTGACAAAAAAAAAAACTACAACTTTGATTATACTATCAAAACTTTGCACATGCCTACTTTTGATTTTGTACACAATTAGCAGTGAGAATCTTTGCTGTAGTTATATGATGAGTTAATATTTATAAAATGTTAATAATCTCGCCATATGTAGTTATATATACTTGGTATTTGGTAATTGCTAAGAATCAAGGCTTTTCCGAAAAACTGCAAAATAATACCTACAAATGGTTTATATGGACATTACTAATCACACTTAATACAAATTTCATTTGGGGATCACGTAATTCGCAGTATATACCATGAAGTGTGTTTTAGTGACGTGGGCTATGAAGATCAGGGTATTCTTGCAGTAAAACATGTAACATTTATTGTAAAATATATTTCAATCTGGTTTCTGAACCGTGTTAAATGCGAGAATGCCTTTGAAAATTAAACCGTAATTGACAAAATGTGATTCCGGGGTATATTTGTACTAACGCGCTGAAGACTTGCATATATAAACAACCGTGATCAAGCTGTGTTGGAATATCATGCGCCATTTATGTGTATTGTCATGATAATGCGTTCGCACAGGAAACAAATGCGCATAAATTTTGGTCTTTTTGCATTAATTTTTACCTATTTCACATGATGCTTGTGTGCCGGGAGTGTGTGGAATTTCAGTTAATGTGCTGTGTGAATTTGATCGTGTGAAGGCTTGTGATTTACGAGTGTTATTAAGTGTGTTTCATTGCGATTATTTCCATTTGACATGGTGAATCTAATTATTGTGCAAAAATACGAGTCTATCTTTGCAATTATTTCCATGTAAAGTGTGGAAATATAATTATTGTGCAGAAATACAAGTGTTTGAGGAGTTTAGACAAATTGACTAGAAGTTAATGTGTCATATACGTTAGTTATCAGCAATACATCACCAAGGAGCTATATTCGCCGCTTACATATGTAACCTAATTTACAGTCAAGTTTCTACATGGAAAGTAAATGTAGTGAATTGTACTGTGTAGTATTGCATGTTAGTATAGGAATTGAAGGGTTTACCTAGTGCTGCTGCCTAGCCATGTCAAATAAAGAAGACCTTAGCAAATTAAACCTAATTTTCCGATAGGTGAATCACAGAGGGTATATGAACCGACATTCTCTTCCTTATACTTTTTATAACACATTATCACGTGTTGCACTCTCTTCTCCCTGTAATCACCTATCATGAAGTTAGGTTAAGTTTGGTTAGGTCTTCTTGCATTTAACATTTTAAGGAACCCAAATGACATGTAATTTACACAAATGTTATATGTTGTGCCCCAATCTTCACAGCCGTCTCTACTATCGCATTTAGTTGTATGCACTGCGAAAATCATGATTCCTCCAGTATCATTAGTATAATGTATTCACGGTAACTTCAAGATTTTCTGAAGCCCTGCTAAAGATCTACTTTCCAGCCCATTTCGTATCCTTCTGCCAAAGGGTAAACAAACATTGCCATGTGGCAGTCACATGGCAATGTTTACAT
>NQII01002424.1:106501-120138 GCA_002778355.1 Clitarchus hookeri | reverse complement strand
GAGGATATTCTGCGGAATGATTTCATGAGCATGAAACGCGATGTTCATCTAACTTTTTCTTGCATAAGCTAATTACGATATTATTTCCATATAAATCTCTTTCGTGACAGTAATATAAATATATCAAAGAAAATAATATGTTTGATATATATTGCAAAACAGTAGATGTACCAACGTGCAAACGAGCATTAGATACAAGTTTTACCCTTTGCAGTCTCGACTGGCCAGTCGCTACGCCATAGTGACGTCAGCGCTCACCACTTAATGTACCGTTACTGAAAGCCTCGCTCGGGCCAACCTCCCTTTGTCATTAGAGTGGCGGGCGGAATACCTGGCCTGCCCGCAGACACTCCGTGGTTCTGTGAATGGAAGAAAAACTGTCTTCTAATAAGGGGGGTGGGGGGAATACGACTGTGGTGCCATCTAGCGAATGGTTTGGAAGTATTTACAAATCAGTTGTCAGTGCGCTCTGGGCGACAGAGATTCACACTACCTCCCACTTGGCTTAAACCTTAAGTAAAATACACAGTCCATAGTAATATCATAATTTATATTTTTGTTTTTTCGTGCACTTCCATTGGCTACAGGACTTATGCCCAAAATATGAAATAGAGTACTGTTGTTATTTTATACATGTCAAAGCTGCTTAGTGTAAAATATGTGCATCATCGATTATGAATAGTACTGTAAGAATACACACAGTAGCTGAGAAAAACAAAAAACATAAAATCGGCAGTAAAACACAGACACTAAACCGACTTTGTGTGACAAACAACAGAAGATGGCATCGTGTTTTCAACAAGCCAGGCAGTAATTGATGTTTCATGACCAGTATGAAGCAGAAAGAACATCAACAAGTTGTAGCATATGTCACAGACTCAGCACAGACTCATGAAGAACTGTGCCACATTTGCAAGGCCTGTTTGAAGATATTTATGCAGCAGATGAGAAGAATGCATTCCTAAACATGGCTGCACTGACACAATAACAAAAGTTTCCGCAGAACTTATTTCTAAACAATATTTCTGTGCAAAAACTATTTCTGTGGCCAGCATTTAGTTGGTGAATTCTTGGTTTTAGTTAATTGATTACTTAAATGCTCACTTGCAGGGTAACGAAGAGTTTCTCAAACAGTGAAGACATAGGTGATACAACATTCTTAAAAGAAATAACTGTAAAAGAGCAAATTTTTGAAAACTGCAATTCTTTTTTGCGTCTGAAAACTGTACAGATGTGTGAACCTACCCCACAGCTAATTTGTATTCATCAGAGATTAATGATTTAACTAAATTCATTTCTTGGGTGCAGGTGTATTGTCTTCAAGTCTGAATAACAAATTTCTTAGTTGCTTAATATCAAACAAGCAAATGTGAAGCAGAGGCTAAGTTGGTGCAGCACATAGGTGTGAGCTGAAACTAGACAACCTAATGAAAGTGATGCTTGTCGAAAACAGTTTATGAAACCATTGGCAGTTTCACCAACCAAAGAAATGTTTACAGGCTGTGACAGTGCCACAGTACAAATATTTGACTGACGTGCCAGAGTGAAGCCTGTCCAATATTTTAGAAGCAACAAGACATACCTGTGTGGTGCACACAGTTGGTGTGCCTTCCTCTCCCCTCCTTCCCCGCGACATTGGAGCTGTGATGTCATGCCACTGGGTGACGACCTGCAAAGACAGGCTATTGTTGGTGGGAAAATTAAATCTGTACGGCCACATTTAAAAATTTTATTTTCAGTATGAGGGAGTTCCATGATAATCCAGAGAATTGTGTGGGGGATGTTATTTGGTATAAGTATTGGTGTAAGGGAATGCCAGAGTCGAGGTGGAGTAACCATAGCAGGTACATGATAGGATAGGTAGAGCTTCTAAATTTACATAGTGTAAATTTTATAGTAAATTTGTTTGAAATTAAATATAGGCTCTCTCCATTTTTAGACAGATATATTTGTTGTAAACGATACAATCTGAAACTGGTTCTCATCGTTTCAATGTTTATTCAGAACGTTTTTTTTCAATAATACTCTGTAGTGGTAAGTGAGAGTGGATATTGTCTCACGCAAGGAAATGCATAAAACTTAATGATTGCATTTCAATAAGCATTACTTCTGTAAATTATCTGATATTGTATTGTATTTTGGAAATTAATTGGCATCATATACAATACAAACATATATTAACAACTAATGCTGCTATTTGTACATTAAATATTTTGTTCTAATGAAAACCATTAAATATTGCCTCTATTAAGCAACCATTGCTTCAACAATGAGTGTTTATCACCTAATTGAAAATTAAATTAGATAATGCCCCAATGTTTATTTCAAAATGAGTGCTTGCCTGTTTCTTTTCTGTGCATCTCAGACTGGAAGTCCTGTGCTTTGCTGTATCATTTATTGTACACTGATATTTCACGTCACTACTACTTTCAGTATATTTCAAACCAAAATAAGAATAATAAAATTTTTCAAATTCTAACTTAGGAAAAATTTGTTCTGTGTAGCAAATGTTAATATTTCTATCATCAAGAAGCTATATTCAAGTAATTGTAATTGCAGTGTTTTCTATATTGTTCCTACAGAAGTTTTATTCCAGTACAGTTTAACTTGTGTGCCAAAATACTGGAACTTGAGTATTTGGTAACCTCTCCACGTGTGTTGAATGCGCAGGAGGAACTCCTAACCAGAACTGTTTGGAGCTTGGTGTTGGCAGCACTGACGAAGTGGACAGAGCCTCTGTTGAACAGGCAGTGCAACTAACGGAACTGGACAACAACAATGTGCGGGGACCTATCATAGGTGAAGAGAGCAGTAAACCAAATAAGAAGGATGATGGGAAGACAGACATCATTGTGGATTCGTTAAACAATGTGAATTCAAACCAGGATCAGCCGTTTATAGGTTTGTTTACTTGGGAAAGTAACTTCTGAATGACATACACACGGGGGTCGGAAAAATTCGCAAATTTTAATTGATGCAATTTTTTTGCATATTTCAGCTATAAATGCAAATTTTTGCTAAATTTATTTAAAAATGCTACTTTAATGATTTTTTGTTTTAATTTGAGAAAAAGTGTAAAAAAATGGCATATACAGTAAAACCATGAACTTATGAACACCCTTAAAATGAAAACTTCTTCATTATTAACAAAAAAACATGGTCCTACCAAAACTGTAGTACACTATTTTATAGGGTATTTCACTACCAATGAGTAAGTCAGTTTTTCTTGTTCACCAAACTTCCTCATAATGAGCAACTGCTGTTCAAAATAAACATATGATACATTTAATTACTCCAGTGACCTCAAAAGTTAGTTTTTAAGCACTGTATTTCACAAACTGTAAGTTTATATAAATTTCAAATTGGTTTCCATCATCTGTAATATTACCTTCTGTGGTTTTTCTGTGATTTTAAACTTTATCAGAAATTTGATTGAGAACAAAATTATTGTAGTTGACAAAAATTGGAATGCATTATTGAAATTCTTTTACTCAGAGCATCGAGTATCGAAAGTATCGAGGGTATCAAGCTGAAAACTATATTGAGTATCGAAAACATGTTATCGTCCCACCTCTACCAATAACACTGAATAAAGTTTATTCAGAAGATGTTTATCTTTTGAAATACAGTAAAATGCGCCACTCGATGTTGTTACACATTTTTGACCACAAGAGGTATAAGTTTACACTTTTACACAGGAGATTTTTAAACACTGTTTTCACTGGGAAACAAATCACTTTGACACACATTTTGTAGATTTTTTTAGTGGTTAAAACTGATTAGTTTAGATTTTAACTAGGGTAGGTTTTTTACAGTCATTCTCATAAGGGGGTTTACTGTGTGTTACGAGGTGCAGTACCGAAACACGTATATATGGCTACCCATTTATACATTAAAATTCGAGATGATGGTGCTGCATGCCAACACCATTAATCTAGGTTGGCACACACAGATAGATGACTGATGGTGTTGTGAGTTGACAGCGAGAATCAATTGTTTGCAGCGTAAATGCTGATATAGTCCTACTGAACATGACATGACAATCAGCATGTTTTTTTACGTGTCATATTAGTAAACAAAACCTGATTTAGATTGGAAATAGTAAGAAAGTCAATCCTTCTATGTAAAGCCCATGTGTGGACATTTAATTAAGTTCATTTTGGAAGATACAAGGTAAAATAATCTTTGTTGTACTGAAAGATAATCTAAATATTTTGTATGTTAAAGTAAAATAATTTACAGCAAAATCTTCTTATAACATACATGAATAAAGCCTCAACTTTTATGCTAGTAAAGAAAATACTTTATTACTGAAAGTCTTATTTTTTTAACTTTTAAGCATGTGCTTCATGAATTTATGGCAGAATTAGTTATTTCAGTAAATAAAATTACTGTATTACTCAACTCTAGAATGCCATCAATTCTAAGCAGCACCTAGTTTTTCGGGGAAAATCCTGAGTTAATATTATTGGTGTGAATATAAAGCCGTAGGTTAAACCACGACTACAGTAGGAAAATTAGTTTTGGAAGTAAGTTTGAAGTTTATAGTCTATTTACGGTTTCTTCAAACTTTTTAATCAAACATTTGAAAGAACACTCCATGTGGAAGGTGATAGGTTGCTTCCTTATTTATCACAAGCATGTTATACTTGTGTTAACATAAAAGTACCTTATTTTTCGTTAAATTGAACTTTTACTGATATTATTTCTATAAATTATAATATTTAATTTATGACTAATTAGAATAAAGACAGAGAAAATAGGTGGGTTGGTAATTACTAGTAAGAAATATTTCCTATGCAAAACATAATTCCACTTAGGGCACACAAATATGGTGCGTTGGCCCTCTCGTGTAATTTTATAAGCGTTAGTATGAAGCGGTGGAATATCCTGGAAGTAGAAATTTACAGAGCTACAGAAAATTTGGAAGTAACCATGTATTGACTTTAATTTTGTTTTCAATAGAAATGGTTTTCCATACAAACAAATATATTTCACTGTGTAACATTATAATATTGTGCTTTCGGAAGAAAAGCACAATCTCCAGCAGCCCAAGTTTGATTCATCAGTTTCAAATAGCTTACCACCCGCTGTAGTTCTGTTATATTCTGAAAAAATTATAACATTTGTTTTATAGAGACAAAATAATGCACACATTTCTGTGTCACTACAAATGAAGCATTGTGTTTTAATCCCATTGTTCAACAAATACAGCATAGCAGATGCATGTTAATCACAGCCATAGTTTTTGTGTTGAAAACTTAATTGCTATTTATTTTACAGTATCGTTGACTACATTTTCAAAAGAATACTGCAACTATACCTAATTCAAATTTTAGAGCTGTTCCTTTCACTGATAGATTTTGTTTAAAAATAATCCATCAACTACTTGCAAGAAACCATATATCTCCTGAAATTCTACGATAACGCAATCAATGCCAACGCAATTTCGCCAGCATGTAGTTTCCGCATAATTCGCTAGATAGCTGTGCTGTTACTCCAGCGAAACATCGCGTGACCATGCATCAATGTCGAAAATGTGTTTGACCGACTTTTGTTTGTGCGTGTGTATCCACGAGTACCGCCCCACGAGTACTTGTGCCTTCAGCCTACTTTTTATAACGTAATCAGTAGCCTAGTGGCCTATTCCCGCCACATCACATTATTTAATTTATTATATCTTCACGTTAATAACAGACTGCAATTATGTAAGCCACAGCTTTGTATTATTATGTTAGTGTGGCCCGTCAGGCACTGTAATTATTTGTAAGTAGCCTGGAGGGAAAACTAACTGAATAGCCCTGAACTGTTTGTTAAATGCTGTCCAAATGTCAGATTCTACAGTGGAAGGTTTGTGGTATGACTGCAGACGTAGGAAGCTCAAGCCCACAACATGTGACGAGGCGGAGCATGAAGAAGGGCAACCTGAAGGGTGGTGCGGGCAGTGGGAAGGGAGGCCAGCGCAGAGTCAGCTTCGACCCGCTGGCGCTCCTGTTGGACGCGTCTCTGGAGGGGGAGCTGGAGTTGGTGCGCAAGACGGCGGGGCAGGTCGCCAACCCCAGTGCTGCCAACGACGAGGGCATCACCGCGCTCCACAATGCCATCTGTGCCGGCCACCTCGACATCGTCATGTTCCTCGTCGAGTTCGGCTGTGACGTGAATGCACAGGACAGTGATGGATGGTATGTACCTCTGTATTGTCTCTCTGTGGGTGTTATTTACATTTTATCTTGAAACCATTAGTTAACCAATTTTTCTGTCCATAAAAATGAGAAGAAAAATATGAAATTTGTTTTTATATGAAATTGTAATAATGGGATATTCTTTTACCATGCCTTATATTTATCCAACTCTATTTAGATTCCTCAGTACTTTATATTGTAAAATAAGTACTATATGTGTAACCTGCTTGCAAAATATATGTGTGTGTGGGTGCACGTACACTTAGTACACTTTTGCATAAATAGTTTTAGCAGCATTGTAAACTGTGTCATAGATGTGTCTGTGTAGATAAAAATGCACGTGAAATCAGAATAGATATCTTAAGAAATATATGGCAGGAAAAGGCCACTAATTACATTTTAGAAAGGAGACAGAACACATATGCTCACCAAGTGGTACTCCAGAACAGACGCGCACACATAAAAGTCGCATCGGCGTGGAAAAATGTGTTAGTCCGACTTTTGTGTGTATGTGCCTATCCAGGAGTACCACCCTGTGAGTACTTGTGTTTTCTGTGTCCTTTTATAAAATGTAATTAAGGAGTATAAGATGTATATATAAGGAGTTAAATTGGTGTTCCCACTTACCGGCTTACTTGTTGCAAGTTATTTCTTGAGCTGTAAAGAAAAAATTTCAGGTAATGGTTGTAATTTAACTGTTTAACTTTGGAGGTTGGCTCAAGTGTATTATAATAAGCATTTACGAAATATAGAGACAGTTAGTTTCATCTGTTAAGATTTGATTATATAGTGGCTATATTCTTTCCACAGAATACTTTAAAGTGGGAAGAGTAAGGAAACCCATATTAAATTTTTTTTGTAGTTCATGCAATAAACAACATGCAAATTTCGCAAGTGTAGTTTAAAATGATACTAACACATTTGTATATGCGTATGAAAATAAAAATGTGCCGTTTGTTGCATAAAAATAGGTTTAGACAAAGTTGTTTTAGTATTAAAACAGTAACTTTTGCGGCCGTTGTCACATAAATGCGGAACACTCTCTCATTGGTTTGACGTCACTAGTCATACGCCGGCGGCCGGCTCCGGCACGTTGCAGATACGCTGCACTAAAATGGAAGGCAACTTTGTGAAAGCGCAGTCGGACAATTTGCCACGAGTTGATACCGATATGGTACTTGATTACTTCAATTGCCATTGTTTTGTGGAACCTGAAATAAGAGGTGTAAAATTACAAAGGTAAGAATGTGTCTCATATCGCACAGTCGTGATCTTCAAAGCGACAGTAGGCCTACATCACATGTTAAAATTTATTTGTTTGTATATTTTATTGAGGTACGTATTATTATTATCTATGTTTATGTTTACGATTGCTAAGATTCAAAGTTGGAAATTAAAATATGGAATAGGTAATTACATGCACAAGAATAACCAAATTGTAATGAAGGTGACTGCAGTGAGCGTACTGTGCTGTCGCATGCCATGCTTGATGTCTGTGATAAATTAACTACATTATTTAGAAATAAAACGTAATGTTGAGAAAGAAGGTTACAAATATCTCCGGATTATTAAACAATGTTTCAGTATTCATAAAACACTTTCTTCGCTGTAGAAATTTCAGATAACGAGTAGTACATTCACAATAGGCCTAAAACTAGCACGCCATTCACTACCCGACACCGCTCACTTCTCGAGCAGCTGCGGGCTGGTGGCGGTCAGAACGACGCGCTCTCAGCCGGCAAACCTGTATTAACGTGTTCCACTTAGTTTCTAAACACTATATTGAGGCCTGAAATATAGTGTTTAGAAACGAAAATATTACTAAAAAATTATTTTCTTATCTTACTGTCTTTTATTTTTTTGTGTACCTAACATACATTTTATTATTCTGAGGTCACGATAGCTTTTGTCTACGCTTTCTTTTTAAACTGTAAGAACTGTACACATAAGTTGAAAATATAGATATGGTAGTTTGAGAAACGACTTAATACTTGGGATGAGATTAAATACAGCTAAGAAAATCTGTAATAAATTTTAAGAATTTGTTTTATTCCTCAAAAGCTGTTTTATTTTGGTTTATTTAAGGGAAAAGGTTATGAAAGTAGCACAGCTTACTTGTGTAAAACGTGTAGGCCTATTTAATGTCAATTTTGTGAACCTTATCTCGTAATTTTTTTGTAACGTCCATCTTAGTAACTTAGAAAAAACGGGAAGTGCAAATATGAAAGTAAGATCATCCTTGGTAAACATTTCTAAAAACATGCATTGTAGTTGAAAGTAAAAATTAAGTTGCTATTTAACTTAAATTGTGTAATATTTTAACTGTTGAATGTTTTGTATTGTGATGTTGGCAAACCTGTTTACTTTAGTGTTGTGTTTTTGTTCTTGGAGAGTGTATAGTAGTGGTTAAGGTTTTGTTCAGTTGAATTGCGTTATTAATAAAGATGAGATGACAAAGCAGTGGTAATGGTTTGTATTACAAACCGAGCATAGAACGATTATTGAACATGGTAGCGCAGTCCGTTGGTTTAGAGGAAGGCTATGCTGTTTGTAATTATATATGGAAAAATCGCTATATTTTTAATGAAATATTTGTGAACTGAAGGAGCTTGCACGTGTTGGTTTATGCAAAATGGAATCCATAAAACCGGAGGTTGCTGTTCCAGTGTTTGGTGGTAAGAATTTTCAAACATGGAAGTTTTGAATTATGACAATCTTGGAGGCAAAATATTTGTCTGGTGTGGTTGAATTGGATGTTTTGGAGCCTGTTACTGCTGAATGGGGTAAGAAGAATAAACGTGCTAAAGTTATTATTATCAGTGGTTTGAGTGACGTGCAGATCAGTTATGCAGAAGAAGCAGTGAATGCCAAGTCAATTTTGGAGAACTTGTCTTGTGTATATGAAATGAAAGGAGCTATTGGTAAGCTGATGATCAAACGAAAATTGCTGGATCTCAAACTGGAAGAAGGTGGTGATCTGATGAAGCATCTGGAATACTTTGATAAGCTGGTGAAAGAACTGCGTGCATCAGGTGAACAGATCGTGGACACAGAAATATTGAGTTATTTATTGTTATCATTGCCAAAAACTTATGATGTGATTACCAAAGCTGTCGATGTAATTAGTGAAAAGATGTTGACACTGAAATTTGTCCGGTCAAAAGTTGTTACTTGAGTATAATAGAAATGTAGATGAGAGGGAACGTGGTAATCAATCAGCTTCAACTGTAGAAGCGTGTCAGCCAGTTAAGAATTTAAATTTAAAGTCATTTCAGTCTTCTGCACAGTCCAGTGGTTATGTGAAACGTGATGCTAAATGTTTTAAGCATAACAAGATGGGACATATTGCTAAATACCGCAAGAGTAATAATTCACAGAATCAGAAGAGGTGCTATAATTTTAATGGTATTGGTCACATTTAAGCTAAATGTTATAAGAAATACCAAGATAATTATAATCGTGGTGGCAATTTTGGAAATTCTCGTATCTAGAGAATAAGAATTCTGGTGGCTAAGGTGTAAATTTTATAAATGCAAGTATTGCTCAAGTTGGTTTCAATGTTGATGAGAAGGTAAATTCTCAGGGCTATCATGCTGAAATGGAAATTGTTAAAGCAGAAATTAGATGGTATATAGACTCTGGTGCAAATAATCATTGTGTAAATAGGAATGATTTGTTTTATTAGAGTGTTAAATTATAGAAACCTGAACCAGTAGGTTATGCAAAAGAAGGTACACAGATGCTTGCATATGAAGTTGGTACAATTCATTGTGTTTTTCAAATGGGTGTAGATAGAGTAACTGTAGAATTTACGAATGTACATTATGTGCCTGAACTTAGAACTAATTTGTTATCTGTTAGAAAATTTGTTAAAGCTGATACAGATGTTAGATTTTGTGGAAACGAAGTCGTATTTGTTCATGGGAAGGTTTTTTAATTTTATGTGGGTGTTCTGGATTCAAATGAAATGTATGAAGTAATATGCACTGTTGCTAAGGAAATTGGTGTAATGACAAATTTATGTAATAGTAAAGTAAGCATGATACTTTAAAGAAAATGAAAAATGGTAACGTTGTTGATAGTTTTGATTGCACTGATGTTAATTGTAGCGTACATTTTGTAATATTTGTTTGAAAGCAAAACAACGAGCATTTCCTTTTAATGAATAACGATTGAGGAGCAGGAGTGTGTTAGAAACAGTGCATTCTGATGTGGCAGTAGTGAATAGTCCTAGGGGATGGAATGGAGGAAACTGTGTAGTGACTTTTATAGATGATTTTTCTCGTTTTAGTACTGTCTACGTCATTGAAAGGAAAAGTGATGTGTTTGAGATGTTCAAAGAGTAGAAGGCACGCATTGAGAATTTAACTGGTAGTCACATAAAGATGTTACGATGTGATAATGGTGGAGAATATACGAGTAAAGAGATGAAGAATTTTTGTCAAGAGTCTGGTATTAAGATTCAGTACACCGAGGCATATACCCCACAACATAATGGTGTGGCAGAGAGACTTTCATGAATACAGCTCGCTCAATGTTGAAAGAGAGTAAAGTGAAATATGAGTTATGGAGTGAGGCAGTGTATTGTGCAAATTATTTGAGAAATAGGAGCCCAACTTCTGCAAATAAGGACAAAACACCATATGAGTTGTTTTATGGTAAAGTACCAGATGTGAGAAATTTAAGAGTTTTTGGTTGTGAGGCATATGTAAAGATTNCCAGATGTGAGAAATTTAAGAGTTTTTGGTTGTGAGGCATATGTAAAGATTCCAGAGAACTTACACAGAGGAAAGTGGTCTGATAAGTCGTGGTGTGGAATTATGATAGGATATACGGACACAGGGTATAAGATTTGGTCAGAGAAACGAAGGAGAATTTATGTGGCCAGAAATGTTGTGTTCAATGAGATGGTTAGTGTTGATAGTAATGTTTCAAGTGAAACGAAGACAACGGTTAGAATTAGGGCTGAGCCGATACCGGTACCGATATATCGAAACCGGCCGATATCGTAAATATCGGAATTGTGCGCAANGTTTACTGTTTACAATATTTGCAAATGTTTGTTTCGAGAGGCGGTACATCATCAAGGTCCTATAGTACCACAAACTTAAAACGGCACATTGAATGTACGCACCATTTGAAGTGTTATGTTTTTTTTTTAAGAGTTTCATTGCTTAATGACATGCTTTTGGAGGTTATTTGTGTCTTATAAATATGCTTAAGCTTAATATATGGTTCCTAGATTTATCGTAATAGTTAGACCTATCACTGAAACAAAAAAAAAACGAAGACAATTAGAATTTTATTTAGGTAACTGTATAAAAATTCGGTTTTTATTTTTTGAAACTAGCAATAATGTTATTTTTCCTTGTCAAGGCAGTATCGGTATTGGTATCGGCAATATCGGTAAGTTTGTATCGGCAATATCGGAAAAGGCTCAAAAACCATATCGGCTCACCTCTAGTTAGAATGGTATCTGGTGACAAAGAGGAAGATAAAGAAGTTTAAAGAGGAGCTAGTGATGATGAGGGGGATAAGAAGAAGTTCCAGAGAATGAGGATGGTGTGAGAAGAAGTGAGAGGAATAGAAGACCACTTGTAAGATTTTTTGATTAGGAGGTGTATGCTTGTCGTGTAGATTTTGAGGCCCCTCAGACATATGAAGAATCTTTGTCAAGAACTCATGCTGGTGAATGGAGTGAAGCCTTATTGAAGAACTGAATGATGTGAAAGAGAACAATGTCTGGTTGTTGTGCAGGAAACCTGAAGATGCAGAGACTGTTGATATGAAGTGGGTGTTCACAATGAAGTATGAGAATGGAAAGAAGATTTACAAGGCAACATTAGTTGCAAGAGGATTTAAGGAGCGTGGAAACGTATGCTCCAGTGGTTAAGTTGATGACTATTAGAACGTTCCTGTCTGTTGTGAATAAGAGANGTTAAGTTGATGACTATTAGAACGTTCCTGTCTGTTGTGAATAAGAGAAAGTATCATATGGAACAGTTGGATGTAAAGTCTGCATTTTTGAATGGTAAATTGGATCATGCTGTTTACATGGAGCCACCAAAGGGTCTTAGGTGTAGGAAGGGACAAGTATGTAGCTTGAAGAAATCGTTGTATGGTCTGAAGACAGTATCTAAGGCTTGGAATAAAGTGTTTGAGACTTTGATGGTGAAGTTGAAGTTTAAGAAGTCATACCATGATAGTTGTATTTATACAAGTAAAGAGAATGGAGTTTACACTTTTGTAGTGTTGTACGTTGATGATTTATTGATCGCCTCTTCAAGGAAGGGTGATATTACTAAATTGTGTGATATCTTATCAGAAGAGTTGAAAATGAAGAGATTAGGTAGGCCCAGGAAGTTTTTAGGTTTCGAGATTCAGTGGGATCATGAAAAAGGAGAGATGGAACTCAGTCAGGAGCAGTACATGAGAATGGTTTTAAGAAAGTTTCATATGGAAGAGTGTAATCCGGTTGGTACTTTGATGGAAGTGAATTTTAAGATTGATGATGAGTACACACGTGAGAAAAAGTGGTCTGCATGAGAACTAGTAGGTAGTCTATTATATTTGGCGCGTGGTGTGTGCCCTGATATTATGTTTGCTGTAAATCTGTTGAGTCGATATCAGGAGAAGCCAACTGAGAAAGTTCTGTGGAGTATGGTTTGCACTATATGTGTAAGGAGGAGTCTGAGCCTCTTTGTGGATATGCTGATTCAGATTTTGCTTCAGAAGTAATTCATCGTAAATCAATTAGTGGTTTTATTTTTAAAGTTTTTGAGAATGTAATTTGTTGGCCTACTAAGAAGCAAGGTAGTGTTAGTCGCTCAACAGCAAAGGCTGAATATGTGGCCTTAAGTCATGCAGTAACGGAAGGGGTTTGGCTGAAGTATTTGCTTTCTAAATTTAACGTAACAGAGCCAAACTTTGTTATTTATGAAGATAATACTAGTTGTATTAATATTGCTAAGAATGCAGAAAACTCAAGCTTACTAAGCATATTGATGTTCATCATCATTACATTAAAGATAAAATACAAGAAAAAATATTGATTCCGGTACAGATTCTACAATTTAAATATTGGTTCCAGTATTCGGTTCTATTTTGAATACTTGCCTTTTGCTTACAACTTCATTAAACCAATGCAGGTAAAATTCATTAAATATTTTATTTAACCTGGGGAAGAATAGAACAATAACGAAGTGTGAAGATAAGTTTTAATGTGTACAGACAAGCTTGTATTAAATTTATTTACGGTTAGTAAATATGTAACAAATTATTCTTTTCTCACATTAATATGTGGTGATTGTGATAGGTTTGGAAAATACTTTAATTAAATCACTTGCGGCAATAAAAGCCAAAACATTGTGACGTGCTGTACGATAACAGTAACCTACGGTCGTTAAAAGAATGTCAACAACTGCAGTGGGCGGCTGGCTTCCTTTTTTTTTTTTT